>JAZHEH010001784.1:5105000-5687500 GCA_036589455.1 Ateles fusciceps | reverse complement strand
AGCCTCTTGCTGTCTCCTCTTGAACTTCACATCCTCAGGCTGCCTGGCCCTGACCCTGGCCTAGGGGAGCCTCCCTGCCATGAGGCCCCCCAGCACGCTGGACTTCATTTTCCAGCACACACTGTGGTGTACTGCCATTGTCGCTTTGTAAGTTGTGTGGCCTCACTGTATATTCGAACTTACTAACCAAGCATCTAGGATTTGCTAGTGTTACAGGTGCTGGGTGTACAGGGGGGTAAGACAGACTTGGCCTCCCTAAACCACTGCTCTGGGAGAGGAGAGCGATGGAATAGACCATAAACCCCTAAAATGAACACGTGAGTAAAATAATGATGCCTGCAAGGAAGAACACTCAACAGCGTGATGGGCTAGATGGGGGCTGGCTGGGAAGGCCTCTCTGTAGAGAGGCTGGGCTGGGCATACGGTAGGCATCTGCAGATATTTGCATCATCAGAGTATTAAAGAATGAAACCAAGAGCTCAAGCTACTCAAATGGTGATGGAAAGAACAGGTTGTTTGGGAAATAGATGAAAAAAACCTCAATCCAGGTTACCACCATATCCATGAAAGGTGAAGATTTGGGTTTCAGAACTCTGTCGAATTTCTCAAAAGTCAAGGCAGAAAGCACAGCTTTGATGCCTCAATTTGTAGCATGCCACAAAATTCACGCTGGGTTAAGGCCAAAGAGAGGACTGCTGTGAACACAGGCTTAAAGGTGCACCGCGAAGAGGCAGTTACAGACCACTGTGAACTCTGAAGAAATCGTTAAGTTTCTGGGTGAACAGAAGAAATCAGTGCTCGGGTGCCCTTTTCACTGGCACAAACAGTCACAGGCTTGAGGGTCCCTGTCCCGCCCCGCTGGAAAGAGCCTGAAGAAGGTGGAGTTTGCCTGTCAAGCCCAGGCTCTGCTGCCATCCACGTCTTCTGAGCAAGCCTCTGTGCCCTGGCCCAGCTCAAACGGGCTCTCTGCCTTTGAACCTTCCCCCCTAGATTTGTCAGCCCCCAGAGAGTTACTGGAACATCAAGATCAGGAAACTCAAAACCACTGCAACTCAAAGTTACATTTCTTTTCATGTTTTAAACATCTGACTTCTCCAAACTGCTTACTTCAGTTTTTCTCCTTGAATCAAACTTTCTATTCTCTTGTAGATCTCTAATCCACTATCTCCCAGCCCTCCTCCCCACCCCACAGCCTCACCTGCCATGGGGAACACCTAACCTCGGGGTACTCCCCAGTCGGCCACAGCATGGGTGCAAGGATGAAGGTGAAGGGGGATGCTCACAAGGCAGAAACATGACAGTGGCATTTGGTTTCCTAACAGGTTTTACTCAGCTACAAAACTCCCTTTTCCATCCATAAGTCATCACTAACAATGGAGCTGCAGAAACCACTACATTCTCTCACTCTCTGCTTGCCCAGCTTCTCTACATGGGAGGTGCATCTGCTGTGCTTCCTGATGCTCTTTTATTACTTTTTTTTTTTTTTTTTTTAAGAGACAGGGTCTCACTCTACAGCCCAGGCTGAAGTGCCTTGGTGCAATCATGGCTCACTGCAGCCTTGAATTTCTGGGCTCAAGTGATCTTCCCACCTCAGCCTCCCAAGTAGCTGTGACGATAGATGTGTGCCACAATGCCCGGCCTCTTTGATTACTTCTAGGAGTTATTGCTCTTTCATTCTGAATCCGGCCAGGAGCATATACCTGCAGAATGCTTAAAAAACGTGGAAGCATTTTTGGCTGCCACAGTGACTAAGAGATGCTACTAGCATTTAGTAAGCAGGACGGTCAGCTCAAAGACTTACTTGCGTGACCCAATTGCAAAGGGTGCCCCCCTCCACATACAACCAAGGCCAGGCAGGCTGACCCACATAGGGTGACACCAGGGTAGTTAAAAACCAGCCACAATCCCACCTTCAGAGATAATCACTATTTTTAAAAGCGTACTCCTTTGTCTATTGTTCTTAACGATCTAATTTTTTTGGAAAAATTCAGGTGGAATGTTTACCATAAGGATTCTCCTTGGTTATAAAGATTCCTGGAAACATCATTTTCAAAAAATGCAGAATATTCCCAAATGCAGATAAATCTGGATTTGCTTAAAAGCTCCCCCACTGTTTCTGCGGCAGTGGGACTGTCCATTTTTCTATTTCCTAAGGATGAACTTTGCAGGGATAAGCCATTTATCTCCCCCTCCCCGACAGCCCAGGTGCGGGGTTGTGTGAGGAACCATCGGGTAGGGAGTGAAGAGGTGCCTTTCAGTGCCCAGCTCTGCACCGTAGGAACTGTCCACCGCGTGGAGGGGGATGCCAGTCTCACTGTGAGCAAGTTCTGTTCCTGTCCAACAAGGGTTCTCTGTGTCTGCTGAAGGTACTATTCTTCAAAAGTGGCCCTACTAGAATTACGAGCAGAGAGCCTAGGAGAAAATAAGCCCTCATTTGTCTTGCAAATTAAACCCTATTAACCCCAGAGGCTGCTCCGTGAACATGCTTCTAATATTAGCTATGCTGCATACATTATGTGGATTTCATGTTTTCAGCATTACGTTAGATACAAAATATTTTAAAATTCTAGGATGTTTCTTCAACCAACCGAAAGGATTTTAATGTTACAACATGCAGGTAACTTTGGAGGAAGACTATGTTAGTTAATTCTGAGTACGTATGACACAGACTATAACTGTCATAACATAGACTGTAATTGTCAACCGAGTATTAAAAATCCAAAATAATTCCAGTGAGTCATTTTGTCTGCTTAACATTTTCTCCAAGATGTAGCATGCACCAAGTGAAAACTACCTTAATTTGAAAAATGTAAAGCTTCTACCTTGTGAAATATGAACTAAAAGAAACTGTGAAATCCTGATTTTAATGACCACTCTTGAAGGAATTATATGATCAGTTACTTCATCATGCTCTAGTGATGGGCTGTCAAAAATAATTTTGGAAAACTTGTATGGCTGGAACTTTTCCATATACATTTCAGAATGGCTTATCAGTTTCTAGAAAAATCCTGCTGTGATTTTGACTGGGATCAGGTTAAATCCATCAATCTGGGGAGAAGGGGCACATTAACTATACTGAGTCTTCCAATCTAAGAACACAGTATATCTCTCCATTTCTTAGATATTATTTTATTAAGGTTTTGTAGTTTTCAGTGTGTGTGTGTGTGTACACACACACACACACACACACACACACACACTATATATATATATCCTGCAAATATGAGATATAAACCATTTCATGTTTTTGTCTTCTATTATAAATGGAACCATATTAAAAATTTTAGTATCTAATACTCATTACTAGTATATGGAAAGGCAATTGGTTTTTGTATGTTGAGTAATTTTGTAGGTTTTTGGGAATTTTCTGTATAGACAATCACGCCTTCTATAAATAAAGTTTTATTTCTTCCCTTTCCCAAATATTTTTTTCCCTTGATGTACTAGACTGGCTAGGACCTTCCTCTAAATAGGTATGGTAAGAGTGGACAAATACCTTTGTCTTATTTCTGATTTCAGGAGGCAAGCATTCAATCTTTTATCATCAGGTATTATGTCAGCAGTAAGTATTTGATAGATTCCTTTTTATCAAGACTTTTTTTTGAGATTATCACTGGTTTATCTTCATTTTTCCTATTGATACGGAGAATTGATTGTGAATACTGAACAGTCTTACATTCATAAGATAACTCAACTTGGTCATGTTCCATCATCCTTTATATATTTCCTTGTTTCAAGTTGCTAATATTCCTGAGGACTTTTGCATTTTATGTACATTGGGAATATTGGTCTGTAATTTTCTTCTAATCCCTTTATTTGGTTGTGGTATCCAGGTAACGCTGCCATCATAAAAAGAGTTGGAAAGTATTTCCTCCTCGTGTATTTTCTGGAAGAGTTTCCTAGAACAGACATATTTCTTCCATAAATGTTTTGTAGAATTCCCCAATGAAGACAACTGGGTCTGACATTTTCATTATGGTAAGGCTTAAATTATAAATTCAATTATTATGATAAATATAAGACTATTTCTTCTGAATCAGCTTGGTAGTCTGTGCCTTCCAAAAAAGTTTTTCAGGATGGGAGCGGTGGCTCACGCCTGTAATCCTAGCACTTTGGGAGGCTAAGGCAGGATGGTCACGAGGTCAGGACTTCCAGACTAGTCTGGCCAATATGGTGAAACCCCATCTCTACTAAAAATACAAAAATTAGCCAGGTGTGGTGGCATACACCCGTAGTCCCAGCTACTTGGGAGGCTAAGGCAGGAGAATCGCTTGAACCTAGGAGGTGGAGGTTGCAGTGAGTTGAGATCGTGCCACTGCACTCCAGCCTGGGTGACAGAGTGAGACTCTGTCTGACACACACACAGAAAAGTTACCGATTTATCTAAGCAAACGCATGCGCAGCGTAACTGTCCTGCTATGCACTTACTTTTTTTCTTTCAGTGTCAGTATGTTTTGTAGCAATGGTTGTTAATATACAACTTCACTCTATTTTTTCTCTGGCCACAGATTTATCATTTAATTGATGTTTTTCCAAAGAAACCAGTTCTTTGACTCACTGGTATTTTCTACTGTTTTTCTGTCTTCCATGTTATTGATCGTTGTTTTTATCTTCATTATCTCCTTCCTTGTATGTGTCTTGGGTTTACTTGCTCTTATTTTTCTGGTTTCTTAAAGCAGCAACTTAGATCATTGTTTTGATACCCTTTCCTAGTATAAAAACTTAATGTTCTAAATTTCCCTCAAAGCACACTTTTAGCTGCAACCTACAGCTTTTGATAAGTTGTGTTTTCATGTTCATTAAATACAAAATATTTTCTAAGTTTCCCTATGACTTCTTTGAATGACAGGTAAGAACTTTCAAATATTCTGGATTTTCCACATCTTGGCCTTTGTTATGTGTATTCCAGAAATGTTCATTATATCCAGTTGGTAGATAATGCTGTTCAAACTGTCTACATCCTTACTGATTTCAGGAGTTGTTGATCACTAAGAGATGGTGAAATCTCCATTTATAACTGTGGACTTACCTATTTCTCCTTTCCATTTTTGCTTCATATATTTTGGAATTCTGTTGTCAGGTACATAGCCATTTAAGATAGTTATATCTCTTTGGTGAACTCTACACTTTATCACTATGTAACATCTCTCTTTATCCCTAGTAACATTCTTTTGTACAGTATACAACATCTAATGCTAATATAGCCATTTCAGATATCTTACCTTTAATTTTTTTCTCTTAAACAACCAATTCATTTTTTTTTAGATCTTTATTGTATTTTTCCCATTAATTTCCACTTATCTTTTCTTCTGCTTTTTAAAAGGTCTATTCTGTTGATTTTCTAACTTATTAAAATGTATACTTCCATGGCTAATCTCAAGAATAAAAATTTTTATTGTCATTTATGTTTTATTTAGTTAACCTATTATGCTTGTTTTGTTATTACGTAGTCACCTTTTCTATCTCTAACGAGGCTGTGAATCTTAGAATCTATTTTACATATCATTATAGCTATGCCAGTTTTCTCTGGGTATTTTCTTCCCATGCTTCTTTCCATCCCTTTACCCTCGAAGTTTGAACGTCCTTACACTTTGGATAACCTTTGAGTGGAATATATTTAGATTTTTTTTATATTACATTTTTCAGTCTTTTTCTTACTGGTGAGTTTAGTTCATTTACATGTATGGTAATTATTAAGGTGTAACTTCTGAGGCCTTGTGAGAATAGTTTTGCCAGGTCTTCATATTTTAAAGTTTTAGCTGAATATAAAACTCTGTTCTAAGTTATTTTCCTTTAATACACTGAAAACACTCCTCCATTTTCTTCTTCCATTCAATATTGTTGACACATCTGAAGCGAACATGACCACTGGTCCTCTATATGTGTTCCTTGTTCTTGCTACTGTTTTAGATTTTTCTCTCTCTATTCTTAAGTTTTTGCTGTGCTGTTCCAGATGTCAGTTTTCCTTCCCCGCCCCGCCCCCCCACCCCACTCCTTGGTCCTCTCTCTTGGACTTCTTATTCTGAAGTCTTTCATGTTTTCTTAATTCCAGGAAATTTATATCCATTATTTCTTCAACTCTTTCCTCCTGGAGGGAATGTGAGATGGGAGACATCGATCTGTTTTTTGAACCATTGTTCTTCAGTTCTCATGGGACTCACAGATAAGCGGCCTACCTCTCCACTTCAGGGAAGCTGTAGAACCGCTGCAGTCAGTTCTAAACGTTACAGATTGGTGTGTCTAGGACATTTAGATGGAGTTAAATGAAACACGTCACATTTTTCCTTTTGAAGTATGCAAAGCAGGGAATCCTAGCGAACGTTCCCTTCAGCATGACCCAGCACCTGCCGACTAGGAAAAAGTGCACCCACCTAGAATTTCAGCCTGAGACCAGAGCAAGGACTACAGGAGGCACTCACTCACCTGTGAGTGCAAGGCTGCCACTTGCTAAAAGAATCTGCTCAGGCTGCCATCACAAGATACCACAGACCAAGTGGTTTAAAGAACAGACATTGATTTTCTCACAGCTCTGGATGCTGGAAGTCTAGGTTCCAGGTGCCGGCAGGGTTGGTTTTCTCTGGCACCTCTCTCTTGGCTTGCAGGTGGCCACCCCTTGCTGCCACTTCACATGGTCACCTCTGTGCACAGAAGCCTATGGTATGTCTGTGCCTTAGTCTCCTCTTCTTAAAAGGACACTAGACAGACCGAATTAGGGCCTATTCTAACAACCCAATTTCACTTTAAGTATCTGCTTAAAGGCCCCACCTCCAAATACAGTCATGCTCTCAAGCACTGAGGGCGAAGGCTCCAACATGTGAGTCTGGGGGCGCAAATCACTTGCACAAGTCTGAGAGTGAGCCTCCTCCCACCTCGCCCCTACGCAGACCTCTGCCTCATCTCCTCTCAGCCCTCCTAAACTCCTAATGAAAATTCATTTTCAAGTGGTTCATTGTGCCAGAAAGACAAAAAGAAACCAGCCTGTGTTGAGCACCTATATACATTCTGAAGCATGATCCCATGTCATCTCCATTACTCTGGATGTAGGAATTCCAACAAGGAGAAAGAGCCCCATTGCACAAGACGGCCTTGGCTTTGAGGAAGGCCCTGAAGTCAGAGGGCAGGGCAGGTCCATCCGCACTTACACCAGGCTCCTAGGACACATCCCTTTTGCATTTACAGCAGTTTTCTACTCAAGGGGCACTAGTTCTCCCTGGGAGAGACAAAAACACTCTTGAAGGCACTCATTAAGAGGTGTGAACTCCACTTAGACCCAGTGGAGCTTTTCAGATACACATTATGTTACTTGTCACACCACACTAATTAGTGACAAGGGGTGCTTCTACCTAAACAGGTCATTGAAAATGTAAAATATGTGAGAAACAAAAACACTTTTATTCAAGAGAAGCAACCCTTGGAAAATCCTACAGGTTTATAAAGCCCCTGAATTTGACAACTCGAGTGTGGCAGTTCTTGTCAATTTAAACTTGGCTCTATCATTAGAAAGCACAATTTTCAGTGTACATTTAATGAGTTTAAAATCTAAAGATAACTTGAAAACCATTCATTGTAGACTATTTTTCAACCGTATAATTCTGATTTACTCAAGATTATATAATTTGTTATGTTCACATACATTTTAAAAACATTTTCTCATAAATGCAAATGTGAAAATGGCTTCATTAAAGGAAAAATAATGTAATTTCAAAAAGAACTTTCATTCTGGGGGAAAATGGGCATTCACAAAACAATCTATAGAACTCAGTTAATCAACGGTGGAATGCTGAAAGCTTTTCCTCTAAATTTAGTAACAAGACAAGAATGCCCATTATCACGACTTCTGTTCAAAACTATATTAAAGGCCTAGCCAAAGAGCCCAAAGAAATAAAAAGTAAAACTCAAAAAATGAGTATCAGCATTAAGGTCTTCTTTCAATGACAGTTGCTCAGAAGTATGATTCACCCCAAACTGGGCTCTAAGCATCATTGCAAAGACCCCTTTTCAATGATGCAAACAAAGAGTCTCTTCAGAGCCAACATTTATTGAGTGCTTACTGAATACTAGCCTCTGTGCTGGCTATACATCAATGCGTTCCATTCCTACAGTGGTCTTGAGGGGGTGTCTACCCATTTCTTCAGGAACAGTTCAGAGGTGATGATCTGGACAATGTCAGTGTCGCAGGCTGAACTTGGGTGAGAAAATACACGGCACTTTGGGGGTTTCTCCATCACAAAAATTTGTAACCAAAGCAAATTGTGAAGATGAACGCTGTACTTCATACATGAATTTCTGAATATGAACCTTATAAATCTTAACTAATTTGAGAAAAAAAGAAAAGATAACTCAGAAAACCACATTCTATCTTTTCTCAGTTCAAACATACTGGCCAAGAGCATGCATATTTCAAACTAAAAACATGTAAATTTTCTGGTCCCTGTTTCTTGCCACAGAGAACACACATCCACCCTTGATATCTATTTTGGTGCGATTACAGCAGGAGCTCCCTGCAGCTTGATTGGGAGAAGCTGTCTTATTCTTGTCTCTGACAGATGCAGGCCTGGCCATCCCGTACCAGCCTGGCAGAGAGTCCCCAGTTTACACTGTGAGAGTACTTTGGAAGGAAGGCAATCGTTAACAGACACAGGTGACCACTAGTGGCCTCCCTGTCTCAAAAAGTGCTATCAATGATCAGAAAGTTTAGGGGAAGCAAATTTCTTTTTAAAACTTCATATAACTACTATAATAGCACAGATTTAAATTATGTACCTTAAAACTATTTTTTAAAAAAACATCCCAGGACTTCTGTCTGCAGGCAAGATGGAAAAAGTAACAGAGACAGGATTCACCCACCCTCTCACCAAAAAGAACCAAAAAGAAAAAAATAAATAGAACAACACTTTTAAAGACACTGGAAAGCAAAGTACAGAGATGGATGAGTAATAGAAAACTAAGGGGGTAAGGCTGCAGACAGCCCTGAGAGTTCCCAGCACAGCACTGGAGGGGCGTGCAGGCAGGGAGGGCCTGGCCAGCTGCCAACGGAGGGGATGGAGCTGTGAGCCTGGAAACAGGACAGGGAGTTTGTGGGACAGAGCTGGAGACAGAGACACATCTCAGAAAGAGGAATCCTGAGATCTGTGGCAGGCCACCTTCACATAGTCATCAGAGTACTGATGGGCACAGCCACATCAGGAAACTACCCCAGGTAGGAAAAGAGCTGTCTGTGTGGATGACAGGGCAGCAACTGCTGCTCTTGCAGGGCTGGGAGCATGACTTTTCCCCGACAGCCAGACTGGAACACCTCCTATTCACAGACCATCGCAGGGAGCTGAGAAGGGGCTGGCCTCAGTACACTGCTCTGGTTCTACCTAAAGAATCTTAAAAACAACACCCAAAAGACTCAAACTATTCCCAAGTAATCTAACTGTGTCCCAGAACAAAGTTCAAGGAACTCTACTGGAAGGCAGAAATAACCAGAACTGAACAAGGTAAAATTCACAATACTGGACATGCAATCAAAGATTACCAGGCATGCCAAGAAGCAGGAAAATATGACCATCATGAAGAAATATACCAATCAATTGAAACTGACCAAAAACTAACTCAGATGTTAAGATTAGCAGACAAGGAAAGAAAAGGTTAATGTAACTCTATTCCGGACATTCAAAAAGTTAATTAGAATTATAGAATATATTAACAAAAAGATCCAAATAAAATTCTGAGTTAAAAACTAGAAAAAATCTACAATGGAAAAATACATCAAGTGAGAATAATAGATTAGACACTGCAAAAGAAAAGATTAGTGAATTTGAACATATACCTATAGAAGCTACACAAAATGAGGACAGAGAAAGGAAATCAAAAGGAAGTAAGGAAGGATTATCAGTGAGCTTTTGAAAAACTCCAGGAAACCATACACATCTGTAGTTGGAGTTTCTGAAAAAGGAAAAAAATACATTTGAAGAAACAGCCAAAATATTTTCCAATTTGATGCAAACTACAAATGCACAGATACAAGATGATTAGTGCAACTAAGTAAAAGACACATGAAGAACTGCACCAAGATGTATCAGAATACAATTGTTCAAAAAATTGATAAGGAGCCTTACAACCTACCAAAGGGGAAAAAACATGTCACACAGAGGCACAAAAAGATGAGAATGACAGCAGATTTCTTAATAGAAACAACGCATGCAAAAGGGCAGTACAGTATGGTAAAATCTGTGAAGTACTGGGGGACAAAACCCTGTCAATCTAGAATTCTATACCCAGTGAAAACATTCTTAACAATCAAGAAGCAACAAAGACTTTTGGGCATTAAAGCGCTCTAAGAAGTCATCTGCTGTAGACTGGCACAACGAGGAAGGGCAGAAGAAGCTGTTGGGCAGAAGAAAATGATGCCAGGTGGAAATGGATCTAAACAGAGTGAAGAGCAATAAAGCTTTATTGAAACACAGTTGTATTAATTCTTTTATGTTTTGTCTATGATTGCTGTCACAAAAACGGCAGAATAACTGAGACAGAGACTAATATATTTACTATCTGGTTCTTTAGAGACAATGTTTATAAACCTTGTATTAAACAAATCTGTTTTCATTTGAAATTATTTGTCCTTTTATATCTGTGTTTCTGTTACTATCTTCATTTTTATACATATACATACATGTTTATGCATACGAAGAATGACTTTTAGAATGAGGCTCACCAAATAGCCGCACTGCTTATTTGCGGGCTGTGAGTTGGGAGGTAATTTGTTATTTCTTTTGCTTTCTCGTATTGCTTAAATTTTAAAAATAAGTAAAAGTCACTTTATAAAATGAAGTCATTAGTTTTAAAAAGTAATATAACTATACTATAAAAAATTTAAAATACAGGCAAGAAAAAATAGGAAATTTCTCGATTGTCACCCTAAAACAGCCATTATCATCATTTGAGAGTATTCACTTCAAGCTTTTTCTCACACGGCATGGTTGTAACTCTAATGTGCATAATCTTGCACTCTGCTTTTTCACTTAGCAGAAGCATTTATTCCTGACCACACAGTCTCATAGGCATTAGCTGTTGCCTGGGTTTGGTGAGATGATGTGGCGTATTATCTACACAATTTCACGAGTGCTGGGCATCTAGGTTGGTTTCCTTTTTACCATGGTAAGAGAAGCTGCAATGTATAACTTTTTTCCATAATTGAGATTTTTTTCTAGAATATACTTTTTCAAAGTGGGAATCCTGAATCAAAGGGTTTTTAACATTTTTATGTCTGTATGCATACTGTTTACAAGATTGATAGCAACTTACAGTATCAGTAGCATCATAAGAAAACATCCCCATTTCCAGCCATCCTTCAAAACACTGAATATTTTGTACTTGCATTTTTCCCTAATATTAATGGTGAAAACCAGCATTTCATTTTAATTTATGTAAAATTTTTGTCCAGAAAATACTTTAAAATAAATAAGAAATAGTTATTTTCAGATGATATATTTAAATGATACTTTACTTAACTTATTCCATTGTACCTAAGTATTCCTGTGCATGAGACATGGAATCAAGCAACATTAATTGAGAATCTTCTGAACTTGACTTTTAAAGACACCCAGTCACTCCCAGAACAAAGATGAGACATTCAACCCACTCCACTATGTGACTGGGCCAACAACCCCCTCTCCCCTCCCCCCCAAACTCCAGCACGTGCACAAACATTCCCAAATTACCAAAGAATCACGCTGGCATCCCCCAGAGCAGCAGGCAGGGTCCGTCCCATTCACCAGAACCAAGGACAGTGCCTGCCACATATGCAACATTTAAATATCTGTGGCATAAAGGAAGGAATCACTATTGTCGGGACAAAAACCAGCTTGATCTTCAATCAGGATAATTTCAAAATCCTCTATCATGTGCTTCTGGCTGAACTGGTGAGGTCACATGTGAAAATACTCACTTTAGTCTTCCTGAGCCTCATTTCTTCCTTTGTGACACAGATAGCTACTCAGTGGCCTCACTGCCTGGTGGCGTTCTTGTGTCAACGACTGAGATACAGATGAGGAAAGTGCTCTATGAAACGCAAGGCACCTGCCCACATGCAATCCACTTCCAGAGTGGCATGGTAGTACAATTTGGTGTAGCTAAAAATGAAAATAAGCTAAATAACCAATCACAGGGTGCTAAATAAATTATGAAACATCCATAAACCAGGTTACTACACATCCAATGAAAGTCATGTCTGAGGATGTGGCACAATGCATATGCTGCTGAGTGAAAAGGCGTAGCACATTAGCGTGGTGTGACGCCATCTACACTTGCTTAACATTTGTTCGCTGTAGGCATAAACAAACTAGAAGGCAGGGCGAGGTGGCTCACGCCTGCCATCTCAGCACTCCAGGAGGCCACAGTGGGACGATCACTTCAGACCAGGATTCAAGACCAACCTGGGCAACATAGGGAGCTCCCATCTCTTAAAACAAAAAAGAAAGAAACTAGAAGGACTAATAAAATATAGATAACAGTTAAATCTGTGATAGAAATCTAAATTTTTATTTATTTATTTATTAAATTGAGACAGGGTCTCACTCTGTCACCCAGGCTGGGGTACAGTGGCAGGATCTCAGCTCACTGCAGCCTCCACCTCCCAGGCTCAAGTGATCTTCCTACCTCAGCCTCCCCGAGTAGCTGGGACCACAGGTGCACAGCACCTCGCCTGGCTAATTTTCTGTTATTTTGGTGGAGACGGGGTTTTGCCGTGTTGCCCAGGCTGGTCCTGAACTCCTGAGCTCAAGCTCTGCCCACCTTGGCCTCTCAAAGCGTTGGGATTACAGATGTGAGTCACCATGACCATCCCAATTTTTACTTTCTTTATACCTTATTTTCAACAATAACCATGTATACCTTTTATAATCTCAAAAAATTATAAAACTATATATGTGTGTAAGCCATCATTGTTATTAATGTAAACAACCCTGAAACAGTATAATTTCCAGAAGTTTACATTATAAGAGTCCTTCATTCTTCTTCCGTCTCATCATTTGAACAACATATGGCAGGACGGATAATACATTCGGTCAACAAATTACTATTTGACTCTTCAACACAGCTATGAAAACAAGAGCTAAGCCTCTCTATCTTCTACCCTTAACGGGGACTGTGTAAATCTCAGGCTATATCGTCACAGCTGAGTTACAAATTCCTAAGAAATGGGATCTTAGTTATATAAAAAAAAAAAAAAAAAAAAGCAGACTGTTTCCACCAACAGAAATAAAAGTTGAGAAACAAGATGCATAACCTGGAAACATGGATGGGAGACATGAGCAGCAAATTCCTTTTCCTGGCTTCACGTTTATGGTCCTATTGATACTGATGAGATTTGGGATTTCGAGATATTTTTCCTTCCCTTTTTCATTAAACACAAAACAAGTGTACATCTAGATTTCTGGACGGCAATGCACTTTCCTAAAGCATTTACAAAATAAAGCAACTATTTTTAACGTGAGCCATTTTTCTTTAAGTGAGCGGTATCAGAAGCACCGTGGCCACGTTTTTCAGTATGATCACGTTAGTACAATGAAATAATTCACAAGAAGTGGCTTTAGCTTCTCATGGCACTTTACCCAGTAATTGGTATTTAGCAGCCCTTGCCAGTTCACCATTAAAAATGGATTATATTATTTATCACAACACCTTGAGAGACAGCATCTCAGCTCTGCCCGCGAACATCTTCCGTTTTCTTTTCCTAGCAGTTCCAAGCATCTCTCAGCCATCCACACGCCTTCAATCTCACACACACTAACGAAGTAAAGGCGACGGAGTCTCAGGACGAATTTTAAACACTGCAATGAGTTTATCTTCAAGGGCCTTGGCGCATTATGAAAATGAAAATGTTTTTTCTAAAAGCAGAGGAGAAAGGTAGACAGCAAGTTCAGCCTGCGAGACGGTTTGTTTCAAAGGAAGGGTTAATATCTTTCCTCACGTCCAGCCATGAGCTACACCAAAGAGCTCCTCACGGCATGAGATGGGAAGACATTTCACTTGATGTTGCTCAAATGCAACTTTTAAATTGCCCTTCAGAGGAATCTCTAGGCAGACAAGCCGACCTTCTACAGGGAGATCAAAGGAAAGTGGAATCAGAGTGGCCAGGCCCTTTCATCTGGACGGACAACACCAACACCCGGCACCTGTTGCTCCTACGGGGAAGATGTTGACGGAATTGCATATTAACCAGGCACCCTGGGCTCTTGGCGTGTGCAGGTGGACACGGCTGGCCAGCCATAGACCGGAGACGCATGCGATGAACCAGACAAAGAACACAGCTACAGAACAACAGCCCAGCCCTTGCTTCCCACTCCGACGTTCTTTTACAAGTTCATTGCTCCACGGCCAGATCTGTGCGCGTAAGGGTCTTGGCGGCTGACACGCTATTTACCTTCTCTGTGAAAAGAACAAATCACTTTGCATATTTGTTCCAATAAACTGTTTTCCTTTTCAAATTTCTGGGTAATTCTGTGCTCACAAGGAGGATGGGTCGGGTTATTCTGGAGAAGTCCAGGAAACACAGCCCCACCCTGCATGCTGTATCTTCCCTACGTCCCAGCGGTGAAAACCTGCACTGTGGTTTTGAGGGATAGGAAAACATCCTCTTGGAATTCGGCCGAGATCATGAATGTTTTATCTGTGAGCAACAGCAGAAATGTAGACCGACCTTTACACACGTTTATGCATGCAAAGAATGATTAATTCTCAGCGATCCTGAAGATCCTAAAGATGATCAATGCGAAGGGGCTGAGGTGGCATCACTCACACAAACACAGTGCCAGTCACTGGGTCATGGAATCATATGCTGCTTAACTGTTCTATCCTTCCAAAGTGAGTTAAGACCCCACGCTTCACCAGAAGAAGGCTTGAGGGTAAATTCAGATGTTTAAGGTTTACGAGTAGCCACAGCCAGCCTACGATGTGAAATGTACTACCATGGACTATAAAATCTTCTATGATACACTCATACAATACACAAAGCACATCCCGAGTGTGTCTGTGTAGAGACAGCACTGAAATTTCCAGTACAGAGATAAAGAATACTCATGCAGATATTTCCGCAGTCTGACACATTTCATACAGAAGCAGCAAGTGATCCATATAATGCCAAATTATTTACAGGATCTTTAAAGGAATACGAAGCACTGACAAGGGAAGTCCTAAGGCCACAGGCCAGGGGAAGGTGACATGGCAGTGTAGATCATCACTGCCTGGCAAGGTGCTGTTGGGACTTGCTCCAGCTGGGAAGGCTGACCACAGGGCAAGGCTGTGTGCTACAGGAGAGGTGTTGGGAAAAGCTCTTCCTGCATGGGTCCCCTGGGAGTGGGCAGGAAGGGAGCCCATGCTGTCTGGCTTTCAATGGCTGCTGCTGCTTCCAAGGAAGGAAGGGGATAAGCTCCTGGTTCCGTCCTTCTTTCTGTCCTGTGAAAAACCAGAATCTTCAGAAGAAAGGGAAGAGGGGTGGAGTCAGCTTAAATCTGACTCTGAATTCAAAGTTCAAGTGTTTTTTTTTTTTGAGATGGAGTCTCGCTCTGTCGTTCAGGCTGAAGTGCAGTGGCGTGATCTCGGCTCACTACAACCTCTACCTCCCGGGTTCAAGGGATTTCTACCTCAGCCTCCCAAGTAGCTGGGATTACAGGCACCTGCCACCACGCCCGGCTAATTTTTGTATTTTTAGTAGAGCTGGGGTTTCACCATCTTGGCCAGGCTGGTCTTGAACTCCTGACCTTGTGATCCACCCACCTCAGCCTCCCAAAGTGCTGGGATTACAGGCGTGAGCCACCGTGTCTGGCCAAGTTCATGTATTTTAACAGCCGCATGAGGGCCTGCTTGATTCCAGCCAAGGCTCCCAGCAGTCTGAGCTCTGTGTGTTTCTTGGCACCCAAAGTTCAAGATGCATTTGAGCCCGACACGCAGTGCCTCCTTCATCAACACGAACTGTGGATTCCACGAGTTCTTTCCCCACGTAAAATCCACCTGTTTTTGTCTTGGGATGTTTTGCCAAATGATCCAGTTCAGGGGCTGTCTTCCAGAAAGGTGAGCAAAGAGATGCTCAGAAAGCACTGTGGGGTCCATGCCAGGGCAGATGCAGGTGCCAGGACACAAGAACAGCTCAACCAGAGAGAGGCAGTGACCAGCACTGCCCAGTGACTGAGTGACCCACCAGCACCACCTTCCACAAAACGCCCTGCTTCAAACCAGTGCAAAACGTGAAACACGTCGGGAAACGTTTAGTCACTGCAACTTATTCCTCGTTGTTTTTTCACTTTTTCCAAAACATATATGGTAAACTCATAAGCTTCCTGAAAAATAATTTACATTGAGTTCATTCCACAGAAGCAGGTTCCACAAAGTTACGGTTTTTGATGAACAGACCAGTGTAAAAAATTAAAAGTAAGGCTGTATTTCTGCAAAAGCATCTTCAGTGGAAAACACCCCAAAGCATCTGAAACTGCTTTTAAGATGCCACTCATCTGCACGGACATTAAAATTCTTCATTAATGGGACTAAAATATATTTATCACCAGCTAGAGTTTTAAACACTGGCCAGACACTTCCAACGTGGCGGTATTATCAAGCCACGTCTGGTTAATAACTTCAAACAACAAAGGCTAACTCAGAACACAACAGGGAAGACAACATCAACGCAATATAGCGGGAAGGTAACTGACTCTCAGCTCCTGCTCAGAACGTAACTCCTGGCCCACGATCACATTCACATTACAAAATTATTTTTGTAATTTTTTTCTAGCTATGGGAATAAAATAAGCCACTTAGATGACAGTCAAGTGTCTGTAAAATATATAACAGCAATAATTCCCAGTGGAAACATGGCAGATATTTATACAAGAGCAAAATATGAAGCATAGTAGCAAAAGGCTAACACGAGGGTGTTTATTTTTAGAGGCTCTTCCGGATGAAATCATATGGCTGTGAGGAAGGAGGCCTCGGCGAGGACCGTCAGTGCTCAGGTCTCATATTCATCATGAAGAGTGGAAGGCCAGGGGCCAGATGAAGACATTACAAAAAAAATACAGGTCTGCACAAGGAACAGCAAAATCACTACTACCATACACTCAGGAGTGAAAACTGAACTCTTACTGCAAAAGCAGCTTTGATTTTTTTTTTGAGTAGAGGAGGGAGGTAGGGAAGAGAGGGGGCATATTCTGTTTCTCCAAGTTTCTGTTTTTGTTAGACTGGTTCCAGAAATCCTAGTCTCTCCCTGGGGAATCCCAGCTTAGCTTAGCCTGTCACCATCTTCAATTACCAGAGTCACATATGTTAGACTGATCCACGTGAGAAAAACAGTCACTGGATACTTTTCAACCCACAACCTAACCCCCAGCACACACATCTTCAACAACTGAAGTCTTCCTTTGATATCTCACTTTCAAGTGGAGCTTCTAATTACATTAAATCCGAGCCATAACCAAGGGAGACACACGGCCCATGGCGTTTCTTCCTGCCTGTGAGCCGGCTCGTGTGGCGCCTCCTGAAAGCCAGTGAGGGACGGGGTGGGTGGCAGCACCTCTGTCCCCTCAGAGGCGGGCAGCACCCAACACTCTCCTTGATCTCTGGGTGCACTGGGAGCTTACCCACGCTTCTTGCCCTGTGCACCGCACCACTGACTCAGATGAGAAGCTATCCTGGCATCACCTTACACCAGCTCCATAGTCGGTTTACAAAACAATTCAGCTTTGACATCACTGAGTTAATATGAATAGTTTTGAAAAGAGTAATTATAGTGCAGCTTGAAAAAAAATCTGTGACTTTACCCAAAGCGCTTCACCACGGTGTTATTGGAAGTGGAAAATGGCACTGTCCAGCAGAAATCAGGCTGGTGTAGCCAGAACCGGAGCCTGTCGTCTCCAACGTAGCTTTCCACAGAGACCAAGGACCTGGGCATGCAGAACGGCCAAGAGGATCCCCCACAGAGAGCATGGCAGAGCGTCCTGCCTGCCCTCGGAACCTTCCCAGCTTGGGCGTCTCTCTGCAGGCAGGCAGGTGGCAGGCAGGAGAAAATGGCACGGGGCCTAGGATGGAGCCAGCTCCAGGGCATCAGGCCTTCCTCAAAGGTGAAACATTCCTATCACCCCCGAAACTCACGCATGCTGCCCGAAGCTCAAGGAAGTCTTAAAAAGAACTGCCCAGTCTTCGGCAATCCTGTTCACACAGGTGGTCTCTGCCAATGCTTACGTGACACAAATAACTTCATCCCCCCCATTACCCAAAATGCAGGTGGGATGGAGAAGGAGAGGCACATGGGTGGGTGGGGACAGATTAATCTACTAAATGTTCTTGATCTCCCTGCCACCCACATGCTTATACGTAAGCTGATAAACTCCAGGACTCTTCCTAAGCACTGAGCAGTTCATGGGGGGGAAAAAGAGCCTAGTCCACCTGTCTGAAAGCAATGGCAGCTGCCCTGTTGGCCCAGTACAAATTGCCACTCTGCCCGGGAAGGCAGCCCCAGATTGCCCTAACTGGCAAGCAAACGCATTCTGCAAACTGGCAAGCAAACACATTCTGTGCTAGCATGAGCTGAAGGGACACGTGGAAATCAGAAGGAAAACTTTTTTTTCTGGGAAGATTTTAATAAACACTAAAGTGTTGGTGATGAGTTGAAAATAACTGCAAACATCAAAAAGGGATTTAGAGAAAGGAATGGGAAAGATTTTGCTGGGGAAAACTTGAAGGTAGAGCCCTTGAAAATTACTAAAAAACAAGCAGCCCTGATGAGTACTGGAAGAAACATGGAGAGAAAAACCATAGGTGCACACGTGCACACACACACATACATGCATGCACACGTGCACACTCATATACAGCCTGTCATGGAAGAGAATTTCCTTTATATTCTTACTTTGCCGTGAATTTTCGTCATGAATGGATCTTGAAATTTGTCATATGCTTTTTTTGGCAACTATGATCATTATCATCATAAAGTTTTTCTCTTTTCCTCTGTGAATGTGGGAGAATTACACTGGTTGATTTTTGAATGGAATAAACCCCACTGGAAATATACATATTTTTTCCATATTGTGAACTTGACATTCTATTATTTTATTAGGTTTTTAAAACTGGGGTTCACGAAAGACACTGGTCTGTGGTTATCACTTCCCAAACAGCCTCGCGGATCTTGGCATCTTGGCGTCATGGTCATGCTGGTCTTATGAAACAAGGTAGGAATTATTCTCTCTTCTGCTATTCCTTGAAAGGACTAACATAAGATTGGAATTATTTCTTCCTTAACTGTTTGATAAAACTACACAGTGAAGCTCTATGGGCCTAGAGATTTCTTTGAGGGAAGATTTTTAATTTTCAGTTTCTTTAGATTAAATTGGTAAGCTCTGAAAAAACTGCTCGTTTTATCTAAACTGTCACATTTGTCAGCATAAACTTTTACATAACATCCTCATTATCTCTGAGCATTTGTAGACTCGGTAGTGATCTTTCCTTTTCATTTCTATTATCTGTGATTTCATTTTTCTTTATCAGCTCGACTAGGAACTTGAAAAATTTTTAGGAATCTTTCCAAGGACACAATTTTTGCCTTTGTTAACGTCTCTGTAATACCATTTTCTGCTTTGCTGGTATGTGATCTTATTTTTACTGTTCTTTCCTACTTTTCTTAAGATCAGCTTTGTCACATGTTTCCGTAGCCACACCCTTCCCTTCATGCCAGTGCCTGCATGGTTCATCTCTCCCTCTCTCTCTCTTTTTTTTTTGAGATGGAGTCTCACTTGGTCGCCCAGGCTGGAGTGCAGTGGTGCAGTCTCGGCTCACTGCAACCTCTGGCTCCCGGGTTCAAGCAATTCTCCTGCCTCAGCCTCCTGAGTAGCTGGGATTACAGGCATGTGCCATCACGCCCAGCTAATTTTTATACTTTTAGTAGAGATGGGGGTTTCACCATGTTGGTCAGGCTGGTCTAGAACTCCTGACCTCGTGATCCACCCGCCTCAGCCTCCCAAAGTGCTGGGATTACAGGTGTGAGCCACCGCGCCTGGCCGCATCTCTGACACTGCATTTAAGATGTGCCGCCTTAGTCTACAGTTGCACACTGTGTTCTTACAGCGAGACCATCTCTGTCTTTCATCAGAGTCTCTACTTAGTCCACCGACTTCTGGAGTCCTGGCCGCCACGCTGGGCATGCTGACCATCCTGTGAATTACTCCCTGCTTGCCTCACCTGTTATTCATCCTTTCATTTCCCTCCTCTGCCTTCTCTTGGATAAATCAGGTATGTTTGTTATTTCATTTATTCCCTGCGTTGGTTTTTTAGCCCTCTAGTTCTGTTTTGTTTTCATGGTTTGGGGATGTAGAGATTACAGTCTATACCCCGAATGTATCCCTATTTTGAGTATGAATACATAATCCCTTTATAGCAGGAGAGCCTCTGTGCTGAAGTTTCATCTACCGCCTCCCCACCCTTTCTCATCTGAATTTATTCCAAAATGTCTCTGTCCTCCAAAGACACACGGCCTGGGGTCTGTCAGGCTGCAGGAACCTTTAGTGCCTGCCCTCTGCTTTTCTTCAGTGGGCCCCACTTCCTCAGCTGCACCACAAGATGGAAACTGTTCCGGGTGGAGCAGGACCATCCCCAGGGCTGCCAGGAAATCTGCCGCGAGTGAGGTGCACAAATCCTGGGCACAGTCCATGAGCCTAGTCAATCTTAAAGTTGATTAATAATTGTTGGCACGAAACGTCCCAGAGTGTGAAATCCTGGATAAAGGAAAAGGAACTGGTGGGCAAGAAGTTTCTTGCAGGCACTGAGCATGCTGCCTCACCAAGGTGGGGGACCTGGAGGCACCATCATACTCAGATAGGTAGACTGAGCTGCAGGGTACACGTGGGAAGACCTCTGCACCGGGCTGGCAGAGGGAGGGTGTCTCCAAGTCCCTGGAAAGGGCATAGGTGATCGCCTTGGCTGAGATGGCAGAGTAGCATGTGCTCAAGTTGTTTCTTGTGGAAGAGGGTGTGGGGTCTACATTCTCCCTGAGTATACAAATGCAGACACCTGTTTGAAAGGTTATATAGATTAGACTGGGGCACACTGGCTCATGCCTGTAATACTAGCTCCTTTGGAGGCCAAGGCAGAAAGACTGCTTGAAACCAGGAGTTGGTGACCAGCCTGGGCAACAGAGCAAGACTCGTCCTTTCAAAACAATTAGCCAGGCATGGTGGTGCACGTCTGCAGTCCTGGATACTTGGGAGGCTGAGGTGGGAGGATTACTTGAGGCTACAGCAAGCTATGATTGCACTGCACTCCAGCCTGGGCAAAGAGAAAGACTCTATCTCTACAAACAAAATAATATATATTTTAAAAGGTTATATATATTAGAAACTGAAAAGAAAGCAAGGGATGCCAAGCATGGCCTGATCTACTTCCTGACTCTAGATGGTAGCTGGTCCAGTGCACTGGGAACTGGCCATATCCTCCCAACTCTCAACTCCATCAGCTGGCATATGCAGACCAGAGGCCTAGCCTCCTTCCCACCACTTGGCATCTTCCCCAACTTGGTATGCCTGCTGAACTGCTGCTCAGAACGGTGCAGGGAGCACCAGGTCTGAACTGACTCCTGGCAAACCTGTCTGTTCACAGTGATGTGACTGGGTATCTTGTATCTTCTCTTCATAACTACACTGCATGCTCCTAAGGGCAGGGGCTTCATTGTAAACTTTGCTTAATCTGCAAAGCACTCATTAGTCACATACCCTACAGCACTCTATACTACACAGAGTAGCCACTAAGGAGGAATGAGGTATCTGACTCCCAGGAAGCTCGGTAAAGAGGATGCCATCCGGCTGGCTCCTCTACAGGTGCCACAGATTGAGCAGCGGAGTTTAGGAACAGAATCCAGAGAAACAAACCACTTGTCTAGGGCTGTGTGCTGGGCCCACGTAGATTCCGCCAGCCAACGAAATGGGGCTCCATGCACTTCCACAAAATCAGAAGTCACTCAACATTCCAAGGGCTACTCAAATCTCCTTTGAGCCATGTGACCAAGCCCAACTCACTAGCTTTAAATACTTAAAAAAAAAAAATACGTCATTTATTGAAAGTCAGGATTATATTTATTCACAATACCATATTCTTAATGAGACTATATCAAACTTTATTTGGATGCAATCCAGAACTTAAACAGTTAAGCGCATGTGTGCGTGCACACACACACACCCCACAAAAGCAAGAAAGAAAGCCATGCCATGTTATTGGACACTAAAGTAGCTTTCCAAAATCAGCAATTGGTAACTGAAGTCTACTGAGAGTTAACCCACCTCTGTTTACACTTAAAAACTAACCTCACCTATGTGAAGTCATACTGAGTTCAAAGAGGAATGATGATATATTTATATTATTCAATAGTGTGTAAATAGACTGCATTTGATTCCACCATTGATTATACCATTGTCAACTTACAATACCACAATTTAATTTCAAGGCCAGGCAAACATTCCAGAGTTCAACTTTGAGATGAACATATGTGATCTGAGAGACCAGAGCTTTCAAAGTGGAACCGTCTCTCTGCTTAAACACCAAAACATGGCTAAAAACCAATGCAGACGAGCCAATCTCTCACACTGTGAGGGGTTCAGAGTCTAAGGGCAACATAATGCTAATCATTCGATTCAGATGACACCAGTCAGCGTCTTATCCTTGACATCAGGTATTCCCTCTCAAAGCAAAATTAATGAATAAACCAGAAACCTTTTATCGCCTTCTGTTGTGAAACAGTTATCCACTCCAGAGGAAGAAACAGGAGGAAATTAAGCAAGTCTACGGCATAAACCACCGCTCCTAATCAAACGATGTAAAACAAATGCTGTTCTGTGATACAAACAATCCCTACTCTTTAGATGGATAATGAATAAATACAATGACTCATAAACAGTCATGCTTATATTACATTCGGTCTTCCCCTCTTAACAGTTAACAAATTCTAGGAGTTAGATGGATAGCTCTACTTACATGGAAGATGACTCACAAATTCACAGTGATTCAACGTTTTCTAATTGAAATTAGGCACATGGGGATGACTTTAACGTCCATACTATTTTCGAAAAGCAAATTCAATAGGAAATGGGGTAAGGATGTGACATGATACTGTTCAACAAATAATCAAAGTACATTTCATGTACAGCTCTTCTAATAACAGCTGGAGTATCACACTTACAAAGAGATTCCAAATTCAACCACTTCTTAACGCCTCCATTCCCTCCTGTTCCAAGCAACCGTCACTGCTCACCACAGAAGCATTTCAGCAGCCTCGCATTCACTACTCGCTCTCCCATTCACCACCCGCTCTCGCACCCGCCACCCGCCCTCTCATCCGACACCTGCTCTCGCACCCGCCACCCGCCCTCCATCCGCCCTCGCATCCGCCACCCGCTCTCGCATTCACTACCCGCTCATGCATCCTGTTCCCAGTCCTTCCCAATCACTGTCCACAAGGCAGCCATATATCTGAGTAAGGGCATCAAACCCCCTGCACCCTTTCAACATATTTAGAATATCAAAATGCATACAGCAAAAGAGTACTTTCTCACTTTCAATGTCTATTCTCAAGGATTGTTTCTTAACAACTGACTGTTTAAAGGAAAAAGTCGCAACAATGTATTTTAGAGTCCATAACATGTAGAAGTAAGATCCGTGAGTGTACACAGGACTTCAAAGGGCAAATAGAAGTTCACTGTGGTGAAGTTCTTGAACTATATGTGAAGTCACAGAATGCCATTTTCAATGCATGTCATGAGAAATTAATGATCATATCAGAAATCCTACAGTGACACTGCCCAGTGTGGTAGCAAGTATCTCCAAGTGGCTATTTATATTTAAATGATTTCAAATTGAACATAGTTACATACCCAGTTCCTTCAGTTGCCTGAGCCCCATGTCAAGTGCTCAACAGCTACAGGTGGCCAGTGCCTGCCATACTGGACAGTATGGACACAGCACATTCCATTATTTCTGGAATTTCTAACAAGAAGCACTGTGTTGAACAAACTACTTAAAAACACGCAGGGAACTTTAGTGCCTGCTATCTGCTTTTCTACAGTGGGCCCCGCTGCTGCTATCTTAGAAAGTTAGAAAACGAGTAAAATATACAAAATAACAAAAAATATAAATCAACAAAATACAAAATCGAGAGAATGAATAAACCTGTAACAAGACTGATCTGGAAGGAGGAAGGGTGGGAAGTGCTGCTCCAGCAGTGGAGAAAAGGCAGTGGAATAGCATCATCATGGCGTGCCCTATAGACCTGAAAAGGACAACTCGGTAGGAGAAGATTATGAACAATTAATGCCAATAAACTCAATGGCTTAGATAAAACGAACAAATGCTCTGAAAGACAGATAACTAAAGCTGAGGCATGAAGAAATTGAAATGTGAATAGTACTGCGTATGTTTTTTAAATGAACAACCTTCTCACAAAGAAAACTCCAGGCCCAGATGATATCATTTAAGTAAAACAAAACACCCATCCTAAAAAAGCAATTTTAAAAAGCAGAAATAGAATATATCAATTCATGAGGCAGCATTACCCTGATAATAAAGCCTAAAAAGACAAAACGCGAAAACTGCAGACCAGTATCCCGTAATTTGTAAAACATTAGCAAAAATATAACCAGCATTACTTGTATACTTATTATTTCTATGTATATAGAAATAATGCTGGAATTGTACAAATACATATACAGAGAGACAGATGTATGCATGCATTTCTCAAAGCAAGTGGCACTTATCCAAGGCGAGCGAGGTTTGTTGAGCATCAGAAAATCAATTACTGCATTTCTCCATATGAACAGAATAAAAGACAGAAACCACATAAACATTACAACAAATGCAAAAAGGCACCTGACAAAATCACACACCCTTCCATAATAAAACTCTCAGCCTACAAGACCAGAAATTCAATGGGAATTTAAAATAATGTGTATTTATATTTAACAATAAAATACTGAGTGCTTTATCCCTAAGATCAAGAACAGAGAGTGTTTACTTTCCCAGCTCCTGTTGAAAACAGTATGGAGACCCTAGCCAGTACAATAAAGTAAAAAAAAGAAATTAACAGCATACATATTGTAAAGGAAGAAACAAAACTGTCTTCACTCTCAAATGAGATGTTAACGCACATAGAAGATGCTAACGGGCCACTAGAACGAGTAAGTTTCTTCAGCAAACCACAGCATACAAGACAAATTTACAGAAAGCTCCTGTGATTCTCATCACTAGCAAAGAAATACGGGGAACTGAAAATAAAAATACAGCATTTTTAAAGGATAAAAAAACACATGAAAAACATATGGATAAATTTTATGTATATATTTAAAAGACCTGTACACTGAAAAAAAATGACAAAACCATGTTGAGTTGTATTAAAGAAAATACGGAGCTATACACCACAAAGATCGAAACTCAAAACTGTGAACTATCTCTGCAAATAGATCTATAGATTGAATGCAATTCAGTGAAAATCATAGGTGTTTCTCTATAAATTAATATGCTTATTCCGAAAGGGAAATGCCAGGGACTAAGAAGAGCCAAAACAATTGTGGAAAAAATGAAATTTGGAGAAGTTCTACAAGGCACCAAGACTTACAACAAAGCTGCGGCGACTAAATCAGGGCCATGTTGGCATGAGGACAAACAGAAGACGGACAGAACAGAGTCCAGAACCAGAGCTGTGCATACATATATGGTCATGTGCCAAAAGGCACGACAACTATCATAAGGCTTGGCACTTGCCAGCACTCTAAACTTTGGTCAGCTGAATTAAGTCCCAGGTAAATAACACATAGAAATCCAGCTTAATAAGAAAGCCTTTTAAGTTTTCTAGGGATACCAAGGAAGTCTAGAAACTTTAAAAAGTAAATCTAGTTTCTTTTCCTTTGAGGACAAGGAGGCTGGCCCTTGGGCATTCTGAGAAATTTTGGAGATGCCTCCAGGCCAGGAATCCCTGGGGCAGTGGCGCAGCTCACACAGGAGGCCTCTTCACACCCAGGAGGGTAAATGGCAGGAGAGGTCCTCACAGCAGCAAGTTCAGGGGCTGAAGGGGGTTAACTCTCCCATGCTCTGGCTCCTCCCATGTGGCCGGTCGCAGTGCTGGAAGGCTGAGTGCTTGAAGCACACTTTGCAGTCTATGTATCCCCCAAAGGTCTAATACCCAGAAGCTATAAAGAACTTAAAACAAATTAACATGCAAAACACAATCAACCCTCTAAAAAAAGTGGACAACATGAATAGACAAAAGAAAACATATATATAGCAAACAAGCATGTAAAAAAAAAAAAAAGCCTCAACATCACTAATTATGAGAGAAATGCAAGTCAAAACCACAATGAGACAGCATCTCACGCCAGTCAGAAAGTCAAGAAATAACAGATGCTGGTGAGGTTGTAGAGAAAAGGGAATGCTTATACGCTGCTGGTGGGAATGTAAATTAGTTTAGCCACTGTGGAAAGCAGTTTGGTGAGTTATCAAAGAATTTAAACAGAATTACCATTCAGTCCACAGTCTCAGTATTGGGTATATACCCAAAGGAATATAAATTTTTCTACCATAAAGATACATGCACACATACGCTCACTGCAGCACTATACACAATAGCAAAGACATGCACTCAACCTAAATGCCCATCAATGAGAGACTGGATAAAGAAAATGCAGTGAATATACACCACAGAACACTATGCAGCCATAACAATGAGATCGTGTCCTTTGCGGCAACATGGATGGAACTGGAGGCCACTCAGTATCCTAAGCAAACTGACGCAGGAAAAGAAAACCAAATACTGCATGTTCTCTCTTAGCAGTGGTGCTAATCGCTGAGTACACACATGGCCACACAGAAGGGCACAACAGACAATGGTGCCTACTTGAGGGTGGGAGGAGGGTGAGGACTGAAAACTGACCTATCGGGTACTGTGCTGATCACCTGGATGATGAAATAATCTGCACACAAAACCCCTGGGACAGGCAAGTTACCCATATAACAAACATGCACATGTACTCCTGAACCCAAAAAAAAAAAAAAAAAAGCAAGGTTGACTTCATGCATTTGCTCAGTAAAGGGGCAGAAGCTCAGAGCCTGGGCTCATCAGGAGAGTGGCCCTGACCACCTCCCTCGGGGGGAGCAGGTGGAGAATGAAGAACACAGGCCCAAGCTTCTCCCCAACCTCATCGCTATTTACAAGCAGCCAGGAGAGAGTGGGACATGTTCTTGCCCAGAACACCACTAGAGAGTATCACAAAGAAAACAGGGGTTCCCCAGGCTCTAAGCTATGGAGATCCACTTCTGCCTAGTTAACAAGACAACTCTCGAAGATGTCTCAAACAGGATTTCAGACGTGTCCTAGTGTAGTGCTACCTGGTTAAGATGGGCAAAGGTGTCAGTGAGGGTCCTTAGGGGAGAGCATGGAGGAGCACAGGCGCCAGAGACACAACTTCAGGAACCCGGCCAGCCCATGGGGGCCCTAGAAGGATGGCGGGAGGAGGACTCCGGTGAGTCCTTGTTGGGAATTTGCAGGGCCTGGACTAAGAAAGCCCCATCTGCCATTCCAGCTCCAGGGCACGGCTTCTATGCCCCCCACTTCCGCTTCAGCACCACCTGGCTGTCTCCTGCTCTGGGCTCTAGGGACCACCTGGAGGCAACCAGCTCTGGCCGTCCTGGCTGGGTGGCCTCTCAGGCTCTGCATCTTCACGGATGAGCATCGCAGCTCCCCTGAGCCTGCAGCTTTCGGGATTCCTAAGCACCGTGGCAATCCAAACGCCACTCCCTCCACTCTGCTCTCATTTGCAGGGATGACATGCCAATCAGGGGCAGATCCTGTGAACCTCACATCCTGCCTTTCAGGGAACATGTTTATGCCCGGCTTTTCTGACTGCCAAAGAACTCCACCACAGTCTGCCCTTCCTGTTGCAAACTTCTACACGTGCGATCAGAGGATGGGGAGAAGACCTCCCCCACCTGCAAACCAAAGATTCCTCTTTAACACCCAACAGCAGAAGCCCCCTCTCCCTCCCCAGCTTCAGGAAGGAGCCACATTACCAAAACCATTCTTCCTGGTTCTACTGCCCCACACCCCGCCGCGGCTCCTCTTCTTATACCTGGACCCTTCTTGTCTCTCCCCCTCAGTCCCTTTATGGTTGAGGCCTCCCTCACGCTAAGGATCCTATCCTCTGATGCCTGGCAATGTTCTCACGGGGAGTAGGGCCACTTGGTGTGCAGTGCCCAGAGACACAGATGCACCCAGTCCCCACCCGCATGGCAACCTCAGCAGAGATGCTCTCATCCAAGCCAACCAAAACATTAAAAATGCGACCATGCTGCATGCCTGAGATGTGGACAGCACCTGCACTGGGGCTGAGGGTGAGGAATGTTCTGGACGAGGCAGGAATCTGCTTGGCTGAAGCAGAATCAGACGTCCTAGGGAGAGGAACCAGGGACAGCTCCCAACAGAGAGACTTCTGCCCGGTGCCCTCAGATGACTCCAGAGATGATTTGCAGAAGATCCACTTCAAGGCTTAGAGATCTGAGTAAAATAACCACTCTCACCCCCACCCCCACCCGAGAGGAAAGCACAGTGAGAAGGAGAAGAACGAGGCCGTGGTCCCGGGTGCTGTCTGGTGCCGTGCACACCTCGATGGGGAGGCATCTGCCCAGGCTGGGGCACTCTGTGGAGGGGGGGAGTCGGCGGCAAGAGCTCTTCCATACCCACAGCACCTTCCTTTGTAATTAAAATCAAAACAAACCTAATTTCTGGACATTAGAAACAACTGGGAAATGACTTTCACTAAAAATCACAGCTGCCCAGTACAGGCGTTTCATTCTATAGTACCGAACAGGGGTTCCCCCAGGCTCTAAGCTATGGAGATAGCTGTGGAAAACGTAGCTTATGCTGAGAGCCAAGAAACAACTATTTCCCCCCTTCTCCACGCCACCTCCCCCACCCCCCCAAAATTCCACAAATCCCTACTCAACCAAAAGCATTAAAAATCCACTTCAAAAATCAGCTTTAAGACAGGAAAAAGAAAACAAACAACAACAATTTGAGCCGGGAATGTAAATATGGCGCTAGGAATATGCAAAACACTTTGCAGAAGCTGGCGAGGGGGCTCTCGGAACCCACACGTTTTCAAGATGGGAGTCTACAGTGCTGGGCCTGAAATGAACAACATAGTGAAGTCTGGTGTCAATTTAAATGCACTGAACACCAGAAAATGCCCCCAACCAAGGCTTCAAACTTGTACAGCACATTTCCACTCAAGCCAACTAGATTGCCTGTCACATCTGACACGGCTCGTCAAAAGTCATCCTTCACTGCTCATGGGCAACATCGAGGTCAAGAGACCAAGTGCAATGGTCCAGCCCATCCCCGTTTCTTCCTTCAGAGCAGCAGATATTGAACTCTGAAATGACAAGACGGAGCAGCTTGAAACGGCTGCCAAAGAAGCGAAAGCTGTCCAAGGCCGCTGATCTGAAGGAGAAAAACCAGCCGCCGAGCGCGTGTCAGGGCCGGGATCACACTCTGACAGTCTTATACAAAGAAGCCGGAGCGACCACAGGGACGTCTGCGGGACCTCAGGTTCTGGCAGCAAAACCAGCGCAGGCTCGGGAAGCTCGACGATGATCACCAGCAAACCCTAGACCACATGTCCTAAATGGCACGTGACGATCAGGTGTGGGGGAAAGAGGGGTTTTGCACTAAGAAAATCTGCTTTTAGAGAGCTCATATCCAGCCTGAAAAAGGGAGGAAATTCTGACATGTGCTACAACATGGATGGACCTTGAGGACATGATGCTCCTCAAAATAAGCCGGTCACAAAAGACAATTACTTTACCACTTACATGAAGTCCCTAGAGTAGTCAGATTCATAGAGACAGACAGCAGAAGGGTGGGTGCCAGGGCTGCAGGAGGGGAAGGGGAGTCTGTGTTCAATGGGGATGGAGTTTCCCTTTGGGAACATGAGGGGCTCTGAGCACGGGTGGTGTGATGGCTGTGTGACCGTGTGAATGCGCCGACAGCCGCTGAGCTGGACTCTTAAAAATGGCAAGGGTGGGTGTAAATAAAATATACATACAATTTTATGTGTATTTTACCATAATTGAAAAAACCAAAACACATGTCCATCATGAATTAGCCAAGTTGCAGGCGCTGATCGTTCCTTCAAGTTGTGTTCCATGGGCACAAAAGGCATCCAGGTTTCGGGTGGGAGGGGGACTCGGGCAGACCTGCACTGGCACTGAGGGCTCTCAGGACACTGCATGACACTGGGCAAGGGTTTGCAAGGCACGGAGGGACAGGAGACATCAGCCTGCACCACCAGCCTCCCACCAGGACTCCTGGGTGTAGCGCAGGAAGGGAGGTTCATTTAAATGGTAAGTATTTTAGACCTTTTTAACAGAACACTGATATTTTATCAAGTTGGATTAAAAAATAGACCCGACAGATGATGACCCTTGATAACACACCATGTTTTGAGGGTCAGCCCAACTGCACCCCAGGCCCCAGGGAGGCCTGGGGACAGAGACCTTCTGAGAGATGGGGACGCACAGGGCAAGTCAGGTGCCGGTTTTCCCTGTCTCTGACAAAACAATCTAGAAACTCGAGGAAAGGGGCACCATTTCCTTGCAGCGCAAATCATGTCCAGCCCACCTAAGAACCACGCATGTGATATTCAAATCACAGGCAAAATGTGGATCAAGTACGCGTTCCCTGGCCTTGCTTCTTGTCTTAATCATTAGGCAGCAAAGGGCGCTTGTATCTAGTGGATTCCTTCACAATGACTCTCTTGGTTTCATTCTTCATAGCAGGCCTCAGAGACCATCTCTTCCCTGGTGGACCCAAGATACTAATGAAGATTCTATTTGTCCTTGAATTTTCCAAAATAGACACTTTAGGCCCTGGCTAATCCCCCTTGACCTGATATTCCAAAATAGCTTGGAGCCTGGCTTCCCCATCCCAGAATGAACAGGATTGAAAAATGAAATAATGTTTTAGACAGGCCAGCGCCTTAGGAGGTCCATGTCGTGCATCTGAGCTCAGTTGTAATATGGTGAGTAACTATTTTAAGCAAGGATCAAATAACATTCAGGATGTCACCGCAGCTGTGACCAGAAGCATGCGGGGGACAGTGTCTCATGCTCAGGAAGGACGGGCAGAGTCCGCATCAGGTGAGGGGGATGGAACAGGCAGAGCCCGTTAAATAGATATAAATATCTCTTTAAATATTTTACAGAGACGCCCAAATGAAGACCTCCCTTAACAAGACGACATGCTTCGTTTTTCTCTGGAACAACCTGTAAGGTCATATGGACACAATGCCCTGGTTCAGTGCTGCCTTGCCTACGGTTCAAAGGTGGGAGTCACCAGCTAGGATTCAGGAGCACGCTTTCTTCTGGGCACTGTTCCTGTCTCTATGGGGTCACTGCCACCAAGGCTGTGGGGAAAGAAGACTCTGGATGGCCCGAGCCCCCCATTAACTTGCTTCATGTCATCTCATGCAACAACTAACATTCCCGGGTATATAACGAGACGATGATAAAATGTTTTAATTCAAGACTTTATAAACCAAATATAAAATTCTAACGCCTCCCCCCACCAGCCCCTGCCCCAACCATCAAATGGACTTCGTCCTGAGCCAGGGCTCTCTCTGAGCCTGCTACCTGTAGGCTTCCTCCACAAATAAGAACTTGCGTCTCTACAATCCTTTATCTTAACCCACACATTCCTTTCTATTGATACCAGGTCTTTAGAGAAACTCAACCAATTGTCAACTAGAAGATTTTTTAATCTACCTGTAAGCTGGAAGCCCACTGGGCTTCGAGGGGTCTTGCCTTTCTGAACCAAACCAATATATTTCTTAAATGTATCTGATTGAAGTCTCATGTCTCCCTAAATGTATAAAACCAAGTAGCACCCCAACCGCCTTGGGCACGTGTTCTCAGGATCTCCTGAGGGCTCTGTCACTGGCCATGGTCACTCATATTTGGCTCAGAATAAGCCTCTAAAGAGATTTATTTTATAGAGTTTGGCTCTTTTCATTGACCACTGAAATTCTGGGTACTTGCCCAGACCTTGTTTCAGGACCTGTGCCTCATCCTCCAGCTCCAGGGGGCTCACAGGCAGGTGCATCCTTCACCACTGCTCTCAAGGGAGGAGCATCTCATCCAAGGTTATGGCCTTCCCAGAGGGCAGTGGGAGCCAAGGCGTAGGCCCCCTGGCCTCAGTTTCGGATGACTCTCTCCAGTTCCCTGCAGGGCAGGATGAGACCTCAACTGCAACTGCAACTGGGTCACAATGCAAGCCACTGCATCTCCCTTGCCCGATGCTGCAGTACGCACTTCCTTACAGAGTGTCTCTTAGGAATGTTCCCTGATATGGTTTGGTTCTGTGTCCCCACCCAAACTGGGGACTTGTGATCTTCAGTCTTGAAGGAGGGTCCTGTTGGGAGGTGACTGGGTCATGGGGGACAATTTCCTCCTTGCTGTTCTCGTGACAGTGAGTTCTCAGGCCATCTGGTTGTTTCAAAGTGTGTGTGGCACCCCGCCCCCCCCTTCAGTTACTCTCTTCTTCCTGCTCCAGCCATGAGGATGTGCTTGCTTCCCTCTTCACCTTCCACTATGATTTTAAGTTTCCTGAGGCCTCCCCAACAGCAGAAGTCTGTCCAGCCCGAAGAACTGTGAGTCAATTAAACCTCTTTCCTTCATAAGTCACCCAGTCTCAGTTCCGAATAGCAGTGTGAGAACGGATGAATACACTCCCCAGCAGCCACCTGCATGCAACTCTGCACCTGAGTCTATTTCCAGGCCTCCTCTACTCTATGAGTTGATGTGTTCTTTCATCCTGTGCACCCTAAAGACTGTAAAATAGAACATACATAAAGGCTGAAATACCAAAGTTTAAGCCAGAATTAGAGGCATAGTTAACTACTGCCCATGATTGTGTTGGTTGGAACTTTCACATTTGTTCATTTATTCATTCAAGTATCTCATGAGTACATACTTTGTGCAAGACACTGTTCCAGGCCCTAGGGATAGAGCAGTGGGCCAAACAGAGACAGGCTCTGTCTTACTGGAGGTTGCATTCCAGTGAGGGACAGAGGCAGGCAAATGAATGCACTGTATGCTAGATGAGGGCTTTGGGAACTTTTGCCTAAAGAGTCAGATGCTACACATATTTTAGATTTGCAGGTCAGACTTTGTTGCAACGACTCAACTGGCCATTGTAGGGAAAACAGCCATATGAAGTCCAATCTTTGTAAGTGTATTCCAATAAAATTGTATTTGCAAAACAGGTGGCCAGCCTGAGAGCCACGGTTGGCCAACACGTTTTAGATGGTGAAAAACAGCAAGGAAAAAGTCCAGAAGTGCCATGATGGGGATGAGGAATCGCTACTGAATATGGACAGAGAACTGAAGAAAACAAGGGGCCAGCCATGTGCAGGATGGGGACTCAGGTGTTCCAGGAACCTGCAAAGGCCTGGCGGGGGGCATACTTAGCAAGTTCCAGAACAGCAAGGAGGGCCGCATGACTGGAGTAGAGTGCTTTGAGGAACTAGAGGAGAAGAGTTTAGAGAGAAAGGGTTGAGTGTTGACGGGCAGATGGCATGGCCCAACAGGCTGTCTTGAAGCCCTTGGCATTAATACAATGATAGTGATACCTCTGAAGAGTAAGGTGCAATTGTCTCGAAAAATCGAGATATTCTAATGTTAAAAATAATTTCAAGTATTCTAAGTCTTTGAAAAATCCTAATTCAAATATTGACTATATGCTATCTTTAACTGGGATATTTAATATAGACCAGAGCACACTCCAAAATCATCCAAACTATAGTTTACCATATGCCAAAATACCTCCAAACCAAAAACACTCAATATCTGCCTAAAGCTTTCTATTCACCTCCTTTGCTTTTCAACAGCAACATCCAAACCACAGAAGTCACCAGGCATCTGGACGCTTCTGTACTTCCACCCTCCTTTCTGCTGCCAAGCTCCCGGGCATCTTCAGAAGGCCCTGCTCAGACGGCGCCTCCGCCATTGCCGCCTGCCTTCCTGGGTGGTGTCCTCCAGGTGAAATCTCCACGCCACCCTTCCTCTTCCGCTCTCCTGCAAGCACTTCCTACATCATTCAGGGAAAGCGCTTCCAGCCTCCCACCTCAGAGAGCTCTGAGCAAAGAAGAACCAGGTCTCACTGACCCTGCTCCTGAATGGAAGCATCAGCTTAAAGCCCCAAGCCTAACATACCAGGTGCTCATTCGTCATCCCCAAGCACCAGGGTTTGCAAAGAAGTGGGTTATGCCCCCCGGAGCTGCTAAGCCAGCACTGCTCTGGGTTCTTCCCCTTGAGTGGCAACACCTACCAGCCTCAGGTTTCCCCCAGCAAACCTCCACCATCCAGCCTCTAGGGACCCCAGATGGTGCCAGAGATTCCATGGAGGAGGGAAAGGTGGTGCGAAGGGCTGTGGACAACCTCCTTGCCTGTGCTACATCCCCCACTGAACCCTCAGGATCACGTCCACCTGCACCATCACTGTGGCCACAGGCACTGCCCTGCCCTGCCCTGCCCTGGACCGCTTGTTCAAGCCACTCAGCCTAGACCTGCCCAGCAGAGGCCCAGCAGTGGTAAGAGTGGAGAGAAGGCTTTGTCTCCTTGCCGCCACCGGCAGGTGACATCAGAGAGCAGACCCCGACAGGGACATGGTGTACTGGCTAAGCATGCTTTAGTTCACTTAAATCAACTGCTACATCTCATTCTAAACAAACAGCAAAGGGAAAAATAAAAGTCACCCCGCTCCGCATTGAGCCCGAGAGATGAAAGGGAGGGGCTATGCAGACGGCGCCTGAGCTGGGGGTGGGGGGCACGCACTGGGCCTCCTTCCCCTGGGCAGAAGGTCCTCAACTGTCACTCCACATCTCCCCCTCACTGCCGAAAGAAATCACCAAATGCAGCTGAGACAATTATTGCACTTAGAAATTTTTTTTATGGAATAACATAAATAAATGGGCAAGAAGGTGAAGGAATAGACTATTAAATAGAAAAACTAAATCGAGGAGCATATAATTAAATGCAGAGAGATCATGCCTTATTTTAATATAAATAAAACTTTTTAAGCGTAAGATAAAAAGCCATGCCTCAATACGCCAGTTTTCCAACAGAATACATTCAATTCAAATGATTCTCATAATTTCAAAACAAGGTTATTTGCTTTACTTTAGAAGCCTTATTACTTATAGATTTACAGCGGGTGAGAGTGGAAAGGTTCAGCACATCTTGTAATGAGAAATCTGGCCCCACCTACGCAGCTGCGGAGCGGACGTGGCGTTCCTCCCCCTCCTGCCTTCCATTCTAATCTAACTCCGTGACTAAGTTCGGCAGACCCCTCTGTGGAGGGACTATTTCCACACTCTGCTCCGGGCTAAACATTCTTCTGTGTATATACTAGTAAATTCAACAGCCTCTTTAACATCTGAGAACGAACTACTGACAAGTCATTTTTTGCTCCATACTGCAAGTCAACGTGGCAACCCCGTTTTTTTCTATTATAAACATGTACTATACCCTGGCTCCGAGTCGTTTTGGACGCTGATACAAGATTCATAATGGCTGTCAGAATCTGCAATTTTCCCTTTTGTTTTATGAGGTCAGGCAATATTACATGCACTGATATATTCCATTTTCCCAGCTGAAAACCTTCTCATTTGGGCCCGACAGGTTGAGGGAGTCATGATTTTGCAACCTCGCATGTGAAACACGGTGCGAGGGGGCAGGTGGCTAACCCCACGTCCTCCTCTTCCTCTTGTCCACTGGCAACAGTAAATTAAACTGTCAAAAATGGAATTGTCCTGTCATCAACAAAGCTATAGCTTCACAAGTATTGCAACATCAGATATATTTCTAATTCTGCATTTCCCTGCACCTGTAATTTCATCAGAAATTTGCACTGGACCATGGTGAGCAGCTGTCTAAGGGACAGTGGCACTGTGAATTCCTTTAGAGGCTTGACATGGCATTTCAAAGACAGAAATTAATCAACAATTCCAGTAATTTGTAATATATATAAAAAGGGTGTTCAGTGTGAGGTCCTGACCTTCAGCAGGACCCTCTAAGAGGGGGAGAAATGCTAACGTGGACATGACATGCTGTGCGGCACGGTGTAAAGAAATCACACACAAGGTACTCTGCAAACAAAACAAAGCAAAACACACACACACCCCAGCAGCAGCCAGTCCACGTGAAAATTACTTAATGGCCACAGAGTCAATGGGCCTAGATCACTATTCAAAACGTTGAAGATCAGGAAGACACTTCTTAAATGGTGCTCAGGTAGAAAGAACTTCTGCCTCTAAGTTAAAATGTTATTCGACAACCTGTTTTCCAAAACCATTCGGATTTCTTCCAGGTAATTCTTCCTAGGGTATTTCTCCAAGAGAAAAAAAAATGACCACCTTCCTCCTTCTGAGGATTTAAGCATGGTTCTGATTCTCCTTCCACGATGGCCTACTATTACCATGTCTGCCGGCCCAGGCTTCACTTCCAATAAGTTCCTCCCTTGCAAACTGAACAGAAGGCAAAACCATCTCCACCTACCTCCCAAACTGGAGGCTGCAAACTCAGAACCCTTGTGAAGCTACTGTCGGGTATGAGTCCTCTAAGTTGTCCTAGAAATTTGCAGACAAAACATGGGCTTCCTCAACCCATTTAAAAACAATGTAAAGTCACAAGTCTAGTTGTTATTAAATATTGCAGTCAAATATTGTTATAGATTATCCCTACAAAAATTCATTGCTTATCAATCATTATGCTCAAGATGGAAAGTTAAATTGAGATGAGGAATCATTTCACAGCTTAATACAGTCAAAGTGACTCAATATTCCTTTATTAATTCTCATTTAATATCACTTTAAATTGCTGCCATTATTATCCTACCGTAGACGAAAGATTCTGTGTAATTAGTCTGTATTAAGCCCTTTTTATTTATAAGGAGCCAAATAAACAAACCCACTTTAATTACCTGGGCTCCACAATATTGATCTGAGCATCAAAATTTAATATGACTTTATTTCGAATTTCCATATGACTAGTATTTAAATTTCTCCCAGCAATAACAATTTTGCAGGCACAAATGACTTTTCATTCAAAGTATGTAAATTACTGCCAAGCGCCGGGCGAGGAGGCCCTCGGTGCCCACAGCATGTTTACAGAGACCTCAGGGGCCTCCCCCGCTGCACGCTTTGCTCCCCTAATACGGCAGGAAAAGCCACCAATTACCAAAAGAGACAAAAGTCAACGAAGACAGGGAGTCTTCTCCCTCCCAAACCGTGTTCTCTCCCACTTCAGTACACGGTGTTAACGACATACAAATTTTGAGGTCATTAAGTATAAACAGGCACGGAGCGCCAGACAGGCAGGCAGGCAGGATGTGCTCACGTCAGCATTTCAAGTGCCCTCCTAATCCCACAATGCAAGTTTTGGCATTATTGTCTCAATTTAACTTGCATTAGTACCTAGCACCTTGATTACACTGTTGGGTGGTAATCTTCGCCTGCACATGCCATCATTACTTATGTCAAGCCTCTCGAGTTGTTATGAATACTATGTTGTTTTACGAGAGAGAGGAAATTAGTGCCAGTCCCCTAGAGTTTTGGGTGCTTAGCACAGAGGCACTGCGCAGCCCTCGCAAATCCCACAACAAATCCTTGTTTAGTGCCAAATGGAGATAAGGACTTTGCAGCAACATTGGAGCACAAATAACTCATGTCCCTCTTTATTTGTAAATGTCAAAAAGAAAAAAAAAAAATCACCGTTCTTTAATGTTGCTTTTCACACACGCATGGGAGAAAGGGTGTTTTTAGCCATGCAAGTGCATACCAGTTGAGAAACACATTCTGAATTAACCCACAAGACCAAGCTAACACGCAAAACAAAGAAATGGCCATAATCCGTGTTTGAGAATTACCGTAAAACGCTGTTTTGGATGTATTTTTAATAAAAATGAACTTATCAAATGCAAGGGAAACATGCACCCGTAGCATGAGCCTTTCCTCGGGAGGACAATAAAGTGGAAAAAAATGTGGCTTCACATGTATTGCATTTTCCATGTTTTTTTAAATATGATCCACTATGTTGTTGAAAAGAATTATTTTCTGGTATTGTGGGGATTTTTGCATTGTCTGTTTATTCTGTTTATACAGCAAATGAAACCTACAATATGAATAGGTGAACTCCCTGGGGAGCAAACGAAATTCAGAAATGATGTACAGATGGGGACAGGGGCCCGTGAAAACACAATATAAATTAACGTGCCCTCAACAGTCACATCTGGAATGGAACAGGCCAAATAAATAATTTTGACATTAAAAGAAATTAAAGATCAAGGACCGCAAATAGTGGATTAAGTTTTTTAAAAATAATATCATTAGTTTACACTATGTCTGAAATGGCATTTAAAATAAAATAATCAAACGTGCAGGTCAAAACATGAGGCCTGGATGCATTTCCTTTTCTTTTTCTTTCAATGGCCAGTAATAACCTATTTAAAACATCTTTCCCACAAAAGAATCTCGGTGTATTGCCTTCGTAAAGTGCTCTTATTTAAGAAACAACAAGATGCAGTGAAGTTTTCGCAACCTGAAATTGTTCATGTTTGATTTGGTAAAACATTAAAAAGGAATCTCAGAAGGTAGGCAAATAATCCTGTGCCTGCTATGCAGCAGAGACGCCGGGGGCCCAAATTTAAGGGTTCAACACCAAAATTGTGATTCCGTTCACTTCTTTTCTCTTGACCCCTTTGCTATCTTTATTTACGCAGCCCGAAGCAGACTAAACAAAAAGAAAATGAAGGCTTTCGCAGTATCTTTTTTTGAGACTGGGGTAAAGGTCTGTTGGAGACATCATTGTGAAAATGATAAAAGGCCTTGAGGTCACAGCCCGAAAGCCAGGGGAGGCCGACGTGGGGTGCAGGTGGGGCCTGCAGGAGCACCCCGCTCCTCCCAGTGAGCCACTGCAGCCCGCAGCCCCCACAGACAGAGCCACAGGGGGCCACTCCTTTCACTAACCACCCCAAGAGAGTGGCTCCTCAACGTGTCCTCAAATGAAGCCAATTTTGAAAAATGGCTTCTGACAGCCCTATAAAACTTGCATGAGGGGACCAAATGGGTGCTCCTGAGCCCACAGACTGACCACAAGTCACACATCTGGGAAAGCACATTTTCACGACTGCTGATGCTGTAAGTGAAGTCCTCTGGAGCCAGGGCAAATTCACCGCCACCAAATCTTCACCGTCCACTGCATATGGAAAGAAATTTTTTTTCAGAAGATAAAATATTTTTCTGAATATAACAACAGGCATGACTTATTTCAGAATTAAGTGCTAGGCTCTCTGGTGCTTTGGGAAATGTAAACTACAATTTTTACTCCAAATCCACCATCCACTTCACTAGCTTGTGCTCTCCAAAGGCCCCGGCAGCCCCTTCAGATGATGAGCGTCTTAGAGAGTGCTTTGGTAAATCATGCAAACAACGAGGAGGATGGAGACAAAGCCATCCCTCTCCCCATTTCATTCCATCAGTAAATTGATTTATAAACTGCTTGGGGTAGAAAACAAATATCAAACTACAAATGTATAGCACTGACTTTTGAAAAATCTGACCTCCAGCACCCGCAGACACAAGCACACATCAGATCTTCTCAGAGGACACCGGGCACTCCCACCCAGGCCTCTAGCCCTCCACTGCTCAGGAGTTAACAAAGGTGAGAACCTGCAGGAGGGCACAGGGTTAACATCTTCAATCTAGGAGTCTGAACAGCAGCCCTGCAAACTACAGAGTAATCTTAGTTTCAAATTACATAAAAATAATTGATTATTTCAATACAGCCCTTAAATAAAAGAAAGTTTTATTCTTCACAGTGTAAGTGCTGGTATTTTTTGTGCCCGACAAGCTGCCCATACAAGAAGCAGTGTGCCTAATATTCTTGCCAACAAAGGCATTTGAAATCAGCAATTGCTTTTAGAAACTTTAATTACAATTTTAAAATGCTATTTCTGCTCTATAATAGATTCCAATTGTTTCAGTATTATCTGGCTTGCAAATAAAATCTACAGTAGATGACAATATTCCCAGGATTAATCACTCTTGAAATTCTAATATGCTCTTGAAATACCAAATAAAAAAGACAGCAATGTTGTTGATGTACTGAAAGCTTCTTGCTTTTTGCAGTTTGCTATTATTATGCATATCCAGGTAGAAAGTTAATTAACCCAAAGCTTAAGCTAATTATGATAGCAGAATGCTATCAACCCAACGCGCTCAGTCAGACAGCTGTCCGGAATTTCATTTGCTAATCATTTGTCTTTGGGCTGAGCATATGGTACATTTTCATGCTATCAGAGGAACAACAAACAGCTGAAAATCATTAACTAAAAACAATGTGCATAAAATCAGAAGCAGTTTTTTATACAGCTTTGTGTCAGACAAAAAGCCAGATCCTTGCCCTATAAAAATTAATGATTATTTTGGTTCTTGTCACTTAAAAATTTTAGCTGATAGTGCAATAAATATGTGACAAGAATTTTGGTTGCATCAATTATCTGTTTATATGAGTTTGCAAAAATATTCTAAATTTATAACAAGGGCATTGTAATAAATTTGGGGAGAGACAGTGACACAGTTTCGTCTAGGTGCCTGAAGATTTAAAATCGGCTCCTAAGCATGACCTCTTTGTCGGCTTTGTGTGGGGCCTTGGTATCCACATGCTAACATCTTAAAGATGGCTCTTTTAATTGCCAGGTAAAATATATGACCTATATTTGCAGACATTCCCGAACCAGTATGTGACATTTCCGAGGCCATCCAGAAATCTGTGTAGACACCAGAAAGCTGTATCCATCATGGTACAAAGTTCACCTCAATGCTGAGGCTGGGAAGGAAGGAGGAGGAGGGAAGATGGCATCCCCCAGGTACTGCCAGGAGCACCCAGGTGTCCCTGGGCACGTGGGGCACACCTGCCGTTCCTTTTCAGATTTGCCTCCCAAGTATCTCGTGCTTCCCAAGTCCTAGTTACCTGGAGGCCAAAAGGAGAGGGGACGTCCTGCGGCACACGGCCTGCTTTGCTCTGCGTGGCTCTCAACCTTTGGACTGTAACACACATTTTCAGTTCTCACAGCATAGTACAAGAAAACTTCCCAAACAAATTTTAACTTCATTCTGGCAAACCTGCTCTCACAAGAGGAGCATGCCAATTATCTTTAAGCTCATCTCTGAGTCTTTCTAAACCTACTGGACTCTAAGCTCAGGTACCCACATCAGTTTTAAGATCGTGTACCCAGAGGTCTCAAATGCCAACCTAGCTTGGAGATTCTAGGAAGCACATTTCTTCTTAAACATGCCTGACTACTAAAGCGACATTCACATTTTCTTGAAATCAGTATTACAAAATTAAAATTTTTTACTTAAAAAAAAGCAATAACAATGAATATTTTAAATGTATATGATTCTGGATCACACTTGCTAACAAGTTTGAAATTAAAATATTTCTCCCCCAAAGACCAGATCATTTGATCAAAATGAAAACTAGTTCCATAAAGTAAAAATAAACTTTATTCCTTCTTGGGGAAAGCTGAGATTTAAGTTTTCGCATGATGGGACATCTGCAACTGTCGCCAGTCAAAGGCTCAGCAGAGCCTGATTAATTGTTAGTCTAGGGGGATTTTTGTTGGTCACGGACCAATGAACTACGGGGAATTTCCATGGCTGTAATATACCACTGCGACAATACTCAGCTCTGTTGTCACTGCAGTGGCCACTGAAACAGCAAGCACTCTACCATCGCTTCCTTACGTTGCTGTGAAGTGTCAAGCAGCCCTGGCCGCCCACCAGCACTTCTTGCTAAGACCGAGTGTGATGTGGGAAGAGGCTTCCCTGATGGTTTCCCCCAACGGCTTTTGTCATTTATTTTGGACCAAATTAAAGTGAATTAGAAGGGACATATGTCCTTTTCCCTATTCCACAGTAACGGAACCCACCAGCTCCCATTGCTGGATTTTGGCCACTGCTGGGGGAGGCCTGAATGGATCTCGAGGTGGTCCGAGAGTGAGGACTTCCACAAACTTCCCACGTGAGGGGCAGAATCCAGGAAGCCAGAAGCCCCTGCGGTGTTCCCCTTACGCATCACCACACTGCCAGGAAGGCTGGACACCCTCCTTCCAAGAACAGTGGGAGCCCCCAAAGGTCTGCCCCATGGCTTAGAACCCCTTAACACAAAGGAGAACAAAGTTGCCAAACCGTCAGGGAACTGTGATGAAACAGAAAACGTCAAGAAACCCCACCCAGTTGCTACTCAGCTTCTGTTGCTGTTCCCAGTGCACGCACAAGCCCCGGAAGAGAAACAGTATTTGATATAGACCAAGTTTGTATATTACTGTTTGCAAACTGAAAAGGACCTCGGCTGGCTGCTCCACTGGGAAGGCTGAAGCCAAACCTATTACTTTAGTCATAAAGGTTTCATCATTTGCAGTTCAAATGTTGACGCCTCTTCCCAATGCATTGAATTTTTCACACCTAAGTTTCTGAGCTAAAAAAAATGCTTTCAGATGAAAAATGCTGGCAAGAAGGAAAAGCATATGGGGGCTACTTAAATCTAGTCCTTAAAATCTTTCCCTTCTCTTCCCAAAGGCTACATACTCAACTCTGATATTGATATTAATATTAATTTGTCATTAATACTAATGTTTCACTAACCAACTAGGAGTATTTTGAAATATCCAATTTCTCTGGATAGCTAAACCTGAGGTTCCACTATGAAAAATGTTTTCTAATTACTGCTTGCCAGTAAGCCATCAGACAACACAGCTAGGTTTCCCATTAATTCAGAAATTTCATACTTGTATAGAAAACTGGCCACATCTGAGTTGGCCACCTCAGCAGGTCACAGCCAATTCCTGCTCTTAGGACACCCATGCAGGCCATTTTGAGGTCAGCCTATGGGGGTACTAAGAGGCCCTACAGATGTTCACCTCACTTGACTGATTTCATTTTGAAACAAGTAATCCAATGAAAGTACTGGGTGTTGCTCTTGCTAGTTCACGTAAATTAAACTCCTTTAAATTTAATTCAGCTGAAGTTTTTCTTTTATCAATACCAACTAGGGTATTAACATTTGCTAAGGGAAAAGGGAGAGAAGAACATAAGGGAAGGACCAGAGGAAACAGGAGACAAGTAAGCTGAGGTTATAAAGGACTCTTTAAAAGTGATGTCCCTGTCCAGACAGGCAGCTCAGGGCCAGTGCTCACCGCCTGAAGGCCTCAGGAGCACTGAAGCCATCTGCATGGGGTATGAGCCCAGGAGGAGCTGGGGGCAAGTTAACTCTCCTTACTTTGTAATATAGAAGACAAGGACATCAACAGCCACTAGAAGTGGACACTTCATTAGCTACTAGTTAAGAAGAGAATTTAGGGTTGGCCAGGGATTCCAGCCATCAATATTCTTACTCCCCAGCAATTCAAAACAAAAACATCAAATAGAGTTTAACTCTATGCTCAGTCATCTGGCAGCACATTTTGCTTTCTTGCTTGTGGTTTTAGAGTCTTCCAGTTGTGTTTATTCCAGAGCGCAGTTTTCCACTTTAACTTTCTGAACCAGCAGTGCTGCTGCAGGGGCGTGTGGGACACCAAGATGACACCTGACCCTTAGGTAGCACCCAGTATGTGCCAGGCCTGCCCCAGGCCTACTTGACGAGCCCTTTACTAAGGAATCTGTCACCTATGCTATGAGATTAGCACTATCATCCCCTTATACTGATGGAAACTGCCAGAAAGAACAAGTGACTTAAGCAAAGAAGTGGCCCACGCAGGGTTCAATCTCAGGGAGGCCGGCTCCTAAGTCTACTCTGAGAAACACAATGCACTCATGACATACTAAAGGAATTCTGAGCACACACTCCGGCAGGGATGCTCCGTGCACCCACCCCGAGGCTGGGCGTGAGAAGAGGGTCCTCATCTTCCTCACTGGCCACATTGACAGTGCCTAAATGTGGCTGGCACACAACGAAGATCTAATGATGCACCAACCCTTGGAACACTTCCACACTGAGTCTGGGAGCACTCAGACCGCAGAGCAGGCCTGGTGGCCGAGAGCCACTGCTGTGCTGATCCACAGCGGGCCACTGCCAGCCTCTACCCCACCGAACAACCTCTCTCTGAAGCAACACAGAGTAAGTCAATGCCACCACCTCCCTAAAAATGCCCTATGCCATTTTTAAAATACAAATATACCACACCACTATTGAGTCTTTGTGTTTCGACCCCACAGAGCAGAAGTCAGCAGACACTTCTGTAGAGGAGGAGGTAGGAAGTATGCCATGCTTTCCAAGCCCTGGGGGTCTCTACTCAATATTCTCTTTATTTCCTACAACCCTTTAAAAATGAAAAAGCCACACTCAGCATACTGGTCATAAAAAAACAGCTGGGGGACAACATCTAGCCTATGGCTGTCATCTGCTAACCCCAGCCACAGAGGGGAAGAGCAAAGTCGCCCTGAGGTTTTGGATAATCAAAAGTAAGGGGGTAAGGGAATGGCTAACCAGTATGCCAAATTTATACATATTTCTTCTCATCAAAAAAGGTTTCAAAGATTTCCTAAACATGGTATTGATGCTTGTCTTCGTATTTTTTTTCTTTTTTTTCTGGATCTGTCTGAAAAGTAGGAACTAAACTGGTTCTTTTTCCCCACTCACCAAAATGTGAGTGAATGGAACCCAGCGTGTTTTACTCAATTCGAACTGTAATGTCTGAGAAGTCCCTAAAGGTTCTCAACTGATGCCGGGTTTTCCAGTCGTAGCTCTGCAATTTCACGGGAGGTTGAGATCCAGATGAACTTTTAACCAGAATGCCAACCATAACAATGGTGCAATTTGTAAAGAAGGTTCCTTTGCAGGCTTAGAGCTCAGATGTACTGGATACCCTGGGAAGTGAACTTCCTGACATCCAGCACTGGACGTCCCCTCTGCATGCCGCAGCTCTACTCTCACAAAAGAAAGAAAGAATCGGTCTGTTGTGCAGAATCTTCTTGCTCATTTATCCTGACAAGCTACAGGAGAGGAAAATCGGATGCGGGTTTAGGGAAAACTAGATCTCCAGCCGAGACCTTCACCCCAGCCCACTAAGCCCCTTCCTCAACCACTGCACCCCACCCCCTCACTCCTACATCCACGGGAGCGGTGTCTGAATATGCCTCATTAAAACCATACCAGCTCCAAAACTGCTGCCCTCTCTTTCCCAGCTATCATCCACTGCTAAAATTGGGCTGTGAAAGGTAAGACTTAATGCAGGAAGATCACCAGGACTCCTGAGCAGGGCTGTGGCCCGAAGTGCAAGCACGACTCAGCTGTCCTAGTGTACCAAGAGACACGCTCAAGTGAGGGAAATGTATTTCTGCATATCTTGACTCATCAAAAGCAGGTGTAACCCTATCATTTTTGTTGCACATTAGTTGTGAAGGCAAGAAGGCACTGTGATCAACAGACACAGACTCCTTCCACCCCAAGCACCATGGTTCTCCATGGGGTGTCCGCCCAGCAGGTACAGCAGGACGGCAGGCAGGAGCTTCTTCGGTGCACACAAGCTCATGCCTGTGAGAACGGCCCGCCTTCATCTTGGTGATACATCCCGAAGGAAGGGTGTGCATGCTGGGTCTAAACAGAGAAATTCCATACAGAACACTTCTTTCCAAGACTATCTTGGTTTGCTTAGATTTCACTGTGTTTATAAACAATTTATGAACAGTGCAATGAAATGTAAAATTTTAATCTTTAGTTAACAACTATAATAAATGGAAAAAGAAACTGACTTTCTACATATGACCGAGTTGGGGAGGGGGCTGGGATGGTGGATACATTGGAAAAGTCTAGCATTATTTATACCACCACTCCCTGATATCACACGGATAGCCCAATGCAGAAAATACAATGCTAAAGCTCACGTAATGTCAACATTTAATTAGGAGGCACACTACCATCACATGGGCTGGGGAGGGGGGGAAAGTAAATGAGGATGTCAGAAGCCCAGTGTATTCACAGCTCCTTCAAGCCTCCGTAGTCTGACTCTTGTTCACGCAGCTGAACCCAGCTATAATTCTACAACCAGCTCTTTCTATAAATAGATATGTCTTACGTGACTGTCCCTACCCAGTCCCTGCATCATGTCCCCCCATCATGTTAGGTGCTTTTCAACAATTAGAATGAACTTCTAAAGGGGTTTTCTTATTCCTTTGCATGAGTGAAAAGACAGGAGGGATCCCCCATGGCTTGTGACCATTAGCCTGATAACTCCCATTTCTACCTGCAGGATTACCAGACATTCTTAAGTCACCTTGAAAGTCCGCATGAGGAATTTTTAAAATCAGCTGTTGAGCATCTGAAACAGTGACTCCCACTCACAAGGAGCGACACAGATACTTTCAAGCATTTCAGGAACCCTCTGGGTCCCACCCTAAGAAGAGCATCCTAAGGCACACATCCCACGCATCCAGTCAACACTTTTCATCTGATCCTGGGGAGTTTCAGACCCCCTGAAGACCACTGTGGATCACAGGTTGGGAGATTCTGGGTGAGAGTACGTCTGTGGCATGGGGGGATCAGACACCTTTATTTTCATGGGTGGACGCCACAAAAGCTCGGGATGGACAGCTGGTCACCACAGGGAGGAACGTGTGTCACAGGCATGAACAAAGAAGCATGTTTTCTCTAAGATATTCCAAAAACATGGAATAAGGCATCTAAGAGTCCACTTATGAGTCCTGGCTGAGCAGAACAACTTCTAAGATCTGGTTAACGTCAAGATACCCACCACTGGCAGAGGGAACTAAGCGTGTCCGTCTCCTCGAAGGTGCCATGGCTGAGCCCTCCTGTGCTGAGGAGAATTCTAGATGCCTCTTTGTGGTGTTGGCCTTTATGCCTTAGTTTTCCTACAAAAGGACTTGAAATGGTTCAAAGGACACCATTCATATATGACGTATGGAATGAACTAATGCTGGATCACAGGGCCCTGGCAAAGACCCAAGAATACGGGGAAAGCCATAAGATCTTAGAAACTGCCCTGTGCTCAGCCAGGACTCATAAGGTGAGCCGTGAGAGGTGGGGCGCTGCTCCGGCTTCCCTCTCTTGCCTCAAGGAAAAGCTCCGAGCAGTCTTCTCCAGCCTGGCAGGGTGACGGCAAGGAGGCTGTGCTGGCAATGCTGGTCTGAGGTCACCTGGATGTATGTAACTCGCAGGGGAATTTTACATGGTGGCATCACAAATGAACTTTTCGAATCCTTGTCAATTTAGGGTAGAGGGCATTGGTGGTAGTGATGCACCTTCTCTGGAGGCAGGATCTGTGGCAGGAGAGAGATTTCTGCCATCAGAGAACCTTCCAAGGATTCTGCTGCCTCCAGCCCCACTGTTCCTTTGAGGGTGTTACTGTTGGTGTGGTCTTTCAGGCACTGGAGCCGATGGGAACGATTTCACACACTGCTCTGGTGTGCTGGGCAAGAGAAAGCTGTGAGACCCAGTGTGTCCCTTCATCCCATCCAAAGCCCTTTGAAAGGTACCAAGGCATTTTAAAGAGCTGTCCAAGAGCCAGCTTTTCACGGCAGTGCCCTCTGAGCCTTTTACTAGAGTAATTCAAGGTTTCAAAGAACACAACATAAGACTGAACGTATTTTAATGCCTTAGTCATCTGATTTTAAAAAAATCTTTAAATATGTTTCCAAGAAACTTCTCATCTGAGCTCTTTTCACCTTCAATACCCAGGCTGCCTCCTTGTTCAGAATCAAAACTGTCTCCTTGGTGTTGACAACATCACTTGGTAAAGGAAAATAAAAAACCTTCAGGACCCCTCAGACTTCTCATGCAAAAGGAAGCTTAAGTCCCGAGGCTGAGTCATTGCCACACCCTCTTCCAAATGAATGGCTGTTTCTAGCCTCGTGGATGAGCCAGATCTCCACGGAAGGGCAGAGGCCTCAGGCACTGACACAGGGCTGCCCCCACAGATCACTCAGAGGCGAAGGCTTTACTGGCCTCCCATGAACAGGGACCTGCCAACTGTAACTTTAGATCAACCATCTCAGTCCAGCTCCTAAAACCCCACACTGATAGAACGGGGATCACAAGCTGACCTGCCCAGGGCAGAACAAAGTCAAGGCGCATTTCCTCCACCTGCCCAGAGGCCTGTGCATAACTAACTCCTTTGCTCCCGCCTTCTCTGCATACATTGGCCTCCCCCTCACATGAAGGGTGGATTCACCAAGCACAGTCCGCCTCACTGCCTGTCCTCCAGACCGCCCACCACCTTGTAAGGAAAGGTGTCAATAACCTGAAAACCTCTTCAGAAGCGCAGCCAGGGATGTGTCTGCATTGTGCTTTTCCCAGACACCCCCGAAAGCTGCTGAAGGAGCCTGAATGACTGAAACTTATACCTCAACCACCCATGTTCGTTGTCACCTCTGAACAAGGCACAGTGGGACTGAAATTTCTGTTATTTCCTAAAGCTTAAGAGAGTGTCAGAAGGGGACGTGATATGACTGTGTTTTTTAAAACAGCTAAGGATCCAAAGCAATTCCGTTGATATAGTTCAAAGAAAAATAAGCAGCCAGGGACTCCCTCTCAGATTCATGGGCGTGACGGGGCTAGCCGCTCTGAAGTCCTGGCCACACGCCTGCCACACTGCTCAAGAGAGCTGGGGAGGCAGGAGGGAGGACCGCCCATCCCGAAAGGAAGAAACGTAAGGGCATCCCAAACTGCTGATCAAGACCCACCTTTCTAGGGGGGAGGCTTCTGAGCCTTCTCAAATACCAGCTCCATTTCACCCATGGTCATGACTTGGAGGCCTGGGAATCCCAATAGCACTCACTGCGCAGGAGCGGGAATCTCTTGTCCTGACAACATCGAGGGAATGACCAGGGGTAGACCCTGAAGGGCCTCCCTACACTGATGAGGGACACCAGAGCCCCGAGAAGCAGGGGCTTGGGGCTTCTCCTTCACACCTGCACAAGAAGGAAACAGAGTGGCAGGTTCTCCAACCTCACAGGGGCCCCCTGCGGCCACCAAGGTGACACCCCAGGGCAGTGGGTGTCAAACTTTTCAGTCTCACCCTTAAACATTATGAGGACTCTAAAGAGTGATTTTTTCCCATGCCAGTTATTTCTATTGATACTGTGCTAGAAATTACAGCTGGGAACATTTAAAAATATTTCACTTAGAAATAGGTATGAACTGATTTCATGTTATCACATATAACATTTTCATAAGAAGTAACCATTTTCCAAAAAAAAAAGATGAACGAAAGTGGCACTGTTCTACATTTTTGAGAACCACGTCCACAGCTGGCTTAACGGAGGGCAGGTGGATTCTCGCAGCTGCTTCTGCCTTCATCTCTTCCATCCAGGCTCCGGCTGACCTGCGGGAGGGAAATTCACCTCCGGCCACCACAGATACTCTTCTTCGATACCACGTCAGAACTCAGCAAGGTGCAGCTCCCCACACGGCAGTTTCCATGTGGGTCCTGAAGCCTTCCACATCAACGGTCTGCGTGGGTCCATTAAAATCCATTAGACTATCCTGCATTTTGGATTTTTACCCAGGCATAATTTCATAACATTACCCATCATTTGGAAAATACTGGTTCACTGAGGTGTGCAAATCTAAGTTAGACATTTCAACAACCGTACACTACCGACATTCACGGTAGTGAATACAAGACAGGTATCAGTAGAACATTTTTTAAACACTGAAACACTATTAAGCTCAAGGGAGTAGATGCAAGTTTCTCGAAATTATAATTTTCACTTGAAACTCAGATTTCATCATTTGGTACTGGCAACAAATACTGCCAGCTGTTTTCCTTGAAAATGTCTGCCAAAAAACCCAAGTGTGGGCAGATATGGTTGGCCGGTCCGTGATATTCTCAATGGTGAAAATGGCATTCCAGGAAACAAGTGGCAACTCTTGCCAGCTGCAGTCACATGCATGCCCTTCCTCCAGAAAATGACCCTGCTTTGGTCCATGGCAGAAGTGCTTTATGCACGCTTCCCACTTCACCCCTGTGTCTACCAAAAGAGAGGTGTTCCAGCATCAGTTTTTAAATAAAATTAGCATTTACTGCTTCAACAAGGATGTTCTTTTTTTTTTTTTTTTTTTTTTTGAGATGGAGCCTTGCTCTGTCGCCCAGGCTAGAGTGCAATGGTGCAATCTCAGCTCACTGCAACCTCTGCCTCCTGGGTTCAAGCAATTATCCTATCTCAGCCTACTGCGTAGCTGGGATTACAGGCATCCACCACACCTGGCTAGTTTTGGTAGAGACGGGGTTTCACCATGTTGGCCGGGCTGGTCTTGAACTCCTGACCTCAGGTGATCCACCAGCCTAGGCCTCCTAAACTGCTGGATTACAGGGGGTGAGCCACCGCGCCTGGCCAAGGACATTCTTAAATAAAATACCGTCCACCACCTGCAGATGCGTGGTGGTGAGGAACAGCAGGAAAACTGCAGAGGTCTGGGGCCTGGCCTGGATCTTGGCCCAGCTAGCCCAGCTTCCCCAGCCTCACTCTTGGACACACGAGGTCTCGGCGTTGTTAGAGAGGCAGCTCTGACCTGGTGCAGCACCTGCGCAGTCTCAGGAAGACCCAGTTTGAGAACCTCTGAGCTGGAACACTCCTTTCTCGGGGAGACAGATGTCAGGGCACAGCAGCAGGTCCATATCTGCCTGCATGAGCAGACCGCAGCCTGAGGTGCACTCATTTCATTCCTCACTCTGCTTTCAGGCTATTCAAGCTCTACTTGGAGAGAACTGCTTGCCCAGATTCCACAAGGCAGCATATTTGCTTTTGGCATTTTTGAAAGTTAAAAATGGATAATATTTCAAACATGGCCACTCACCATGCCCATCCCAGTCCAGTTCTGGGCCGGTCTCACCCTCTCCTGGGGGGACTGTCACCACCCTCAACCCTGACCACGCCCACCACCCAGAAGCCACCTCTGCAGGCCCTGCCCGCCCATCCCTGCCAGCTGCCACAGGCACTTGCCTACAGAAAACACACTTCGTTCTGCCAACTCATAGCTTACTCCCAAACACTTCCAACGACGATGTCATTTTCAGACACTTTTTTACTAAATGGCCAATTTGCTGGAGCCAAGCACCCTTCAGATTTGCGGAGGTAATTTGACCACCTTTCTTCCGTCAGCCCGCGGGAGTGAGGCTGGAGCAGCTCACAGTTTAACCTGCACACCACATGGACATATTCCTCATGAGAGGTCCCTCTCGGTAATAAAATCAAGATTGTGATTGCTAGTACAAGATTCATAGCATTTAAAGTGCCAGTAAACTGTGGACTGTGAATCCCTTAAATGCCCGTATACCCTATCTTGCTGGATCTTAAATGCTGATATCAGAATTTTTATGGAGAGTTTCTAGCCTCTCTGAGTTTTTCATTAGACTGTGAATGGCAAATGACACACTTTTCAAAGTTTACGTTCTTTTTCTTGGCTAGATCCACAAAAATAAGATTCATACTTTCTTGCCTCTGCCAGCAATTCCATGGCTAAAAACTATTCACTGCAAAATAGAAACAGGTCTTATTTTGCTCTGATATAGATTCACAAAATAGAGAGAAAAATTTGCTCACATTGGATCCAGGCTCCTTGTTTATTAAAATTTAAATAATGCTGAGGTAACCATCTAAGGAATTAAAATGTGAAACAGAAGTATTCAATCCATGTAGAACTCCAGCATCCAGGTACTTTTCAGGGAAAAGTTCATGTAAGCGCATCTCGGTTTACTAAATGTGCTCAAAGCAACTGAACTATAAAGTGAACTCCATTTTTACATTAAACATATTTTATACGATGTATTAAAGATGTGTTTCCAGGTAAAACAGAAGACCACAGGCAGATCTGAAAGCTTTAGGAGAGAACGTGGGCCTGCGGCACAGCCCCCCACCTGCGGCACAGCCCCCGCCTGCCTAACGGAAGCCCTGGGCCTCGAGGTGGGAGGGGAATCAACAGGGGAACCCACGGCCTGATGCGCTGTGGCCGTGATGATCTCATGACCTGCACTCCATTCAACCACCCATCCTGTCTGAGCAGCCTCTCAGTCTCCTGCACCCTCACCCCAAACCAGGGCTTCCTGGGGCACCTCCAGCCACAACCCACCTGGGTCCCCTCCCTTGGGCTCCAAATCCCACGTCCTCTGCCTCTGTCTTCTGGTCCCTCCTGGCGGATGGGCTGCCAGCCCCCATCGGCTCTGGTTCTCATGTGGCTCCCAGCCGGAGGCGTCACTGCCTGCTCTGGATGCAGCCCTGTAGTGGTCTCCCTGCTGGAAGCTTGATTTGTAAATAGCCAATGATCTGGGAGTGCTGCCTGTCCAGCGGCCCTTCCCTGGTGATGACCCAAGTGAGCATCAGGCAGGCCCACCACAGGCCACAGGGTGTCATGACTGTGGGCGGTGCTTCCAGTATCTGACTTAAGTCACTAGGGAAAACCTCCAAAGTCAAGAGGTTTCACTGCTGCCAAGAGTAGTGGGGAGTTTCAGTTTTGAGTGTCTTATACATTTAGTAGAAGCCACAAGAAGCTTGTAAATGTCAAAAGAATCCAACTTTGACCTGAGTTTCCTGCAAAACTTAAGAGGTCAGAGATGAGTAGCACCCATGCTCTGCAGCATTGCCCAAGCAAGGCCCTGGCAGGGTGTGTGCCAGGCCCCACACTCCCGTGATGAAGGGACAACGTGCACTCTGTCCCCACCCCAGCCAGGTGGTTCGAGGCCTGGCTGCTCTGACGTCCTACTGCAGAGCCACTCATGAGACAGCAGGTGGGAACACAGAGCTAAGGCATGTTGGCACTTAGCTCCGTGACTGCCAGAAGACACCCTGACGTCCTCCTTGGATACCGCTTCTTCAGCCAGCCTGTACTCCCTGGTGCTCCAAAAGGCCTGTCAACTAGAGAGAGGAGGGCGTGGCAAAAGGGACACTAAAACAGCAGCCTCTTCTAGCCTCCCACAGACCTGGAGCAATGCAGCTAAAGCCTAGAGTGAGGCAGTGTCCACACCACCAGAGTCTACAAGTAACCGCAGCAGGCTACGGTCAGAGATACCTATGAAACAGCTTCCCTTCCCTTGACGGGAATCTGGGCGAGTTTCTCCTGATTGTCCTAAAACGTCTGTCTGTTCATATAAGCTCTGCAAATATGTGGTCTGTCTGCAATATTCAACACAGTAAGTGTGAAGATAACAACTCCAAACTGTTGAGCACCCCTCAGTAGTTTGCATGATGCTGCGTGTTTTCCAAATGCTGCAGGCACCCTGTGAGGTCGGTGTGCTGGCATGCACATTTCACAGAGGAGGAGAGTGAGGGCTGAGGGCGCTGTCCACGATGACAATGCTGGCTTGCAGTACAGGCAGGACTGGACCCAGGGTTCGGGGCCCATGCTATTCACAAACAAGTTTAGTGGAAGGTACGCAGTGTGGGGGCCCATGCTATTCACACACATCTTTAACGGAAGGTACGCAGTGAGTCTTGGCCACACCGAGCCACAGTGCTCTTACTCCGGGATGCATCCGTGAAAGTGGGAGGAATACGACATGGAAAGGGACAAGGAGGTACTTAGAGGGCAATAAAAAATAGAGGAAACACATAACACTTGCACGTATAAAAAGCTTGTAAATGATGCAAGAAGATGCACATTGTATTTCCTCTTACTGCTGGCATAACAAATTACCATGAAGTTCCGCAGATTCAGTGGTTTAACCACCACAAAGCTGTCGTTTCATCTGTCCCATGGGTCAGGAGTCCAGGCACGGGTGGACTCGGTCCTCTGCTAAGTGTTTCCTCGGAATTTCTCGGGGTGAAACCAAAGTGTCAGCTGCAACTAAGAGTCCCAGGGCTGAGGTTCCAAGGCTCTTCCAAGCTCACTGTGTGTTGGCAGAATTCATTTCCTTGCACTGATAGGACTGAGGTCCTGTTTTTTTTAAAACTAGCTGTGGGTCCCTGAGGTCCTGTCTTTTTTTTATTTCCTAGCTGTGGGTCCCTGGCCAGTGACCGCTCTTCTTACAATCCTGCCTTGAAAATAAATACCACTGTAGTTGCAACTAGTGAATCTTGAAAATGTGACCCTAAAAGCTCAAACTGCTTCCATGTAACTTACCTACCTCCCAGAACAAATCTATAGGATATTTACTAAATAAAAAATCCAGCACCCAACCAGGTAACATTTGCATACAAAGCATTTATTGTATAAAAATACAACTGCTATGTGGAGAAAAAAAAAAAGACCCAAAACTGACACAGATGTTAGAATTAACAGACAAGAATATTAAAATAGTAATTATAACTATATTTCATATGTCAAAAAGGTAAGTAGAAAAATATAGGTCAGGAGTGGTGGCTCACAGCTATAATCCCAGCACTTTGGGAGGCCAAAGCAGGCAGATCATGAGGTCAAGAGATCAAGACCATCCTGGCCAACATGGTGAAACCCTGTCTCTACTAAGAATACAAAAATTAGCTGGACGTGGTGGTGTGTGCCTGTAGTCCCAGCAACTTGGGAGACTAAAGCAGGAGAATCACTTGAACATGGGAGGCAAAGGTTGCAGTGAGCTGAGATCGAGCCACTGCACTCCAGCCTGGTGACAGAGTGAGACTCCATCTCAAACTATACATATAAAGATAAGATATAAAAATAACACAGATTTTTATGGATTAAAATCACCACATCTGAAAAGAAAACTATACTAGATGACATTCACAGAAGATTAGGCATTGCAGAAGATTAGAAAAGTCAAAAACATAATAGAAATCACCTGAAATAAAGCACTGCAAAAAATAAAAAACCCACAATATTAGAGAATGTGGGGTAACTTACAACAGACAAATATAGATGTAATTGGTGGCACCTAGAAACTCAATGAAGCCCAAGCACAAGACACATGAAGACAAGTATACCAACACATAAAATGACCAAGATGCTCAAAACCAGTGATAAAGAACAAATCTCAAAAACCATGGGGGTGGGGAACATGATCCACAGACATGAATGAAAATAAGGATGACGGCAGATTTCAGGTCAGAAACAATGCAAATCAGAGACGGTGGAACTAGCTCTTTAAGAAAAAGAGAAAACTCAAAATTGTTTGCACAGCAAAAATATCTTTTCAATAAGAAAATACTTTTTTAGACATTAAAAAAACTAAAAGACTTTATCACCATCAGACCCCACAGAAGGAATGAAAAGTCTTCCAGGTAAAAGGAAAATGACACGAAATCAGAGACTATCTGGAGGAACCTGAACTCCCCCACACCATTGATAAGAAAAGCAGACGGGTACAGCCACTCTGGAAACAGTTTGGCAATTTGTTAAAATGCCCATAGGATCCACTCCTAGGTGTTTACCTAAGATAAGTAGAAGCCCATGTCCTTACCAAGTCTTTTCTATAAATATTCACAGCAGGGTCTATAACAGCTGAAAACAGAAAGAACAATACTCAACGTGTAACAACAGATGAATGAGAAACTGTGGTATACCCATGCAATAGAATACCACTCACCAAAAAAGTCATGAACAACATGGATGAATGTCAAACTGAATACACTGGAAGAACTCAGACACGAAAAGACTATACATCTTATAATTCCATTGATAAAACTAGAAAATTTTGTGGAAAACACAATATATATGTATATATGTCCATCATAAAATTCTAGAAAATCAAACTAATGTACAGTGACAACAGATCAGTGATTACCTGGGGATGAGAAAGGAGAGCCGGGTGGGGGTGAGGAGGGGGAGTCACAGAGGTGAGGTGCAAGAGGAAACTTTGGGGGTGATGGCAATATCTGTTATTCTGATTGGGGTCATACATATGCAAATTTTATCAAACTGTGTATGTGAGATACGGTAGCCCCTCTTATCCACAGCTTTACTTACCATTTCAATTACTCGAGGTGAATTATGGTCCAAAAATATTAACTGGAAAGTTCCAGAAGTAAATAATCCATAAATTCTACATTGCACACCATTCTGAGTGGTGCAGTGAAATCTCGCTCCATCTCACCTGAGACACGAATCATCCCTCTGTCCAGTGCATCCATGCTGTACGCACCCCCCATCCTTTCGTCACTTAGTAGCCGGCTTAGTATCTATCAGATAGACTATCAAGGTCATGGCAGTGCCTGTGTTCAAGTCACCCATATTTTACTTAATAACGGCCCTGAAGCACAAGAGTAGTGATGCTGGCACATTGTTATAATGGTTCCATTGACTGTTGCTGTTAATCTCACTGGGCTAGTTTATAAAGTGAACTGTATTATGGGGATGTATGTGTAGGAAAAGACACCGTACAGCCAGCCCTCCATATCCACGGGTTCCACATCCATGGACTCAAGGACTCAATCATCCACAGATCAAAAATATTTGGAAAAAAATTCTACAAAGTTCAAAACAGCAAAACTTGCATTTGCTATATGTTAAGTACTATGTTGAATGCACAAGAACGAAATGATATCTAGGTATTAGGTATCATAAGTAATGTAGAGATGATTTAAACAATATGGGAGGATGTCTCTGGGCTATCTAAGAATAGTATGCCACTTTATATAAGAGACTGGGGCACCCTTGGATGTTAGCATCCGAGAGGAGTCCGGGAACTAGCCTTCCATGGATACGGAGGGTTTGGTGCTCTATGGTTTCAGGCATCTGCTGGGGTTCTCATAACACATTCCCCAGTGACTAAGGGGGAACTACTGTATGTATACTCTGTATGTCATTTACATTTCAATAATGCCATTTTTTTTGACAAAAAGAAATAGTACACCACATGTGTCCTCCCTCTATGGTCTTCTGTAATTGTGAATCCCATCAACCAGCGCTATTGAATAAAAACCCTGCTCACCATTCCCAGCTTGATTATTTGCCTGTTTTTACACAAGAAGTTCTCTCTCTCACCCTTTAGGATGGCTAAAATCAAAAAGACAACATGGAAATGGTGAATATGTGAAGAAACTGGAACCCTTACACATTGCTGGCAGGAACGCAAAATGGGGCAGCTATATTAAAAAGTGGAAGTTTCTCACAATGCTAAACATGGAACTGCCACAGGACCCAGGAATCCTGCTCCTAGGCATATATTGTGTGTGTACATATATACAATACAATATATATATACACCCAAGAGAAAGGAACACGTGTTCACCGCAGCCTTACTCACAACAGCCAAAAGGTGAAACAACCCAAGTGACTCTCAACTGATGTATGAAACAACAAAATGGGTCTGTCCACATGGTGGAATACTGTTGGCCATGAGGAATTAAGTTCTGACACTCGCTATAGTGTGCGGGGACCCTGAAAACACCATGCGAAGGGAAAAGAACCAGGCACAGAAGGCCACATGGTACAGGATTCCACTGATGCAAAATGTTCAGAAGAGGGAAAACCACAGACAGAAACAGACTAGCGGCAGGCTGGGGCCAGAGGGAAAGGGGATGGGAAAGGGGGATGCTGGTAAATACAGGGGTCCCATTTTTTCGCAGGGGCAGTGGGAAAAGGGAGATTTACATCTTCTAAAATTACACTGTGGTGATAGATACACAACTCTATAAATACATTAAAAACCACCAAGCTGTATACTTTAAATGGGTAAATTTTAGAGCACGTGAAATATATCTCAATGATGCTATAACATGAAAAAAACAAATTAAGTCTCACACAAAAAGTAGCAGCAGCAATACATGCTTTGTGAAATATGAACTCTCCTGATTTGTGTGTGCTGGCAATTACAATTTGAGATACCTGTCAGGCCCCCATGGACAGGCCAAGCAATCCTCACCTGCCTGCTGCATCAGGCCAGCAGGCCCAGAGCTTGCCAACTTCAGGGCTACATCATCCTTTTCTAAGCCCTCCATGTCTGTCTCCCTACAAGAATCCCCTAGAAACCATGTTTTCTTATCCTACTGAGAGCAGCTTTCATGTCTGCTCATCTCATGGTGATCCAGGCCTCACCCTCCATCTGCTTTCTGCCCTCTCTTTTCCTCCAGGGCTAGCACTTTGCCACCTGGTTCCGGTGGTCACACTGACTTCCACTTCTGCATCAGAGACTTCCTGGCTCCATGGACACGCCAAGTCTTCAGTGCACCCTGGAGCGCCCCTCTGCCAACTCTGATGACCTGGTGCTCCATGTCCTGCCTCACTTCCTCATGTCCCACACCCCAGGCACCCCCCACATAGACTGTACAGCCCATCTTTCTCCTCCCAGCACCACCAAAAAAAACAAGACAAAAGTCAAGACTTGGTCTGGCAGGTTTCAAAGACATGGCAATCAGATGCCAACTGTGTTTCCATCTGCTGTATGGAACACTCCTCCCTCAACTATAGGGAGGAGGAGGACACACAATAGGAAGCAAGGTACGGGCGGCACATGTGAGCAGAGGAAATTTAAACGATCCTGCCCAGTGTACCACAGACACAGGGCCCTGCGTGGCAGGCAAGGGGATATGCCAGATGCAAGGAAGAAGAATTCGGGAAAACAGCAGAACAGGACCAAAACCACAACCCCTAGGCTACAAACTATCCAGAAAAAGTCATGCTTTCTACCCAGGGTAACAAAGGAAGTCGGCCTATCTTCTACCTTCAACTACAAAAGCAACACACCACCTCAATCCAAAATAGGCCTAAAATTTAAGGATAACAGAAAAGTACTTGCCTTAAAAAAATCTGATGGGTGAATAATTAGCCTCACTCATTCCTTTATATATCTCCACAGAACCCCAATAGATTACCTCTAAAAACAATGAATTAGGTCTTCAGATGATAATGGGTCTTTATTTTTATGATGATTCTAGAATAACTTTATTGTTAGATTGGTTAAATGTTTAGCTATTTGAATTTCCATCTCATGTTAATTTAACTTATTACTACAAGTTAAATAAAGTACACCCAAGGCAGTTTTACAGAAGCTTCCGATACACCATTTATTATATTTGTTGCTTATTTCAGGAAGCCACACAGACCTCTTTCTCCCCATTGTTATGGAAGGAAGCAAGACAGCCCATCAGAAAGATATAAGATTTTTTCCCTCAAGATTGTTCATCTTTTGTGTTGGCAATCTGTCTTTTAGGAAAGATAGAATAAAGCCGATATTTAGGTATATCAAGTGATTCAGTGCAAGCATCTCTCAAAACCATGATCAATATTCTCATGTTTTTAGCACTGTTTTTGGTCATAAATATCTTTCCTCTAAAAAAGAAATAATTCTCCTTTCAGTCCACAGGGCCTGCTGTCGATATGAAGTCGCCAAGCCGCCAGGATGGCCGGGGTGGGCATGAGGCACTCCTCTTTGCCACCTTTTCACTGAAGAGCCAGGAACTCACTGGTGTGCTGAAACCTGTATGATGCTTTATCCGAAGGGGGAAAACTGCTGGAGATTTAGATACCAAAAAAGGCAGTCACAGAAAAAGGGTTTTATCCTGAAGCACAAGATCACCTATACTCAAATTTTATATCTCATTTTTTTCCTCCTACACAGCTCCATCAAAAAAAAAAAAAAAAAAACCAAAAACTGACTTTATCCTTTAGAAATATTTGTAACTTCTTTCTAAAAGTTAAAATCTAAATATCGGGAAGAGGTTGTATAGGGAACAAAAGTTTAAAATGCACACAATTAAATGTTTTTAAAAGTAAATGTTAGCAGTAAGAACTTATGATGTAATCTTTTCAATGCCTGGCAGCCACCGTCAGAGGCAGAGCACAGGAACGCTTTGCACAATGGTCATGAGAATTGTAACACTAGTAGGGACTCTTTGAACTGATTCACTGACAACAGACCACACTCCCATCGGCTTGTTCAAATCATAGCGGTCACAGCCCTGACTCCTGGCGGAAGAAGGCACGGAGCACATGTCGGGGAGGCGGCCAGGCCAGGTCCACGCACATCCACAGGACGCAGCTGGGGCAAGGGAGGCTGCTTCCCCCACCATGGAAACCATCAGAACGATGTCCTTCATACACAGATGAGCTCCCAACACTCAAGTGTCAAAAAAGGAGCGCTTGTAAGCAAACATGAAGGAGGAATTCACCCCCTCTCCACTGCTCTCCTGGGACAGTCTGCCCACAGAGGCTGGCCCACGGGGCTTGCACGCCCTGGACAGCCTCCTGCACAGAGGGGCAGAGTGCCTCCTACAAGGCGCCAGCCAGGCAGCAAAGTCAACAGAAAGCTGATTGAGCACACTTCCCTGTTTTTAAAATATTAAGGATAGAAACTATTGAAAATAAATTGCTGCTTTAAAATGCTTAGCCAGGGGATTCCACAGAAATGGTTTTGTTTCCAGGAGGACAGCACGGTCGCTGGGGCGCCCACATCCACACCACAAACTCACACTTGAGCATCACCACAAAGCCTTTCCCGTGTGCAGGCAGCAAAAGTCCTCTTACTCTTTAGGATGCCTGGACGCTGGGCTCAATGGTTTTTGTTTGCTGCAGAACATACCAACTGACCATTTAGATATGGAGTGCCTGCATCAGCTCCACTGTTTCATCAGAAAAGACAGCTTTATTTTTTTCAAATTAACAGTAGATGAGAATATATGACGATTTGCTTAGAAAACATAACCTACTCGGCTGCAAGGCTATGCCAACAATGGGGGGGGGTCACACAGACCTAGAGCCCTGCTCTCCAAGGACACTCACCTGGAGGAATGACGGGTCTCAAACTCAATGGCGCCATGTCAATAACCCTCCTCAATTAAATGGTGACTTGGAAAGACATGGCCTGTGAGCAGCCTGGTCACCCCGCTGCAGGACCAGAGGCAGAAAAGCAGAACTCAGGCCACAGTGGATGGAATGAAAAGCTTCCCCTATGGTGCCAGGCTGCTGAAAAGCTCACCCCACGACAGGCCATGTCAAACACTATCCAGTGTGAAACTCTCATTGTAGCTGCACTGTTAAAAAATTATCCACCAATGCAGCTATTTCTCCTTTCTTATCTTACAAGGTAGCATCATTATTTCCTCACAGAGTGTCCTGTGCTAACACTGTTTTACGAGGAACCCAAATTCAACTGTAGACATCCCCCAAGAATCTGCTGTGATTCCTGTGCCATGTCAGTGGAACCAGACAGCGGCTGGATCTGTCCATGTGAGGATGCATTTCTCAATAGCAACCATGGTCCCCAGCAATGGCACTATGTCTTCTGAGGGTAAAGCAGCCCTCAAAAAATAATGTTTCAACAGAGATCTCAACAAAATGGAAGCACACTAGGCACTTGCTTCCTTGAGCTGCCCAAGCGTGCCTGAATGAGGCAGTGCTCACAAATGCACAGATGACCCGATGTCCACAGCACTTTAAAGTTTATAAAATGCCTTAAATTGTATCCCCCTCAGGAGATGATAGACACTCCAGGGTGGCAACTAAAAGAGACTTTTAAAACTATTTGTAGTAAAACTGTTACAACTTGGGAGAGGTAGTGTTAAGGAGGGAAGATACAAGAAAAGTTTTTAGTTGCTTAATAATCCTAGTTGCCTTTACGTAAGTTCCTATGATGTGAAAGTTGATCTACAAACTCAGCCTCTATTCACTTCTGCTAGAACGCAGCAAGGGTGGATGACGTGTGGAGATCCCACGGCGGGCAGGTAGTTGCTAGAATCAGAACTCGCGCCCTGCTGCCTTTCACTTTCCCAGGTATCAGAGGGGCCCACAGCCTGCCTCTTAATAGATTAATTATCTGCTGGGAATGAGAGTCTCAGAAGTAAGAGATTTGAGAGAAATAAGAGAAAACCTGGCTTTGAAAAAGCTATGAAGACAGCGCTATTTTTAACAATTTCTGATATGAGAAACTCAGGGAAAACAGTTCCTGCATCACAGAAGTCTGTAACAATGCTCTCAGAAGTGTGTTTTCCAAGGAATGCTGAAGCATTTGATCCTGATTAAGCTGTCAGTGGTGCGATCCCCTTTCACAGATACATTGAGGTCGGGCATATGGGGTAACCTGCTTCCGGTGACATAGTTCCAGGGGTGGCAGAGCTAAGACTGGAACCCAGGTCTGTCTGCAAAGCACTATTACTGAGAACATGTTAAAGCCTTTTACCCCAAACTAGGATTTATGCACCTATATTTAAAGATAGCAAAAACATTACTGAAATGGGATACTCAGTCATATATGCATCAGTACACTAAATTATTCATTAATACCTCAGCAAAAGTTTCTAAAGTTTCTCAGAAAAGTGTTCACCACAGTATGTGAGCCTGGTACGAACTGGAAGCCACCTTAAAAACGGAAGGTGAGGAACGACGTGCTGAGGGCAGAAAGGGCTGCCAGGGCACAGGCCACGCCGAGACCAGGGGTTTCTCTGAAAGCTACTGTGAAAATAAAAAAGCATATATTTGCTCACTCATGAAAGGTCTTTTAAAGTGATATTTTTCCCCAAAAGGTCAAGAAGCTGTAGGTGAGGCTCAAATTATTTGCTGAAAATTTAGCACACGAAACTCTCTAAAGGGAGACGGTAACTGCGCATAAATAACAGTATCATCTGTGACAAATTAACAATGACAAGCTCCATCAATCCCTAAACTTAATAGGAATACGTTACTTAGTTGTTGGGTCAGGGGACATTTTGCCCTTGGGATACCACTGTAAAACTAAGTATATCTAGTATTGGGTTAGATTTTTCGGCCTTCTTTAAAACGTCTTAGAATTGTTTAACGACATAAAAATCCAATTCTAATAAAGTTATTTGTTTATGATCTAAGTAAACTATTCTCCATCCAGTGATCTTAGAAGAATTTTTATAACAAACATTCAATAACCTACATTTTACATTTTCATATGTGAAGTATCACCAAAAACAATATGGTGAAGGGTTATCACTGACTACAGAGTCACTCAGCAGGCACTTTTTGTTGTCCTTGTAAAACGTGTGTAAGCACAAAGTTGAGTAATTCAAAAGATATTGAAAAGCTTGGTCAGTTAGCATTTAGATGAAAATAAAGATAGGTTCCAACCAAAACTCTTTAAATGAAAACACATTTCAAATAAATAAAGATGAAAATATGAAAACCAACGTTTAAACACTGACAGGAAATAAACATATATGACTAACAAAAAACAAAACAAAACAAAATCTTAAGGTTAAAAAGGCCTTTGTGTAAGCATCTCATAGCATTTAGAGGCCACAAGAAGAGACTTACAAACCTGACTACAGTGGTACCAATGTTCACCTCTTAGTTTTGACAAACCACGTACTCTGGTTATATAAGCTGTTAACACTGGGAGATCCTGGGTGAAGGGTCTGTACCATCTTTGTGACTTTTCTGTAAATCTAACATTATTGCACAATTAAAAGTTTTTTTTAAAATCTAGCTAATTTTTTTAAAATTCTGAAAAAGAGTCCAGGGACAAAATCTAAATAGAAATGATGGTCTTTCTTTAATATGCAAAAAGTTCTCACGTATCAATAAGAAAAAGAGAAAATTACCCAACAGGAAACAAAAGCAAGCATTTTACCAAGGAACCCCAAACCATCAGTGAAACATAAGGAAGAATGTTCAACCTCACCCAATTAAAATACAAAAAATTTAAATGAGGACAATTTTCAAATAACTAAATTTTAAATTCTACTTCTTAGAATTTATTCTACACAGACTTGCACAAGTATAGAAACGTGTCTATATATAGGTTCCGCAATTAATTTTGCTTCAAGTCACTCCATAAAAGGACCAAACCAAACCAAACCAAACCTAGAAAGACTTTAAATGCATATTAATAATAGGAACTTAAGATAAATGTGAGAGCATCACTTGGGTACATATACACAATAAAGTAACAGGCAGCCAGTGGAAAAAACAGCGCTGTCCGAATCATGATGTTAAAGGCGCAGTCTCTAACCCAAATTACCATAATTTACTGTAAATTGTGTTTCAAGACTTTTCCATATGAACACAATAGCCACACTGAGGGGAAAGATTTCTGAATTCATTTGTCACAATTTCTGTTTATCAGCATCCATAGTATAGTAAAATTTCAGTATGCCCAGCTTCCACACTTAATTCTAAATTCTGAAAATCCGGAAGAGACGAAGCTCTGAGAGCAGAATCATGCCATCCAAATAGCAGCCAACTACTCAGAAGACACTCCGAGCATGTCTAAGTAAGCAGTAGGAAGATCCTGGCTGATGAGGCAAATTAAAACTAAACTGGGATCTTCTGTAAGTCAATTTATTTAAATTAATTTCTCTGAAATATACCCTGTCTGAAAAATAACTTTAATGTGTTAAGTGTTAATCTAAGATTTGAAGAAAAAGTGCTGCGGTACACAGACTAATCACAGAATTACAGGTTTCCAGAACAAGTTTCATCGAAATTGTATATTCACCTTAGAATTAACTACTCCTGAGATTACTTGATCTTAACAAACCCCAACTAAAATTTCATCAATTTTCAGGAGGCAACATCAAAGCCCTTTATTTAAAAGTCCCATATCTGCACCATTTTTTTTAAAGCAACACTTAAGATGGTCAGCATGGTTTACATATGTTTATCAATCCCAGATGCACTGACTGAAGGAGTATTATAGCTTAATTAAAACCCTGGCAGGGTCAGTAATATTCACATGCAAGATGCTTCCACAGAGTGCCGCTTGGGTACAATCAATTAAAATGCACCCTGAATTGTTAAATGGAAAATTCCAGAACAGGGAGTCCACTGTTGCACTAAAGATTCTTGCATGCAGTAAGAGGTTAATTTATATTTTATTCTGATGCATGCATATAAAAGTCATATTTATATCAGATATTCATAGCTTACTTAGATGATTGATATCAATTTCTCTTCATAATATGACCAGCAAATAAAACACACGGCAGTTCTAATATAAAGAAATAACATGTGACAAGGTTCCCTAAAACATTTCTATTTTGGACCTCACAAGCTAAATTGCTTTTGCTGGCCCCTTCCACCTCTCAGCATGGTTGACAGACAAATTGATCGAAACATTGGAAAATAATATGCTTGCAAAATTTCTCTGGGTGAGTTTTCAGTCTTTTGAATTTTTCATACAAGAACAAAATGAAAGATTGCCTCCTTGATTTTTCCTCCATTATGCGGCCCCGTCTTATGTACTACAGGAACACACAATACTTCAAACAGCAGCCATACGTTGTAAACAAAATGTATAACATTTTTCATGAAACACCCAAGCTCTGTGAAGTTCAGAGACTGGGTAGCAGGCATCTTTGCCCTGCAGATTATGTTATTCAATTATAATGAATTCATATATTTCAAGTTGCCTTAGGCCCTCTCATTAGACTTAGCATGTTTATTACAGGAAATATTGCCTGTATCATTTAAGAAGGAAGAAGGCTGGGTGATTTGATTAGCAATGTTGACAGTTGAGGTGTGCAGAGAATATGTCATTCACTCAGGAGCTCCACCTGCAATATTAGGATCCTTCATTTTTTATGACTTCTTTAAAGCCCTCTTTGAACTGCAGAAATAGGGAACCAAGAACTTTCCCTAGTGCATGCTGCGTATACACTAAAGGCAGACCCTGGTTTCTATTTGACTTGTTACTCTGAAGTGTGTCGACGCCATTTCATAGGCAAAGAGACAGTCTCAAACAAATTTAACTCCTAATTATGCTCAGTCTCACATAACCAAGAATGCAAGGAAAACTCCAAAATATTACCTCAGCAGAGCCTGTCTACCACTCAACAACCACAACTACCTCCACTTTCTGTTCTTCAGACACCCCAGGCCCTCAGGCCCTTATAGAATTTTTAAATTAATGTCTATAGTGTTACAGGACAGGCAGAATCCTCATACATTTAAATTTACACCTCATGAAAATTCCTATTAACTAAATTTTTCCCTCAATACTCGCAGGTCAAGAATCGATGAATAGTCAATTTTTTTCAGTCAAAATTAAACAAATCATAAAAAATGGCGTCATTCTCAGCATTGCAGATTAGATTTAGTAGGTAATATCTGCCAGATATGAAAAACAGAACTCATTATGTTGCACTAAAATAATTTTCACTGCAGTATTTTTATTTCACTTCATCAGCTTCACCAGTTTTGGTAAGTTCACTACAAGATTTCACAAAATAAGTTGGTTTGAAAATAGACTTTGTAGGTCCCAGTCCTGATGACTGGGACGTGCCTTGGTGACACGTGGGGATGGACCACGGCAGGAGGCCCAGGTGGGCTGGCCCCTGGATCCGCGGAATATTTGGCGACGCAGCTCAGTCAGCGTCACAGACTTGTGACTTGTAAGCACCCGACAGCACTGGGTGCTGCTGACTTGGAGAGCTACACCAACAAAAGCCCTGGATTTCTTCAACAACAAAATTCTTAGTTAAGAAATACAAAGTGGCCGGGCACAGTGGCTCACACCTGTAATCCCAGCACTTCGGGAGGCCGAGGCAGGCGGATCACGAGGCCAGGAGATCGAGACTATCCTGGCCAACATGGTGAAACCCTATGTCTACTAAAATATGAAAATTAGCTGGGTATGGTGGTACATGCCTGTAATCCCAGCTACTCGGTAGGCTGAGGCAGAAGGTGCAGTGAGCTGAGATTGTGCCACTGCACTCCAGCCTGGCAACAGAGTGAGACTTCATCATAAAAAAAAAAAAAATACAAAGGAACATAGTAGCCTTTCATTCCTACTCAAAGCCTTTGCATTTACTTGGATTCTGGTTTAATGATTAGTTGATGAGAACAGACCAATGCCAGTGTTCAAATGTGTGGGCACCCTGCTGCGGCCACACACGTGAGGGTCTGCGGAGGGTGGTGTGGCCATGGTCAATGGAGAGAACTTGGCAAAGGGAAATGGAACCGTCTCCTTGCACAGACAAAAGACGTATTTTAGCTTAGGCTGCAGAGTTAGTCTACACTCAAGTATGGAGGGCAAGCCATGTTCAGGCAGCCAAGGAAACAAAATTCTCCTGATAAAATCAAAAGGAAAACAAACGTGTTGGTGGCTCTGAAGGCAAAAAGTAATTTACAACCTGCAGGCATGCCCCCATCATCCCAATACCTACAAGGCCACGTGTGCTTGTTGAGAACACTTCCTACAAAGACACCCATGTGTCTGAAGAGGCACTGCCGAGACAGCTCTCCCCAGGCTCGATCTTCGGTTCCTCCTGTGTCCTCCCTGATGTACGGGGCACAAGGCCAGGAGGCAAAGGAGTGTTTCGTTAATGAGTCTGCGACCCACCAAGGCTGTGAGTGATTGGCCCACAATCACGGTTCCCTCACTGCTGGGACTCCGGGCATTACCCAAGTCAGGCCCGGAGAACAGCCCAGGAGGCTGACGTTCTCTGTAACACCAGGCAAAGCCAGGCAACAGCAGGGACCGTCCCAGCATGCCAGAAGGAAGGGGCTCTGATTTAGGAGTATCCTCTGGAAGACCAGTCTTTAGCATAGATGACAAAGGAACGCGTTACGATGTGAACCTCTGAGAGGGCAGCGGACTCGAGGACAAGGCTGTGCTGGGTTCGCCTGAGCCACTTGCAGGCTCCCAGCAAACAGGATGACAACACCAACTACCATTATCACTATTTCCATTGCCACTACCTCCCCCGCCCCCACCACCACCTCAGACAACTGACTTCAGCATCTATGGGCCGGAGCCCAGCCAGGTGTTTTATGTCTATCATCACATCTGAACCTGCGAGCCAGGCATGAGAGTCCCACTTTAGCAGAGGAGGAAGTCACAGCTCACAAGTTCAACAGCTGAGGTAACCTTCCAGAACCCGTAAGTGGCAGAGCTGGAGAGTGGGCCCCACGGCTTGACGCCGAAGCCCATCATCTCATACCCTGTGGGGGACACAAACGGGCTGGAAGACATTAGCCAGGCTTGCCTCACACCATCATAAAGGAATACAAAAGCCCAATGTGCGGGATGGCCCATGAAAGGCTGCTCCTGTATTTTCATGCAAGAAACGGCATATTCCGTTTTGAAAACCTGGATTCCAGAAATGTACTTCAATCTACAGAATGAGGAGAGGACAGCCAGAGCTGCTGCAGCGCTGGAAGAACTGGCCGGCACTGGTGGCTGCAGTCAGGAGGGGGGTGGGAACGAGGAGCCGAGGTGGGCAGGAGAGCCAGGACCGGGGCCAGCTCCACCATCCTACCCCAGAAACCCCAGCCCTCCAGGCCCACAGGAGCTGTCAAAGGGAGCAGCTCCATGAACTCACCTCCCAGAGGGGTCCAGACACTGAAGACTTTAAAAGAGATTTTACGTTTTTTCCTTAATTCAGCCTATAAGAATTGGTCATCAGTGATACATTTCTAAAATGTCTCCCAAGCACCTCTATTGTGTGTGTGTGCTGGCTTTTTTTACTATCATATAATCAAGTTTTGGACCAAGATCATTTTTTTTTAACTTGGAATAGAGTACAGCAGAAGCTCTTTGGTGTCCTCTTTGAAAATGTCTGATTTGTCCTTGCCTCTCAAGTCCCAGGACATTTGTCCCCCGTGCAGGGCTTCTTGAGAGCTCCTGACAGGGAGGAATGCAGGCACAAGGGGACCCCCCAGGCCCCCGTGGCACCGCTACTGTCCTGCCCCAGGCCCCCGTGGCACCGCCACTGTCCTCCCCACACCCCTGTGGCACTGCCACTGTCCTCCCCCACACCCCTATGGCACCATCACTGTCCTGCCCCAGGCCCCCGTGGCACTGCCACTGTCCTCCCCACACCCCTGTGGCACTGCCACTGTCCTGCCCCAGGCCCCCATGGCACCGCCACTGTCCTGAGCTATAAACCTGCTCCCCTGTCAGGACAGCACCAGAATGGTCCTTCACATCTTGGGAATAACATCATCATCACAGTCCTTTAAAATGCAGCGGAACCCTGAAGTGAAGGCAGGAGACCTGGAGGACTCTGTGGTTCAAAACCTCCAATAAAAGCCAGCTGAATGTGAGGTCGACACACAGAGAGCCGGGCTGTCTCAGCCCCTTCCTTGTTTCTATACCTTTTAATGATTGGTTTGCATTTAAAGCATATTTCTCTGAATTGTTTATTTTGTTTTTAATGTCCCTTAAAGTGCAACACTGCCTAATATCTTATAAAAGCTACGATGGAAACAGTAGCATTCTTAAGTTAGGAGTGACAAATCCAGGAAAACCTCTACAATTTGGCTTCCATATCTCTGAATTGGTATTTCAATGACAGATGTTTGTTGCGGCAAAAACCTCTGTCAGAACAAAATTAGGTGATCTATCATTTTAAGATATGGTCTTCATATACTGTTTACTCGAAGATATCACTTGCCTCAAGCCAATTTTGACCAAGAACATTTTGTGATATGGAAGTGATTTGTATATCATCATTTTTGTGATAAATGTAGCTCTTGAACACAAAATAACCTACCATTCCACAGTATTACAGTTAAAACTCCTACACCAGTAAATCTGTACCAGTGCTTTTATTACTACTAAGATACTGTATCTAGACTCCGGGAGGGTTTTTTTCCCCTTGAATAAGGTTGCTACTTCCCTGCCTTCTGGCTGGAGCCGGGATTTTCAATCCACTGCTGGGGAACCCTGAACCCCATGATCCTCCTGCTCTTGAATCTTCTTAGGGTGATGGCTCTTTCTCGCCAGGAGCCCTCCCAGGGTTTCCAGGATGCTCAGTTGCACTTGCCAGGCTACCCACAGCCCTCCAGCATCACGAGTTGTGGCCAGTGAGGCCACTGGCTCTCTGGGTGGGGGGTGGAGGTCTGTCCTGCTGGGTCTGTCATGGGGACATAGGATGGGGGTGGTGGGTATCTAGGAGCAGTCATTCTTCTGGGGCCAATGCCCCTCAGAGCTGAGAGCTATTTTCCCAGGTGGCTGCGAGAGGTGGAGGGGGACAGGCTAAAGGCCAGATGGGACCAGCTGATGATCACCCACACAGGCTGGACGCGGTGGGGGCCCGCAGGTGGCAGAAGCACAGAGGCATTTGTTTCCGGTGAAGAAGGAAAACAAAGCAGCTCTGGGATCCCTTTTCCGGGTTTCTAAAATGGAAACACTCAAAACCACGTGATGCCTCAGGGAGCCAGGGCATCAAGGCGCAAACCCCAGTGATGTGACAGGGACAGGCACCATTTGTAACAGTTACATGTCACCCGCCAAGCAGAGAGCGATGGCACTTCCTGGGTATCCATCTCCACTGATGACGGATTGCTCACTGGCCGCTCAGGCTCACTGCTCCGAAATGAAGACCCCTGTTATGGCCTCTGTTCGCCACGGGGCCCCACCCTGCGGCTCTACACAAACGTGGGCTTTCTGCAGCTCTGCTGTGCCATCCAAGGGACCCCAGGGCAGAGCTGAGGAATACCAACGTCATACAGCCTCTGGGAGAAAACCCCCAGACCCTCCCTATGGCACCTGAACCTCACCGGGTCTTCAACGAGATCCAGCCAATGACCAACAGTGAGACACAAGAAACACAAAAATCCCACGGGCAAAGGGGTATGTGCAGGAACCAGAGGGCTGCCATGGCCCTCGGGGCAACACCTCTGCAGGATGACCGTGGGCCCTCTGCAGAGACAGACAACGAGAAGTGGGAGAGAACAGTGAGCTCTGGGCAGGTGTCGTCCTTGTGGGGACGCTGAGGCCTGGAAGAGACAGAGGGTCCAGGCAAAGCCAGGGTATATCCACCCAGCCCACTACGGCCAAATCAGAGGCGGCAGCTCGGTTTGCAATCCCAGGGCCAGAGCAACAGCTCCGAGCAAGTATCCCTGCAGCAGTGTGGGTGGGTGAAACAGTCGGAGCTCTGCTTTGCCTCTGCCCAAGGCTTGTGCTCAGCTGGCAGGAGTTCTGTGTCCCCCAAGCCCCTGGCACCCAGACAGCCGAGAAGCAGGCTGGGGACCCAGCTCTCCATCCCCCCCCTGAGACCAGGCAGAGGAAAGCAGAGCCTGGGGGATCCGGGAACACTGCTCTGGCAACTCCCCAGCCCTGGAGAGCTGGTCCCACTGGCAGGTGGCCAGGCCATGTGTGACTGACCAGAGCTGAGGAAGGAACAGAGTTGGTTTACAAAGTGGCCTATGAACCTGAACCGAGACAGACTCAGACCTGTGGCTCCGGCCTGCCTGGGGCCCAGCAGGGACCACAGGCCCAGATCACTGTGTCTTCCGCCCCTGGCAGGGATCACTCTAACCTCAAGACGCTGGGGTCCAAACCCCCCTGGAAAAGCACCAGGCCCTAGGGGGACTGAGGGGTCTTCCAGGTCGTGGCATTTCAATGCTCTGTGGCACAAAATGAACTGCTTCCAATAACACCTGATCATCAACAGTTCAGGATCTCACAGCAAGGCCGTTAATCCATGGGGGAACTGGGTGCCGGGGTCCTCTCCATACACCACCTTCAGATGCTGTCAGGCTGTGGCAAAAGAACGTGGGCTGTTCCGATCAGACTTTCATGTGGCTCCTGTTACAGGTGCGTGTGTGCACGCTGTGTAATTAGGGAGGTGTCTACCACATCCAGAGCAACAAGAAATTATAGTGAAGCATAACAACTACTAAATTTCAATATTTTACATTCATTTTCAATATATTTTTCTTTCAGCCACAAGACAGGAACAGTTGAAATATACTGTAGCATATTCATCATTCAAGAAGATATATGACAACACTCGTCAAAGAGGCTGAGGGGTCCACGCACCAATATTACATTTTTCTAACATATCTACTGCATATTATTCAAAGTGATGCTTTCATAGCCTTGTAGATCAGTTCAGAGGGTAGATTGTGTCTTTCACTATTTTTTTTTTACTGTCTTTTACCTGCCAGGAGCTCAAGGTACCTATAATTCTTTAAGTTCCACGTGTCCAAGGAAATGACACCACATTGGGACAAGGTCCTCGGTCATTCTGCGGCTGCACGGGTGTTTTGGCAGCGGGCCTCACACGAGGAGCAGGCTTCTGTCCTGCCAACCCAGCCCCGCCACGCTGCTACCCACAGAGCCCAGCTAGAAGCCGCCCTTTCACCTTCCCAAGAAGGCAGAATGTGTGTGTCGCAAGTCAAGGGCCCTCCATCTTTTTTTATGAAGGCTTTAATCTGCTGAGGGAAAGAGGAGGCCACCTGCAGATGAGTGACAGCCTGTTTATGGCACTGTTGCCAGCACCTTGCTGGAGGAAGGGAACATGCAGGCAGTGGTCATAAGTGGACATGGGGAGGGGCGGTTCCGCCCGAGGTCTGCCCAGGGAACTGGCCTGAGGGCCTTGAGACAGGCCTCCTAGAAGAGCCAGGCTCAGAAAGAGGCTGCAGGGGGCATGGAGGAAGAAATACAGCAGGGGAAGGGGAAGAAAAACAGGTACGGCAGGGGGAGAAAGAGGAACAGAAGGACAGGAGGGGGGAGAAAGAGGAGGAGGGGGAGGAAGGGGGGGAGGAAGTGGGGGAGGAAGGGAAGGAGGAGGAAAATAACGAGGAGGAAGAGGAAGATGAAAAAGTGGAAGAGGAGGAGGAAGGGGAGGAGGGGAGGAGGGGAGGAGGTGAGGAAGGAGAGGAGAGGAAGGTAAGGAGGGGAAGAAGAGGAAAAGGAGGAAGGGGGGAGGAGGGTGAGGAAGGGGGGAGGAGGATGAGGAAGGGGGAGGAGGATGAGGAAGAGGGGAGGAGGATGAGGAAGGGGAGGAGGATGAGGAAGGGGGAGGAGGATGAGGAAGGGGGAGGAGGATGAGGAAGGAGAGGAAGGGGAGGAGGATGAGGAAGGAGAGGAAGGTGAGGAGGAGGAGGAAAGGGAGGTGGAGGAGGTGGAGGAGGAAGAGGAGGAGGAGGAAAGGGAGGAGGAGGAGGAAGGGGAGGAGTAGGGAGGGGAGAAAGAAGGGGAGGAGGTCATTTTCAGAACAGAAAGTCACCCCCACCCGTCCTGCCCATCACGAGGCTGAGGTCGCACCCACATCCAACCTTGGTCCCTTCGGCACTGCCAAGAAAACCCAAACCCACTCAGCCACTGTTCCACCACCTCTGGCTACTTCCAAACACACAAGGCCAAAGGATGGCAAGGGAGACAAAGGGTGAAGCTTTCACCTTCCGAGGGGCACGTGCATGCAGACACTCAGTGGACAGTTCTCCATTGCTGGGCACTGAGGCCATTAAGGCAGTGCGTTCCCAACAGCAGTGGGATGATCCATCCTTCTAACGACCATGGCGAGGCGGGGGAAGAGCCAGAAGGGGCTTGTGAATCACAGATTCAATCACATGCTGGGTAATTTTAAGGTTAAGTATATTTAATTGTATTGCAGTACTCCAAAAATTAGCAACCCATGAATGACAGAACTCGGCTGTCTCCCAGCACGGTCCCCGGGCTGACCTTGCCTCCAAGCAGGAAGGCAAAGTCCTGGGCAGAAAGGGAAGCGCGCACCACATCCAGGTCTTTTGATTTTTTTTAAAAATTAAATTTTCATGACAAAACTCATAATTGAAAAGCATTTCTCCTATAGTAGTAGAGAACTGTTAAATACACGAATGGGAGTGTATGAATGCAGAGGGCTGGAAGTGGTAACTGAAGTCACAATACTGACCAGGGAGAGCCACGCCCTCCAGAGAAACCGCCACAGAGATCTGGTTCCCCCCAGCCAGTGCACAGACCGGCAGGGTCATCCCACCATGCGCAGTGAGCACTGCTAGAAGCTCAAACACTGAGCTCTCCTCTGCATCCCACAGGCCTGGGACCACGGCCAGCACCTAATGGGCACACAGGCAGGGATGCGCCTCGACTTTCAATGGGGCTACATCCTGATACACTCAGCGAAAGTGAAAAACATCAGCCCTCAAAACACATTTAATACACCGAATGCCATGGCTCAGCCCAGCCTGCCTTAAATGCGCTCAGAACACTTGAATTAGCTACAGCTAGGCAGAATGAGCTAACACAAGCCGATCTGATGATAAGTGGTATCTCATGTCATTTCTTCAATACTGTGCTGAGACGCAGAATGGCGGCATGGGTGCTTGCAACAGTTTCCACGCACGGAGGCCGCTTTTGCACCATCGGAAAGCTGGAAATCTCAAACGCTGAACCACGGTAAGTTGGGGATCATCTGCTGCTGAAGACGAAATAGCTGAGGACTTTTACTCAGCACGTATGCACTTATGTATTCCTCCCCAGATATTGTGAGATCGATGCTAACTTCACTTTCACAAAGAAACCTGGTGGAAGGTGCACAGTCAGCGCAAGGTCACAGCCATGTGTGGCCAAGTCAGAGCTGGCTCAGCCCCATCTTCTCAGACTCCAGAACCAGCACATCCCCTCCCCTGGCCAGTCACTGTCATCAGGTACTGTGTACAAAGTAGACCTAATTCCATCTGTAATGGGAGAAAAAGAAGTTCCTCCTACTGCTGTCAGAAAAATTATCACCCAGTCTGCCTGACACACAGAACTGCTTTCAAGATTAAGAATTTAACATTGACCACAAAAATGCCCATCACATTTAATGCAGTTATTCCAGCAAGTTCTCTTCACTAGTTGTCCTCCGATAATAAATCACAAAATGGCCCATGTTACTGTACCCCAAAGCCAGGGCGGTGACAGCCCACTGGAATCAGGTGGGGCACTGACAATCAAATCCCAGGATGGAGCCAAAGACGAAGGCGGTGCCCAAGAGGGTCAGGCCAGGCTGGAATGGCTTCCCCAAGACCATCGAGTGGAGTTTTCAATGCTCTATCAAGAGACTCACAAGATGCTTAGAACTTAAGCTACAGGGTTCAGAGGGGAATGGTGACAGAGTGTTTTGAAGGATTTTGGTCATGAATGGTATATAATTTTTTACAACACGTCTTGCTCCAGTCATAAAAGACTTTATTCACCCATGCCATTCTGAGTCAGAACAGAACGCGCCTCCGCCTACAGCCTGGCGCTGCTCACGTGTTTTCCTAGCCTTTCATCTGCATGCTAAGCTGTTCTAGAAGGCTTCGTCTCTTTTTAAATTTTGTAGAGGGTCCATATTATACAGCTCATTACAAGTGTTCCTAACTCTTAGACAATGACTCCGGAGTCAACGATGTAGCTAATGAAGTATAAAGCTTTAGCAACAAATTATTTACAAGCTCTGGATGCTGTGCTTCTAATGGAGGAAGTTTTTAATCATAAGCAAATGTCATCATTTATGTTAAGCAACCCATGGACCTGGTCAATGTAGCACAAACAGCCATTAAACAAAAATTATGACAATAAGGAAAGAATTGTAACATTGCAGACATAGCAGTTTGTACTATTTGTAGACTCCAATAAACTGTGTCTTGGTAAAACTGAACCGAGCTCTCTCTGTGCATAATTACACGCTTGAGGGTGGACACCACGTCCTCACAGACAACTATGACCTCCGCCATCAGACAAGATTCCACCCTGACACCAAAACTGACAAATTAGAAGGGGAACATGTAACACATGGCACGCTGTTGAACTTCTCTGGCTTCTACTTCCACACCTGAAGAAGCAGGTGTGACCACAGATGACAGTGGCGTGTGGCATAGAACAGAGAGGTTCCCCGCAGCTTCCGCTTCCCTCGTCTGGGGTCTCATGCAGAATGGGCCTTGCTGGGCTGTGGAGGCTCCTTCCCGACCTCCGCATTCACCATCTCACCACCTGCACCCTGACTCACCCCTGTCGCTACCCGCACCCACAGAGCTAATCCCAAGGGTCTTCCCCATAACACAGCCAGACTCCACCTCTCTCTTGTATAGAGAGTAGTAATTAATAATATAGTAAGGAAAGTTAGGTAAGTGAGATTGATTAATAGCGACAATCATAGTGCGTGACACTCCTGAATCTTTACAAACACTAGGCGCAAACTGGAGGTGGAGGGTGAAAGGGCACCTTCCCGGCCCATAAGGACAGCATGAAGGGCAGCACCCAGCTCATCCCTTCCGATACTACACTGCTGGCTGGCAAAGGAACACGCACAAAATGCTATGTACAGAAATCATCTGTAGAGAACATGTCTGAAAGTTCCTGTTTTCCGAGAAGAAATCCTCAGTATTCTGTGTTAGTCTCATATTTCGAAGCTTTCAGTGAAATTCAGTAGCAGCAACAGAGACAAAGAAAACGCAGGAACAGACTTTGGCCCGACAATATTGTGCTTTAATGGCCGAATGAAAATAATCTGTCAGCAGGCCACAATAAAAGATGTTCAGCTGATGAATGTGTCACCGGTTAACTGCTTAATAATTTATATATTTGTATTGAACTTTAACGCTGAATTGTCAGGGCACATAAATACTCAGATAATTCAATGTGAAATGTGTCGGTTCTGTGTACACAGTAGGTGCTCTGCCACAGTAACCAACAGAAAAACAATGATGGGGAGTGTGAAAGTAGGCTATGGTTTGTTTTGCAGAACAGGGTCAAAGTGCATAGGTTTAGCCATGAATGCAGCATATGAAAGAGACTTAAAGAAACCTTACCAATATCTGTAGATGATCCATAGAGGAAATGTCCATTCATTCACCTGGAAATGCATTACTGCCTGGAGCTGTGTCTATCACAGATTTCCACAATAATTTACCTACAAAATTAACAGGTGTTTTTCCTTTTTCAAAACAGTAATGCATATTTAATAACATTTTCTACATCACACACCCACTTTCAAATAGCAGAGGTAAAGCAATTCCTTGAATGATCTCCACATATATTTAAATGATCCTTGTTTTTATATGAAAGCTTGCATATCAGGCCCTGAAACTTTGCATTGCAAGGTTCACTGGTATTGGTCAAGAACACCCTGTGCTCCCCCATCAGAATGATTAATGAAGGCACCTTTTTCACAGAATGTCAGACTCTGCCTTTTTAACAACTGACCTTTCATAGAATACTACTGAACTCATAATTCCACTTTTGTTCAGTTTCTTATTAGTGGAGTTAAAATTAATACTTATGGGAATGATGGCGAAGGTGATGCACAGTAAATCTTAGAGCACATCAACCTTCTATGCCAGCCGTCCAAGGAATAGCACCTGCATTTGTCTATTTTGTAGCATATGTATTCTGCTAAAATTCTGTGTCCTTTCAAAAGACAAATTAGGGCAGTCTGCAGACCTCTTTTGAGAACAAAGATGTATATTTTGAGACAGACTTTAAAAGTTTGTAGGGTTTTTTTTTAAAGAACCTAATAAAATTTCTAATTTCAATCATAAATTTAAAAAAAATTTACTCTTATTCAGTTTTGTGAAACATTCCTGATGACTAAGATGATATATGGCACAACATACTCTATGACCCACATTCATCTCTTAGAAGTGACAATTTAATAACCCATCAAGGCAACACAATATGCCAAAACCACTTACCTTACAGCGGGGGGACATGGTAAGAAAAAAGCTCAGCCACTAATACCTAAAGCAATCTCACCTAAAACAGCTTAAAAAAATTGGGAAAATGGAGCCAGAACAGGGGTTTCTTCTAATTATCACTGGGAATAGCAAATTACTTAAGGACTCAATTTTTTCACCATGCCAGCCATTTCCATACGCAGACATACCTAATTTCTATAAACCCCTCAAGGGCCCAAACTAGTTTTAGCTTTAAAGGTCTTATGGGATCGCAGGGCAAAGTAAGAAGGCTACAGTACATTCAATTATTCATTCTTATTAAATATTTGAAAAAAGCCATTCCGAATAGATGTTGGAAATGTAGTATACAGGTAAATGCGGTCCCTAAGTGGACTCCGTATGTCGCATTATTTTAATCACTCTTGGTATCAGTGAAGTCATTCACCTGAGGAGAGTTAAAATGTAGGTAAACCAGCAAGATAACGCATAAGGGGGAAACAGAGACACCACGTTCCGACGCAGAAGCAGCATCCCTGGTCAACACAAACCTTCCAGGAGAACTGGGACACCGCCTCGCCGCTGCACAAAACACCTCGAAGACCAAGTACTGCGTCTCAGAATCCCATATGCCAAGGCTGATAAGTGTTACCGCCGCCGTTATGGGAGTGAAATGAGAGCACACGCCACCCCCCAGAGCAGAACGGGCCAGCCCGGCGTCGGGGATGCGGCTTCCTAAGAAGGTTATCTGAGATCAAAATGGAAAATAGCAGAAAGTTAAAGGAAAAAGGGAAATGGCAAAAATGATCTGACACACTTTTTGAAAGGCTCCAAATCAACTACATTTTCTCAAAAGAATGAAAAAGGAAGACTCTAAAAGCGGGGTGGAGCGGGGCTGCCTGCAAGTGCTCTCCGCTGGCTGTGCAGGACTGCGGGAACAGGAGAAATGCCGGAGATTTCCACAGTAACACCCGAAGGCTGTAACGCCACTTTCAATCTCCAGGATGAGTCCACGGGAGAGGAAGCTATCCTTCCATTTGAAAAGAGAAAACAGGAAATTCGCTAACTTGGTGAAAACACACACACCTCCCCCACAGGGCAAGCCGGCCCCGCCGCCACGAAGACAGAGGCACTGAGGACCAGGGCCACGCTCTGCATCACTGGTAATAGACACGGATCCCAGAGAAAGGCCATAAAATATTGATATTCTTCACTTCTGCAAAGATAACAACAAATTCATGAAGGAAAAACACTCACAAATCTTCCTATTTGCATCATATCACGCTTCCACTAAGCGTGTGGTTCATTGTACTATTAGACTTACTCAACATGGGCAGTATTTCAATGAGGATTTCCTAGAAAAGACCACCTTCAATTTCATCACAGCCTATTAATCAAGGTGTTATACATTTATATTCGGCCATTTATCAACAATGGATGAGCTCTCAATTTTAAAAAGGCTCCGAAGCCCAGGTCCTGAAAATACCCCATCCGCATCCACGCCTGACCGCAGGCACAGGGCAGCCTGTGCAGGCTCTCTACGCACCCGGGGAGATGATGTGGCGTTACCGTGGCCAAGGCAAACTGGGAAGCCTCTTCCTGCCGAGTGTGCAAGGGAGGATGGGGGAGCACTTGCCTGAATGAGGCACAGCATGCTACAAGAGGCCCTTCCTTTCCGACAGAACAAAGACCACACCAATTCATCACCAAAGGCAATCTTGTATTTGTAGACCAGCATTTTAGATTATATGCTGTTCTCAAATATACATAGATTAGCTCAGTTCTTCTAGAAGTTGACAGCAACAAACCTAGGCATCCACACTCATCAAATCTAATAATTCTCCTCCTGAAAACATGTCGTAGAGGAAGATTTCAGGTTACAGAGGCTTATGCCTCATTATTATAATTGGGAAAAATTATAATGGGCTCCTATTCTAGCTAAAAACCTGCAACCAACTTTCCCAACTATCATTAAAACACTTTATAAACACCGACGTAAAAATCCAAAGATTTCTGCATAATCTAAGTCATTTGAAACAGTTACTGAGTTATTTAATATTTACAGAATTCATTAGTGTGTACATTTGCGTGTATTTTAAGGTTCAAGGTTAGTATCAGAGGAAAACTGCTATTTATTTCTATCTTGGAAGAACCATAGGGAGCAACATCATGATTAAAGTAGGTTAAAGAGCCTAAAACGACCAATAAAATTCCACCCGAGCTGACAGTGACCCAGAGTCCCAGGCAGAAGCAGACGAGGAGCTCTAAGACAGGTAAACCCTTAGGGAATGGTGGGAAGATGTCAAAGGAAAAGTCCAAGAAGTTTAAACAAGGAGATTGTGAGACAAGATACTGCTGGGAGGAGACCAAGATACAGAGTGCATTTTACATCTCAGGGCATATCTGAGATAGTTCCACCCACTTCCTTGAAACTAGCACACACTTTCTGATAGGATAATGGAGTTGGCAGGATAAGGCGCTTAGTAATTGGTTGTTGTATTTGGATAATGAGAGAGAGGAGGATATCTGTACTGCCCGCTCCACCCCAGGGACCACGAATTAATGAAGACCAGCAAGAGGGCAAGGCGAGACTGTGGAGCACGCAGCCCAGGCAACAGCAGTGACGAAAACAACAGACCGCCACGCAAACCTTCTGCAAGGCGGTGAACACACAGCATCACGAGCCCCCCCTTCCATGAAGGGCAGGCTCACAAACATCCCACATCCCGCCCTAGAACTCGAGGGAAAGCCGGTCTCACCAGCCTACCACAGAACAGAAACGTGGAAAAGATTCCAGACCAACATTGCTCACCACAGCCAGTCTTTTAAATTTTCCGTTGAATTTGGTTTTAAAAACAGGTGCCTTCTCAAACCTTTCTTTTCAAATATATGTAAAATACCATTTTAATCGTTTCCTAGAAGGTTCCTGCCCGTCCTGACTTTGCCATGGATGCTTCTGAACACCGCCTGGGATGGCGGCGCTTCTTCTACAGCAGCACGTTCCCCCGGCAATGAGACGGTAAAGCTGAACTCCACGGCATCACCAAACCCACTGGCAAGGCTGCGTTCTTCCACCAGGGCTCCCCTAACAAAGGCCCACAGCCTGGGTGCTGCAAGCCTGAAACCAAGGTGCTGGCAGGACTGCTTTTCTCCAGGGCACTCTCTCCTTGGCTTGCAGAAGGCAGCCTTCTCCCAGGGTCTTCACAGAGTCACCTGTGTGAAGTGCTGTAACCTCCGTCTCATGGGGACACCAGTTATACTGGATGAGGCGTTCCTCTAATGACCCTGAGTTAACCTAATCCCCCTCTTTAAAAGACCCTCTCTCCAAAATACTGTCACATCCTGAAGTCCTGAGGGTGAGGACCTCAACACATAAATTTTTGGGGACAAGTGCTACCCAGAGACCAACAGAGCTGAGCCTGAAAGTGCTGCTTGGTCTGAGATATAGAGGGTCAAGTGGCGATGAATCCCTCAGCACCATCAGGGTCCAATGCAAGAACCACCAAAGCTGTGGACTGTGTACTGGGGAGACTACAAAACCACGTGGAAGTCCACATTTCACAGCTGATGATGGTTTCTGAAGAGGCAGGGGATACAGGAGAGCCCCCTCGACAGCTCCCTGGAGGGTGCTCTGTTTGGAGAAGGTCCAGTCAGCACTCAGTTCTCTGAATCCCTGCAGGGTTCCTGCTGGCCCTAGAGAATCCCAACATGAGTGAGGAACTGGGTGAAAAACATGCAGGACTCTGATGGAGTTGCCGAAAATAAAGCTTTCAATTAGTGCTGCTTTTCACCTCCCATCTACAATCACACCATTCTTTATTAAGAGCATATACATTCCACTCTCCTAACCCTTCAGTTACTGAATCTTTATTTTTTATTTCTATTTTTTCGAGACAAGATCTCACTCTGTTGCCCAGGCTGGAGCGCAGTGGCATAATCACAGCTCACTGTAGCTTTGAACTCCTGAGCTCAAGCGATCCTCCCACCTCAGCTTCCTATGTGGCTGGCACTGCAGACGCCTTACAGAAGGCCTGGATAATTTTTTTTGAAGGTTTTGTAGAGATAGAATCTCACTATGTTGCCCAGGCTGTTCTCAAACTCCTGGCCTCAAGTAATTCTCTTGCCTTGATTTCCCAAAGTGCTGGGATTACAGGTATCGGCCACCACACCTAGCCTATGGATCTTTACAATTTCTTAAGTGCCCCCTGGGCTAGGCCCTGTGAGGGGTACTATGGTCAGCAAGATAGACATGGTCCCTGTTCTCCGGGACTCAGAGCAGGCAGCACAGCACAGGAGGAGAACAGTGCTTGGATGGAGCGGGCTCGAAGTGCTGGAGAGGTTCAGGCAAAGGATCTGAAGCAAGCCTGGGAGCACGAGGGTCCCCCCTCTCAAAGACAGGGGCATCTCAGGAGGCCTGTGAAATATGCGGGCATTGGGGCGGGGAAGGGCGGGGAGGAGGCAGCCGGTGGCACACAGGGGCTACCTGAGCAAGTGGCAGGAACAGCACCATCATCATCCTCATCAATAGCAGCAGTTACCATTCACTGAGTGTTTACTATGGGGTGGGCATTGTTCTAAGAGTTTCCTGCTGGTCAACTCATATAACTGTCCAACAATCCTATGTAATTAGATGCTATTACAGCACCCACGTGATACCTGGGGAAACTGAGGCATGGAGTAAAGTCATTTGTCCACTTTATAGCTATAAAGTAGAGGAGTTAGGGGTCTTGTTCCAGAGACAGCATTCGCACCACACATCACTTCTGAAATGTGGGCCACTGGGTAATAATGGCAGGAAGCGCAGGCCGGCAGAGCTGCTGCTCAGAGTGAAGGGGCGGAGCACAAGAACGGAGGGGCTCGGAAAACACAGAGTGAAGACCCACTTAGGCTCACAGTTGATTTCAGAAGCTACCTTGCAATAGGGAAAGGGGGTGTTACTGACGCAAAAGCTCCAGGGAGAAAGGACAAAAAGCAAGTTCGCTCAGGAAACACTCACCCAGGGCCACAGAGCGTTCACCGAGAATGTTTACTGCAGCCCAGTAATTGCAAACAAAAACATAAAGGTTCACCAAGACAGAAATGGTTAAAATACGACCACGCACAAGCATGCAACAGAAGGCCTTAACAAAGAACCAAGCACAGACCTTTCAAAATCACGCTTAAAAGACTTCATAACAAGAAAAGTGCTTAAGATATAAAGTTAAGAAGTAGACTTCAATACTGATTTTAAACACGCGGATGAAAAAGCTAGAAGGACTTACACGAAAAGACTATCTCTGAGTAATGGAACTGATGATTATTTCCTTTGTATTTGCTATATTTGCTAAAAGGAGCATCAAGTCCACAGGTGGCATATGACCAGTCATCACCTGTGTGCTGCTCACGGCTGCAGCGTGTGATGAGGACGTACATGAGGTCACAGGACAGGTGTTAGAGGAGGCCTCGCCGGCGTCAGGGCCAGCAGGTCTCAGATTTTCCCATCTTTCTCATGGGCAGCATGCTGCCTTTCAGCCACAGTCCTATGCCCTCATGGTAACGTAACGGCTGCCCGGCTCCTGGAATCATGTTCACACAACTGTGTCCACAGACTCGGGGGCCGGGGAGAGTCTTCCTCATGCTGTTCTTTGTATCAGAGGAGCAAAGTCTTTACCAGGAGCCTGCCAGCAGGCCTAGACTTCTCACACACACCCTCAGTGAGGCTGGGAGAGCTTGCACCTGTACTCAGCCTTTCCAGCAGGAGACAGGGAGAAGGAATGGAGGCCACGTTTGGGGCTGGCAGGCAACAAGACCCCCCCCCGTCTCCTCCCTGTGAAGGCATCCCTGATGCTCCACTGTTCTTCGGGGCCTTTGTGTATCTCCACCACTCCCTCCTCCTGCCTCCAGGTCTGACGTGCCACCATCTCTGTCTCCCACAGTAGACGAAGCTCCTTGAGGCCAGATTGTGGTTTCTCGTCACTCCATCAGCACGGTGCCGCAGACCAGATACAGAAAGCTCCATCAGCATTTGCTGAATGGAGTTCTCATTTTAATTCACTCCTTTGTTGAACTTACTCAATGAAAATGGACCATGTGCCCTGCACGTCCACAGGTTCACATGTGCTGGTGAACAGACGAGAAGACCACTGCTCGCAAGGTGCTGGGGGCCAGAGAGAGTCGCCCTCGTTCCAAGGCTCCTGCGTCCAGGAATCTGCCTGCTCCTGAGTCTATTTCAGCAGCCAGCGTTTCCTTTGCACCACAACGAATGAAAGTCACGCAGAAATCTGACTTTGTGAAAATGATACATTTATCTCACTTCACTTCAACATAATGTAGTATCACTAATATTAATAATTTTACCTCTAGAAATTGTACCGTCTCCCAAAGAAAGAGTCCTTGACCCAAAATATCAGAGGATATTAAACTGAGAAATGATCTACTGATGCAAATCATTAAATCTATTTGCATTTGCTTACTGAACCCTATCGCAGAAATTAAACTCCATGCAGTGGGAAGCTGGCTGTGCATGGGTAAGAGGAGACATCGAGCTCTATGCCATTAATTTTCCCACTTTCCCTCATTAACAAGTAAAATGTTTTTACTGCTTGAAAAGTTTTAATAAATAGAAAAAAGCAGGGCAGCTGACATAGTTTTTCATGTAATATACAAGGGCTTTTAATATTTTTACATACATTAATGAAAAAGCCAGGAAAAAACATTAAAAGGTTACATACGTGGGGAAAAACGACAAGAGCAGCCTTCAGAAAAGGATGGACTGCCTCCTCTTCCGTGCCCTTGACTCTGGCAGGGCGCTCAGTCCTCACAGACATTGGAGGAGGGAACCGTGTGGCCCTGCCCTCGGCCAGCCTCACCCTGCCATCAGTGGCCCCGAAGTCTCAGGAACTCAGGCAAGGCAGTCTTTCACAGCTGGACAAACATGTCCCCTGCTGACGAGATGACGTGCCTGAGACCCAGAATTCTCCACCAAGACCAAAGTGATGAATTGATATCAATACAGAGACAAACTACAAGGCCCAGTCCTCACAGACAAATCACATTCACATGAACGTGTACTTAATTTAGCTAAGGACTCAAATTTCTACTGTGATTTCAAAGGCTTTGAAAGCCACAAACCCACATCTGTGGCAGCTTCCACTCTCACTTACCTCTGGGGGCTGGAGTCCCAGGCTTGGGGTTGGGGGCCACACAAGTATGTGCCGAGTCACCACCACCTGGGCACGTGGCATCATGGTGACACAGCACAAGCCACAGAGGGCCCTGTGGGTCTGCACCGCCAGCAGTTGGAGTGCCACAGTCACGGCCCAGTGGTTCCCATGTGGGGGAGCCTACCCCCTCCCACATGTTCGGGGGAGGGTGCGCTCAGCTATCAGGGGCTGGGCGGCCGTGGCCTCACTCCCATCTGTGGCCCCACTGGCCTTCCTCTCATCAGGTCCCTCTTAGTGGTTCAGTTTCTGCAGTTAAAACAATCAGCTATTTTTTGGCCCATAAGCCCAGGAGGAGAGCTGTCCTTTGGTTCTTCTTATCCTGGTCTCATGACTGCTAAGTTTCTGATAATTATCCCACAGATAGAGCCTGAGCCCCGCTTCCGGCAAGCCTGAGCTGAACATGCCAGCACGGAGCCTGCCCATGCCTTGGGGACTCGCTTTTGGTACTCAGCGTGGTTCCCATGGCCTGGGGTCACTCTTGGACAGTGAGGGGTGCACTTCTCAGGAGAGTGCAGGCCGGGCACAGCAGGCTACGCCTCACCCCTCCAGCTCTAAGAGTTTCTGGTTCTGGTTTGATATTTTGGTTTTGATCACTGCACCCAATGGTAGGGTCTGGTAAATAAATAACGAGAAAGTAAGGAAAGAGTAAAATGTCAGCAGACGAGAAAACGTCTCAGAGAAACTTACAGAGATGTAACATCAGCATGGAAAACACTCATCCTTGAAACTATGCGAAAATCACCAAAAAACAAAGAGCAAGCCAGTCTACTTTGAGTTGTCAGATTGGAAACGAGGGCTCCCAGGGGCGGCGGCCGGCATGGGGGCCTGCTTCCCAAGGGTGCCCTGGCCTGCGGCAGCCGAAGCCCTTCCGGAAGTTGCTTCTCCATCCCTCCCCTCTGCCCCCACCTATCACCCCTGGGGCCTGCAACTCTCCTACCTACCGATTCACCTTCCTCCCACCTGCTCTCTCGTAAAGTCCAATCACAACATAAAGGAGATGGCGACAAGACGCAGAAAGCCAGATGGTTAACCCAGCATCCTTTCAATGCTTGAGTGTAAAAACAGTGGCTTTCTTCAGAGCGTCTCTCTACCTCACAGTGTACTTCGCATGTACTCGGGTCCTGTTTTTACCAATGACACCTCCCCACATTTGTGTAAAATGTTCTATTTCTTTGAGTTCCTTTCACTGATCATCAGCATCTGGCCACCCTGGCTCTGCAGCTGCCCTGCACCTCTGAGCCTGGGTTTCTGATAGGGAACGGGGCTGGGGAAGGGGAGGCCCAGAGCCCCACCTGAAATGGCTCCATGTCCTGAGGAAGAAGTGCCAGGAGGCTCACCCACCCTTCAGGCCATGACAGCACTACCAGAGGGTTCTGGTCTCGGGGGTCTCCGGACACTCCTTCTCTTGGCAAGTGTGTTGGCAACAAGGTGTGTTGGCATCAAGACAAAAAGGATAGGGTGGATGCCAGGGATGAGCTGGTGGAAATGGGGAGTTAGGATTTAATGGGTACCGGTTCAGTTTTGCAAGACACAAAAGCTCTGGAGATGGGGCCAGACACGGTGGCTCAGGCCTGAAATCCAGGCACTTTGCGAGGCTGAGGAGAGTGGATCATCTGAGGTCAGGAGTTCGAGACCAGCCTGGCCAACATGGTGAAACCCTGTCTCTACTAAAAATACAAAAATTAGCCAGGCATGGTGGTGTGCGCCTGTAATCCCAGGTACTTGGGAGGCTGAGGCACGAGAATCGCTTGAACCTGGGAGGCGCAGGTTGCAGTAAGCTGAGACTGCACCACTGCAGTCCAGTCTAGGCGAAAGAGTGAGACTCAGTCTCGAAAAACAAAAAAAAAATCAAAACACAGAACATTCTGGTGATGGACAGTGGTGATGGCTGAGGAGCACTGTCAACCCACTAACGTCACTCAGCTGAACACTTACAAATGGCGGATGTGGGAACACTTACGTGACGTGTTTTCATCACAAAAAACAGTACAGTTGGGTCAAAATGGTATTTATTATACGGGCAGAAGGGATTCCTTCCCTAGCTACAAGTCTGTGATTTTCCTGTCCGGAGTGGGTAACTATCCACCAAAATAGAAACAGCAGGCCTGGCCCTACTTATTATCCAGAGTATATGATGACAATTTCTCTGTAATTTATACCTCTGCTCCTCCCTATCAGGTAAATAAACTGTAAATGCGTTTTAAAAAGAGAAGATATGATACATATTTTAGTTTTGTCAATTCAAACAATCCCCATAACGCTTTTGGCTGAGTGCAGCGGACACCCTCTAAAATGGACCTCTCCTCTGGGCTTCCGGCAGCAGCCATGATTCTTTTAAATACACCACCAAAGTCATACTCGGACAAAAAATTTTATCATCTCCAGACTGCTTAACCAGCAAAAGTGTTCCAGCTTGCAAACATAGATGACGTTTCATGCAAGCAAACTAATTTCCTTGGACACAATTTGTCAAAAAGAAAAGAGAAAAAGTAGAAAACACCTATTGACATGTTATATGCGAAAGTGACTTTAAGAGTTTGCAATAATAGATGCAGATGAGGACCCCACCTTAGGACAATTTTATTGCTTACATTTTAAATTCAGGAACTTCAATAAATCCTGAACATGCTTCTAGCCCTCAGATATTAAGGCTAAAAATGCAACTATAAAGTTGTTTGTCAACTTCTTCTCCAGAGGCAATTTACTGCTGACGGTATTATGTCTACGGCATATGGACCTGCAGGCAATAAAAATCTGGAGGGCTCTTGAAAACTCGGATGCAAAAAACTAGAGGATATCACATGATTAATTATGCCGTTAATATGAGATTCCAGAAGATGGTCGGATCAAGTTAGGGGAGAAGGCTGCAAAACTGAAGGAGAATTGAAGGAAACGGATCAGTCATTCTGAGGGGAGGAACCTCATCCTCACTCCCACACGGTGCATCCCACAGGCACCACAGAGCGAGGGCATTCACTGACGTCAACGCGCTGAAATTGGTAAACACACTCACATTTCTTTCCTTCAATGTATTTTCCAAACTTAATAAATAAACAAATTCTAACAAAGAAATCAACCAGCTATTTACGACATCCACTATAGAAAATGGCACATCAGGCCAGGCGCGGTTCCTCACACCTGTAATCCCAACACTTAGGGAAGCCGAGGCGGGTGGATCACAAGGTCAGGAGTTCAAGACCAGCCTGGCCAACATAGTGAAACCCTACCACTACTAAAAATACAAAAAACTAGCCAGGCATGGTGGCATGTGCCTGTAATCCCAGCTACTCAGGAGGCCGAGGCAGGAAAATCACATGAACCTGGGAGGCGGAGGTTGAAGTGAGCAGAGATCGCACGACTGCACTCCAGCCTGGGCGACAGTGTGAGACTCTGTCTCAAAAAAGAAAAGAAAAGAAAATGCCACAACAGGGCAATGTCAAGAGCCCGGAGGTCAGGCCCCGCCCCATTCTCAGTACTCCCACATCCAGCCCATCTTTATGCCTCCCAGGCTCCCCAGGGCCTGGACCTGGAGGACCTGCCTGGCCTGACCAGGCTCTCTGGCTTCTCCCCTGGCCGGGTCTCCCGGGTCTCTTTGCCCTGACGGTCCTTGCACTTATTTTCGTTCATGTCAAATCTGCCTCCCCAACCCCTCCTGAAAGCTGCACGTGGGACTGACGCCTCTCCCCACTGCCCCCAGCGCCCTGCATAGCCCATGGACCAAGCAGATGCCAGGCTGCCTGCAGGACCAGCCAACAAGGGGGCTTTCAGCACCGTTTCTTGCGAGAAGGGTGTCACAGTCTCAAAATATTATTTTCAATAAAAGTTTTGTTTACCTAGAGAAGATTTAAACACACCAAAAACTTTGAAGGAAATAAGTGGTCTAGTTTTCTTTTTAATAAAAGCAGCGCCAGGTTGTACAATAACTCTTCCAAACGGAGCCACTGAACAGGATAAAGAAAGAGCAGAAAGCCCAGTATTTCTCCAGGTGGTTTTTAGAAAGGGAAAACCACTATTTGGGGGAGGCTACTTTTGAGGCATCTGTAATAATTTAGAAGAATGATAAACAGTTTCTTTTTCCCTAGTTTCAGGAGCATATATTTTTAGTGGCAGGAAATATTAAAGGACAGACATTTCTAGAATGTCTCATAACTTAAGTACACACCCACTTATACACACCATACATGCACATTTTTCTATTTGAGAGATAAAGGAAGGAGTCAGCACACCTCAAACCTTGTATTTTCCTATTATGATGGGTGAAGTCTTAAAACATGTTTCTCCCGATAATTGCATCCTTCTAAAACTGTTTATATTCCAGTTTTAGCTTGTCTAAACACTGGCAGAAAATTCTGTGGCTGGAATGTACATACTCCACACACAAAAAGCCCTCTCCTGGCGACCTTGTGCCCACTTTTGGCTGGTGAGAGACCTCCGCGGAGGACATATCAGCTTCTTGGGAACAAGAACAAGTGTCACCTCCTAAAGCTGTGCTCTCAGCCCGGTCCTTCTCCAGCCCCACCTGGCCAGCACGGATCTTCTAGAAGGAGTAGAAGGCTTACTTCAGAAGCCGAATGCTTCAATTGCTGCTCTGCCAGAAGCTGTGAACACTCCCCAGTGTTACTGGAAGGGACCGCAGAGAGAGCATTTTCTAAATGCTTCACCTGCCCCAGCCAACCAAGGACGGGAGATCGCTTTCTGGAAGAAGGCACAGGAAAAGCAGCTTTGAAAGCAGTGACGTGGATTCCATCAGAACAATTACTGCAAGAAAACAGTAATCCCCCTGCCCCGCCCACCCCCCAGCACACAGTATGAGTTTGTATTCTGCTGACAGACGCCGGAAATTAAAGTAACTGCTGACCCAGAAGGACCAATGTTCTCCAGAACCATCTATGAACCTGCAGGTGTACTGGTCACACAGTCCACAAGCCTTTCTACTTACAGATATTTGCATGCGTGTGTTTTGTGGGTATAGAGCACATGGGGTAGGGGAGGAAGGTGGGGAGGTGAATCTCCTGCCCGTGTTTATGGACAGAGAGACTGGGGTTCTCACAGGGATCCTCAGTGAAACCAGAGATGACCCTGTAAGAGGCGAGGGGGGTAAACGCTCCCAGCAGGCTGCGCAGACACGGTGAAATCAAGACAGGACTTTGCGGAACAAAGCTAGATCTCCTCTCAACTGCCTCTGGTTTGTAACTGTGATTTCAGTTATTTCTAGAGAGCACGGCCTAGTCTAGAGGAAACTGAAGCAATGTCCTTACCAGAAAGAAATGAAGAATTCTCCAGTGTGATCAACTGTGTTTCTGGGGAGGACACTCTCTCCCTTCCGTCTACCCCAACCCTGAAACAGAGCTCCAAGAACGAATCCAGAATGTGGGGTGTGTGGGGTGAAGGCGACTCACCTCTGGCTCCATGCCCCCACTGAGCCATCCCCATGTTCTATTTGATTCACTTTGTTTTGTGATGGAACCATTTCCAGTTCGCTGAACAAACAGCATTTTGCTGGCATCCCAAAGTCAAACTAATCAAATGCAGTGTGTCGGTCTCAAAGCAGACCAGGTGCCAAGGAATTCTTACATTCAGGGCCTGAAGAAAACCTGAAGTCTATGTTCCCCATGCTGGGCTCTACCATGAAGAAGCAAGGTGCTCCTCTCCATGGAGCTCTGGGCAATCCTGACATAATACCCGCCTCTCTCCTTCCAGTCCTGGCTCCATTCTCTCTCTGTTCTTTCTTCGTTTTTCTTCAGTCCCCACTGGCGGCTCTTCATGGCCACCCACTTGTTAAACTGTTCCTCCGAGTCCTTCTTTTCCTGAGGTTCTTCTTTGCTCACCTCTCCCCTAGCGCTGGGAGGAAGCCGCATCCGTCAGATGCCTGAGTGGGGGCCTGCAGCCTCTTCACTGCCTCCTTCTGCCCCCCTCCATGCCCCTACACCCTGCCAGAGGCCAGGCCTGCTGCTCCCCACCCAACAGTGTCCTAACTCGGTCAGTCCCGTTCAGCTGTGGCCAGTGGCCAAGGCTCAGGCCTGTGCCAGCAGCTGTCTTGAGGAATTCCCCAGTCTCGAGATGTAGAACAGCCCATTTCCCTGTCTGCCCTGACTGCCCCTGAGCTGGGCTTGGGCTGCAGGTGGGGTTGCGCATTCCCGCCCCTCCCCCGCCCACACAGGGCCGGTCATCTTCTCTGATACGGAGCAGGGCACTCGCATGTTTAAATAATGAGCCAATAAATGACAGAATCTGACTGAATCCTAAATGTATTCACAATGTTTTTGTCACAAAAAGACCCACTTCCATCACTTGTAGAGCAACTGGATATAAAAATTCTAGATGAATTTGCCACAAGACAATGCTTCAGTTCAGTTCAAAAATTAAACTCATTTAACCTTTAACTCAATTTAAATTCTGAACTGATCAGCATGCATGAGCTACTCTGTACATTAATATCAAGGAGCTGATCTAATTACTGATACAATTTTACATTTAACAAACCAAGTGTATTTTGAGAGTTTAGTTAAACGACATGAACACTTTTAAAACAAAAACTGAAAACTATTCATTAGTTGCAGTTTAAATATCAGAAAACATCACTTAAAGATATAAGAAGAATAAAAAAATCATTCTGGAAATCAAATTCCAGAGTATGAGAGGCGTATGCCGATGGTCTCAGAGGCCATACGGGTAGGTTTTGCTAAAGGAGAGGGAGGCTGGCCCAAGATGTCATGGTGTCCTGAGGGTGGTGTCCACAGACGTGGCCCTGAGTAGCCACCACCTCCGTTCGTGTTTCATCTCAGCCTTTTCTCCTCTAAAACAGCACATCACCGTCCAGCGAGCTTTAATACCAGCACGTATGTGAGCTCATGTTGTAACTTTACAATGGGTCCACATGTGCGCTAGGCGAGTGGTATCACGAGGACAAATCCTCCTGGCCTTTTCACTTCTACAGCAGTAAGTGCTGAGGCTGAACTTCCAAATCCGACATTACCTGGAGGACACTACTTTTAAGATGCTGGCAATCAGGCCCCCAGGACAACACTGACTTGAGTTCCCAGTGACCAAATCCCAATCAGGATGGTCTCGGAGGCTCTCCCCAACTGCAGGCAAGAGTCACAAAGGATTTCACAGAACAAAGGTCAGCCCCAGAGTGGCCGTCTCTACTGCAAGTTCAGCTAAGTAGAGGGAACACCCACTTCTCCCCCTCCCCGCCCCCGTCTTCCCCAGGACCCTGTAACCCACCGTCCCTCACCCCGTCTCCACCTCTCTTATTGATAAATGGTCATCGTTGCCAACAACTTCATGGAGGGGGTCCCAAGGATGCAGTGCAATGACAGAAGGACACTTCCTCCCACTAGGCCAGGCAGACACGTGTCCCACATGTCCCCCATGTCCCTGACGTCTGCCTCACCCCCTGGCCAGGCCGCCTCTTCTGGAAGAAGCAGAGATTCCAGGAGGAGAAGGAAATGGCCTCTGAGATGCTTGTTACGTGATACTGCCAGACACCCTACACTTCGGTGTTTCTCACAGGGGTTCATTTAACCTAATTTCTCATACAATGTGGACAAGCCCATTCACCAGTTTTTCAAGACCACAACTAACTAGAAGCAGTAAACTGCAATGAGGTGAGGCCACTGAGAGGCAGGCAATGAAAGCCCAGCAGAGACACGGGGCCAGCGCCAGTGCTAGGGCAGGGGCAGGGGCAGGGGTCCGCAGGGCCAGACCCTTCATAACAGATGCTGATCAGGAGGAGGGCGTGGCCCATCCATGCAGCAGGATAGTGAGGACCAGGGCCCAACTCTGCAGGCGCCAGAGCCATAGAGAAAGGGCACTGTCATCTTGGCTAATCCCATCAGAGGTGGCTGTTTGTTGCAAGACTACGAATTGTAGACAGGATTCGGTGCAAGCCTCTAACCTGGGCCCAAGGCAGTGCTGGCGCCTTTCTGAGGGTAAAAGCCGCAGTCTCCAGACAACCTGGAAACACCAGGGATTTGAGACAGGAAGTGACCTCCTTCCTGAAACCTGAACAGATGCCGATGCTGGCTATGGCGGCCATGTACCTATCCGGTGGCTGGCACTTCCGAGATATTTTCTTCCCCGGCCTGCATGCCACACGATGTAATTCTTGATGAGAACTGGATTGTTTCCTCTCTATGAAAGTAGGAAAATGCTCTCTGTGGCCATGGAAAGGAGAGAGGTGCATGATCTCCCTGGAAACGCGGCCCTCCCTTCACAAACAGCCACACAGAAGAGAAGCCCAATGCCTCTTACATGGAAACTTATTGTTAAGAGTAGCAGATTTAAGGGATTTTATTTTAACCTGCCAGAGAGGCAGAAACATCCACCTCTCTCTGCTTGGAGTTAACCAATTTACCAATTTACCAGTTACTCTAAAGTAAGTCTTTTACTCCAAATGTTGGAAACTTGAACAATCTTTTGCTCTGACAGTTTGGTTCATATTCTGAACTCACTTACTTGTAGCTGTCATTCAACCACTCTTTTCTTTCTTCCAAGAGGATCCTGGCAGACTTAAAACTAAATGAACAGGTTTGCTTCTGACTCGCGGACACGGGCGCACACATTGGCCATCTCTGTCTCCTTGTAATACGGTTATAAAATTGACAGAAATAAAACTTGTACGTTGCTTTTTTTTTTTCTTAGATGAGTCCAGAACATAAGGCCCCTAAATCTCAGTGACACCTGTTTAAATACTGTCCACCTGCCTGCCACCACCACCACTCTGCCCCCTAGGTCAGCACAGAACCAGCTGTGGGGGAGAAAACGTCAAGAGGATGGAAGCTGGTAAGGTTGTGCACTGTTCAGGTCTGATTCTCTAGATCAGAAGCCATACAACAATTTCACAGTGAATCATGCGCCACGCTCTTCTGTGATCAGGAACCACTGTCCTGCAGGGGGACGGGCCGGCACCGCACAGCCCGGGATTCTCCGCAGCGCTGCAGAGAGGGGCTCTGACCTGCCCTTTCAGCTGCCAATCAGGGGAGCACAGCAAACCTCATCATTCACGACTCAGAAGGCTCAGCGTGCACAGTCCATCTCCTAGCACGCAACGGCAGGGCTTTCACGCCATACGTTCACTTAAGAGCATATTATGCTGCTTCCCTTTATCTTACTAAGGTCCAGAGCTGCCCCCTCCGAGGGCTGCATCAACACCTCTGCAGGCCCCGCGTGCAGCACTGTGTCGGGGGGGGCCAGCAGTGAGCCCCCACCGGACCCCCTCACCACAGAACAGGAGAATTCATCACAAGCATCTGCAGAACTAAAAGGAAACAACTCGGCTCCCTGTCTTGTCTTTTTAGCCATCAACCTGAAAGACGAGGCCATTGTCTGGCTTCTAAGGACACCGCTATAAATGTTTAGCATAGGGTGAAGAATATGCACAATTTGTGTTACTGATAACATAAGTCACAGGAGTAACTCCCTATCCACCACTGATCATTTACCCCTCTCAGGCAGAAGCGGGAGGCAACATCCGTCAGCATGGACAGGCTCACCGACGTGGAATCTCGGAGCCGGCAGGGGCGAGATGAGGGGTTTCAGGCTTGCCAGGGCATTCCGGCACTCGTTTTCAGAAAACAGACGATTTCTATGAAGCCAAGGAGCGCTTGGCAAGTTTTCCTCACAGAAACATGCTTATTTGACTCAAGAGACCTCCTTAAGGAACACTCTGTAAAGTAAAATAATTACAGTTTTTAAGCACATACAACACAAATCATTATTCCACGACACTGAGGAAAAGCAGTGAGACAGCTAAACTTGCCGCAGGTGAAAGTCCTACAGAGCGTTTTTTTGGATGTGATTTTTACTGAGAGAGCTTCTCTAAGTGTTTGTCCTTAAGAACAGTTTCTTCTCCTCCTTGAAAGATCAATTATAATAACGTGAATGCCGCCAAGTGTCTGTATTAATTCTCCAATCTGTCAGAAAAAACGAATTCATGAAGTTCCCAGGAAGGTTCTCGTGGCCCACAGACCTTGAGGAACCATCCGACTGGTGACGGTCAGACCGCGCCTGCACGGAGGAGCCTCGGGGATAACGGGCAGCACGGCCTCGCCAGGTGCACGTTCCCAGCCAGCCGGGAGGCCCCTGTGCAGCGCTGAGGGTCGGCTGAGTTCCTGAACATACTTAGAGACTAGCAGAAAGAGGCAAAGCCAGGCCACTTCCTGCTGCAGCTGCCCCCCCCGGGAAGCGCAAGGGCATCATCAGGCTTTCCATGGCACACGTTCAGAGGGCAGAACCTCACAGGGCATCCGATGCCATCAGACAACTCTCCTCCCATCTTCAACACAGAGGCCCTGCAGGATACATTCTCATGTCCCAGAGGGGCTAGGGCCAGGCCAGCCTAGCGGTGACAGGACGCCCTATCCGTCCAGGCAGCCAGGTATGCAGAAGAGAGTCAGGCCCAGCATGCGTTCTCCACCCAGCCTCAACCCAAGAGCTGGCTGGGGCCAGATGCCAAAAGCTGACCCACAAACCCTGGAAATGGATCCCCCACTGTGAGGACAGAAAAAGCCTCTGCAGTAGCAGACAGCCTGTGTACAGTCCCCACATTTCCCAAAATACAAAATGCTTTACAGTGGTTTCGTTTGGTGGGACTCTTATCAGCTTTTTCAGTATTACATTATATTCTTCTGAAAAGGCTTATGTGAAAAGAATGAAAGAATAAAAAACAAAGGTAAGCCACTGGCAAGTGAAAGGCAAGCCCCAGCAGCTCCCCCAGCACCCTAGATCTAGAAGTGCAACTGCTACTATTTTTGCAATCTAAGTATATGACCCAGGGTGATATGGTCCACTTTTTCAAGTAATCAAATACTGCCATCAGTATTATTGGAAAACTAAATAAGCCCCAAAATAACATTAGAAAAATAAACACATACAACCTGGCCCCTCTCATTAGATTTTGGGTACAGCAGGGATCTGGCGAGGTCGGAGCTTTGCAGCCACGGGAAGATGGTGCCAGGGAGCTGCTCTGCTCTCGAAAAGGCCAAGTGCTCTCGGGCGGGATGGCATTCACGGAAATCTGATACTGTCAGGCAGTTATAAAACTAACTTAAAAGCATCTTCTGTTGCTTCACTTTTGGAAAATATACCACTTTCCCAACCGACGTGTTCCTCACACTTGTTTTTAGGGAGGGAAAGGTAACTGCACAGGAAGTGAGGGAGTGAGTAAGTGAACTACACACGAAGTCCTGGTCACTGTGCGAAGCCACACACAGGTCAGTGGACTCACCTGAGGAGAGCAAATCATACTCTGTACAGAAGCACAGATGCAATGTCACTAAGAAGGCCCAGTGGTCAACCTGCAATTTATCCTCTAAAGAAACAAACACCACTTCAGAGGAAGCAAGGACCACCCTGGGACTCACAGGCACTTGGAGAAGGGTGAGGGCAAGGGCCGGAGCCAGCAGGATGGCTGCCCCAAATCCCGGCAGCCATTGTCACGTGGCAACCAGAGGGCAGCAGCCATACGGAGCACAAACTGCTCCAGGGGGAGAGCATCTTGAGATGGGTGAAGGCAGCATCCAATCCTATTAAACAAGGAAATTTCACAAAACGCTTCTGACACCAGACCCAGATGGCATCCAAGGTGCATTCATCCCCACAACTGGGGATAAAGTAATACCAATCCAACACTTACTCTTCCAGGAAATAGAAGAGGGAATGCTTCCAAACTAATTCATCATCAGAATGACCCCCATTCCAAAACAAGACAAAGACATTACAAAAATAAAAGTATACACCTGGTTTAAAATTCTAAAAATTTATTCTACCAAGAAGAAAGATCACATGACTATGTCAATATACATGAAAATCCTTTGATGAAATTCCACACAGTGAGGAAGACCCCTCTTAAATCCAACATGGGCAGTGAGCCCTCACTTGTGAAATCCTGTAAGCTCTCCCAAACCAGAAACCAGGGAAGGACGCCCATTGTCACCACATTTACAGAAGTCATACTGAAGGGTTCTGGACAGCTCAGTAAAAGAAATTAAAAGCATAAAAATCAGAAAGGAAGAAGCATATTATCTGTATTCATAGATATCATAAATTTTTATACAGAATCCTAAGAAATCTCAAAACAACCCTGGAACAAATACATGAATTGAGTCAAGATCCCATAATGTAAGATCAACATACAAGTCAGTTGTTAAATACAAGCAACAACAAATTAAAAGGTTAAAAAGTTTCAACCTAATTTAGAATACCATCAAGAACAAAGTATTTAGAATTGGAGTTTGCCTGATGTGCAAAACCTCCAGGCTGAAAAACCACCCAACACTGCTGCTGCCAAGGGCAATGAAAGAACCCAAACGAATGCAGACGCCAGTCAAAGCCAGGAACTGCAAACTTCAATGGTAAGAAGTCAACCCTCCCCAAACTGACACCCAGATTCAATGAACTCTCAATCAATATCCCAAAAAGAATTGTTGCAGAAATTTACATCTTAATTCTAAAAGTAATATGCAAACTTAAGAGACGTAGAAGCCACACACTTTAAAAATAAATAAATTTAGAGGACTCACAGACTCACGTTACCCGACATCAAGACGTATCACGAAGTTACCTAGCCAAGCCAGCATGGAATGGGCATAGAACAGGCAAAGGTCAGCTGAACAAGACAGAGCAACCAGAAACAGACTCACGAACCCTTGGTCAAGTGATTTCTCACGAAGGCACCAAGGTAATTCAATGAAGAAAGGAGACTTTTTTTTTTTTTTTTTTAACCAACAAATGATACTAAAACAACTAAACAGCTACAGGGGAAAAAAACTTTGTACCTCACAAAAAGGTAATTCAAAATGGATCACATATCTAAACATAAAAAAAGAAAAGCTTTTAAAAGAAATTACAGGAGACTGTATTTCAGAAATTACAGTAGGCAAATATTTCTTAGAACATGAAAAGTGTTAAACATAAAGGGAAAAAAGACATGAGGGACTTTTTCAAAATTAAAAACCTCTGCTAATCAAAAGACACGATTAGAAAAACAGAAAAGCAGGCCTCTAACTTGCGAGAAAATAATCACAATACATACATCTGACAAGAGACTCATATTCAGAACCACAAATCAGTAACAAAAACACAAACAACAAACCTCCGATTGTAAAATGGGCAAAAAGTGGCCGGGCGCGGTGGCTCGCACCTGTAATCCCAGCACTTTGGGAGGCTGAGGCAGGTGGATCATGAGGTCAGGAGTTTGAGACCCGCCTGACCAACATGGTGAAATCCTCTCTCCTACTAAAAATACAAAAATTAGCCAGGTGTGGTGGTGCACTCCCAGATACTCAGGAGGCTGACGCAGGAGAATTACTTGAACCCGGGAGGCAGAGGTTGCAGTGAACCAAGATAGCACCACTGTACTCTAGCCTGGGTGAAAGAGCAAAACTCAGTCTCAAAAAATAAAAGAATTTTTAAAATGGGCAAAAGACTTGAGTAGATATTTCACGAAGAAAACACAGGAGTGACCAAGACTTCATCAGGATAAGTAATTGGCAAAGTGCAAATTAGAACCACAATGAGATAATACTTCATACCAGCCAGAATGGCTAAAATTTGAAAAACTGACACCACCAAGAGCTACCAAGAATGTGGAGTAACTGAAACTCATACATTGCTAGGGGAAATTTAAGATGACACAGCTCTGGAGAAAGTTTTGGCAATTTCCTGTAAAGTTAAACATACATTTGCCATCCAACCCAGTAATTCCACACTCAGGAGTTTATTCAAGAGAAATGGCAACAAGAATCCACAAAGACGACTGACTTAAGTGGACACAAAGGAACTTTCTGGAATGTTCTATATCTTGAATGTTCTATATCTTGGGTGGTGGTTATATGGTTGTACATCTTTGTCAAAAATCATTGAATTGTACACTTGAAATCTAATATATGCTATGTAATTTTTACCTAAAAAAATTATAAAATGTTAAATTTAATTCTGAGTATTCATATAGCTTTTTATACTATTCCCAAACTTTCAAATGCTCCCCCCCACCAAAATTAAGTACACACACAAATACTGCTGGTTGCCCCCAAATCCCACTCCTTCCTTACTCACAGGACACCTAATTTTAGCCCATACATGACACACCCTCCGTTCTTTCTCCCCTACCTGTGGCTTGAAGCACCAGGGCAGGGACCAGCGTCTGGAGACCCCAAGAGGAAAGCTCAGAGGAGCCAAGTTTCCAGGGGCCGTGAAGGCACCAGCCCCAGCGCCCATGGTCTGTCTACAGGTATGTCTTCACGAGAGCAATCAGGCAGATCGTATTCAGGATTTAACATTATTTCAGGGGCTGTTTTTACACCTGAACCTGATCCTATCTTGATTCAGAAAGTCCATAAAGTAGAAATTCAAAATGAAGCCTCTTCATCCTATTTGCATAGTTCACAATGGGCATTTAACTAGTATCTTATAATGCTTTTGTTTTCCTTTTTCTTCCCCCAAATTCACTTTGTACCTTTACTTTTTCCCCAAAAGAAAAAAAAAACAACCCCAACACATAATTTCTATGATTTATTGTGCAACTACATGCTAAAAAGGCAAAATGACATTTTCCCCTACAAATTATTTGGTGCCTGTGATTTTCTGAACACTACAGCCAGATGGTTCTCATAGAAATTGAAAAGAGTGTATTCACATAGTTCAAAGGTTTGCTTATTTTTTGGTCTGAAAAGACTATATTGATTGTAACGTGCAGCTCTCCAGGAAAGATCCCGACAGCGGAGGCGAGTGCTGATATTTACGACTGCACTTGTGCTCATTATGGCTGTCTCTGACAGGGGTCCATTAAAATCAATTTTTATGTTTCTTATGTATTTTCTTTATCTAATGTTCTTGGCATTGTGTTTATTAGCCAGTTACGAGAAACACCAAGCAAAGGAGTGGGTGTCTCTTTTTCTTCTTCTTCTGTCAGAAATAACAAGACCTACAATTTTAATAGAATGAATGGAGGAAATTTAATGTTACATTTCAAAGCAAACCATTAAGGAGTGCGTTACATTTTTTATGTTTTTAAAGTTAGAGAAATATAGTGGGAGCCATTCACAAAAAGAGAAACATGTACACTCTGAGAATGACAGTACCCTAAAATCTTGCTGAAAAGGGGCTACCAGGCCCTTCCCCCTGGCAGGGCCGTCCTCAGCCACACCTGCGCCACGGGTCTGACCAGGCTCTGAGGCGGCGAGTGAGGCTTCTGGTTAAGGGATTCCAGAACATCAAGCAGTCCGAGAATGAAACTCACCTGGCAGACTCTGGCGGAACAGGGAACACCGGTCTGGATTTTATTTTTTAAATCAAGATTAATCCTGCATCTCCCTGTCTCTAAATTTCCAGAGACATATGTTAAAGAACCAAAATGCTCAATGCTCATCACCAACCAACTACTCTGTAAACGCACACATTAATCAAACACCTTGGTGCTACTAAGGAAAGGGTATGAAGGGTATGGCCCTGTGTTCATCGGAGGCAGAGGGTTCCCGGGCCACACACAGGGAGGCTGCAAAGGCAGGAGCGATGGCAGCACACCTACTTGAGAGAGGACCGGTGGCTGCGGTTGGGGGTGTAAGGCTAGTGTGACCCTGTGATTGACGGAAAACAAACGGTTATCACACAGACTCCTCGGCTGCTTCCGCCGGGCCACACATGGGATCGCGCGGCTCATACTTACTCAGCTGCGGGTGTCCCCTGGCCCAGGAAGCTGATTTCGTGCAGACCCTGCTCACAACCAGACAACTCCAGCTTCCCCAAAGGGCTGGCCAAGCGTGGTGCGTTTCATTTCACAGGTCTTGTCCATTTTTCCAAGAACCTAAACAGAAACAATTGTTAAGACCAAGTGTATACAGAAGAGGCTGGTCGTATATAAAACACAACAGAAGTACTGGCCATTAAGACACAAAATATATTCCAAAGCATTTTCCTCATTTTCGGAATTACATGATGCGTCATTTTTACAATACGGTTACTGGGATCCCAGACAGAAAATTACCACTATTACCTAGAGCAGCCAACCAATACTACAGTCTCCTTTTATTTCCTAAAATCTCTCTCTTCCAATTCTTCTCATTCATCTTTAGCCAATGCATCACTGAAGGAAGCTGAGCTGGTAAGAGCTCCTCTTAAATAATACCCACGACTAAGCTAACTTTGCTTTACTAAAACAATTAATAAAACAACTACCACAGACAATGAAACCGAAGACAAACTGTTCAATATTTGGAATAAAGTACGTTTTAGAATGAAGCATGTGTGCAATAACTTACAGAACCAGAGATTCAAATGAGCACCTACAACAAGGCACCTGTGTTAGGAGCCAGCCCAGAGAGGATGTGCAATGCTGGCGTATTTCACGAATGCTGTGGAAAGCACATTTAATTTACGTTTAAAGAGATGTACAAGGCTGGGCGCAGTGGCTCACACCTGTATTCTCAACACTTTGGAAGGCTGAGACAGGAGGATCACTTGGATTCAGGAGTTGAAACCAGCCTGGGCAACGTAGCAAGATCCTGTCCAAAAGGAATTAAAAATTAGCTGGGTGTGATGTCACACACCTGTAGTTCCAGCTGCTCAGGAGGCTGAAAAATGCAGCCTGGGGAATATAGGGGAACACATCTATAGGCTAGCTTTACATGTGTACATTTCTCTCTCTCTTTTTTTTTAGAGACGGGGTCTCGCTCTGCCGCCCAGGCTGGAGAGCAGTGGTGCAATCCTACCTCACTGCAGTCTTGAACTCCTGGGCTCCAGCGATCCTCCCTGTTGAGCCTCCTTAGGCACTGGGTCTTGCTATTTTAGCTGTGTCCTCCCATTGCCACATCTTCCCAGGGAGACTCACAGCAGCTCTTGGCTACACAGGAAGGCTGTCATGGCTCCCATCACACCTGGGCTCTTCACACTCCAACCCAACTATCAGCCTTCAAAGCTCATGGACAACAACAAAGCAATGACTCTCTACACCAAGGGGCTAGAGCAGGGGCAACAAACTAGAGCCTGCGGGGCAAATCTGACTCAAGGCACCTGTCTTTGTAAATAAAGTTTTATTGAGACACACTTGTGTTTTTGTCTGACACACAGTCTCCTGCTGCTTCTGTGCTGCAGCGGCAGAGGTGAGCAGTTGTGACAGAGGCAGTGTGGCCCTGCAAGCCCAGAATACTGACTCTCCAGGCCTCTACAGAAGAGGCTGCTGAGCTCTGTAAGGGCAGCTCAAGGGCAGCTCACTGGCTTCAGTGTGGGGGACTCAGCTTCCCCTCTGTCCCCGCACCGGAGCAGGCCTGAATCCTGCATGCATCTCAAATCTCTGAGCCTTCACTGAACGCCCCTCCCGGCCTGTCTGCTGGGCACCGCTGCCTGGTCTCCTGTCCTGTGAAACCCTCCCCCAGCACCCCCGCTGATCTGTCCTTCCTGTGTCTTCCACACACTTCTAAGGCCACACTTTGGCTCTCGTCTGCCTTTCTAAGAACCGGGAGAGAGGGGTGCATTTATGTTCCTTAAAGGGACCAGGGTCAGGCAGCGGACCCCAAACCACACAAGTGTTTTGTAGAAGCATTACCCTCAAGATTTGATCCTAAACCATCAGACTCCAGAGCCGCTTGTACAACCTCCCTTTTCTGTGCAGATTGACAGGGATTTGAACCAGATCCCATTCAAGCGCCCCAGGATATGGACATGGGATGCGCTGGAAACCATGCCCCATCAGAGAGCTCTCTGCCCACACCACGCTCTTTCAGCATCCTACCCTGCAGCTTTCCTGTGCCTCAAGGCTAAAAAACAGGCTTCCCGAGAGGCCAAAGATAAAGGCAGACGGTGCACATCATGGCCTCCCGCCCCCTGTCCCGTTGCTGTGAGAAAATCACTCTTGGTGCTGTCTGTAGGATAAATTATACCAAATCCCAAGGTCAGCACAAGATTAGAGGGAACATATGCAAAGCTCAGGTTTCCCAAAGACTCTGTAGGATTTGGGGGTCACTGTTATTCCCACCATGATCAACATTTTAACCCAACCCCCTTCGCCTCCGATCTCATCCCCCTGGAGCATGGTGTCCCTTCCCCCCAAGTCTCATTCAAAACATCACCATCCTGCCCATTCTTCCAAAGTGACTGCCTCCCCTTCGCCCACCTCCATTGTCTCTCAGAGAGACAATCTTGGCCCCCAACCTCAGCCCGGACCCTGCAGACATCTCCCGCCACCCCAGGCCACTGCTTCTCAGGCAGGGTGCTGGCGGCTGTGCTGAAGGCCCCTGAAGATGGCACGCATCACACATGCAAGGGCTCAGAAAATACGTGTGGAACTGAATTACCAGGGTGACCACCATCCAGGCCAAGCATCCATGACAGCATTTCCCAAAGTGTGTTCACAAAAGATACTGCTCAGACAACAGGGCTCTAGAGGCAATGTGAGAAATCTGGATGTTCTCTAGCCATTTCTTGGAAACTCACCCTACACAGTGGTGGGTTAAAGCTGCCAGCAGACATGCAATAAAGAACCCAGCTTAGGTTTAGCTCTCTCAAATGTGGTTCTCCATGGAGCCACGTTTGCTGCTCTGTCATCCCGGTTCGGGCAGGGCTGCAGGCTGTTGGAGTCAGGAGGCCTGGGCTCACAGCTGCGGACTCAGGTGGGGAGCATGACCAGCCCTGAGCACCTGCCTCAGGGGGCACTCTTAATGGCAGGTGCCAGAAACTGACACAGGCTAATTGAAGCACAAATGCCGGAAAGGCTGCTCCACAACTCCAAGAACTTCTGGGAAGGCTGGAGGAGCACGCTCAGAAAAAAGTAGGAACCAGAACTGGCCACCGTTCCAATCACAGGCAAAATCAAGCTTCAGGAAACATCCGTGGGGCAACCAGGGACAGCAGGCATGGCAGCTGGCACTGCTGCCACCGTTGCCCCTGGAAACAGGATGTGGTGGCCATGGCCACCGCTGATTCTTGGCCGCTCTGCCTCCGTGGGACTTGCTCCTGATTCAAGTCCCAGGCAGGAGCCGAGCTCTGGCGCTGAAGCCGCCAACAACTAAGTGCCTGTGTCTGAACAGCTGCATAAAGGGACGGCCCGGGAGAGGAGACGTTTGCCCACGTCAGTGCCTGCAGGTGCACCACAGACATTCTGACTGGGGCGCGGCCCATCGGGGGACTGGTCAGACGCTAGGTGCCCACTCCTCTTCCAAGCCTCTATTTTCTCATCAGTAAGACCCCTCACTCCTCCATCTGACAGTGCCCCCTCTGAGGGTCCAACCCAAGACGGACACAGTCACGGCTTTGGGCACTAGACACCGAGAGGGCTGGAAGGGGTGCCGCACCATTCTGCACAATCCACACCTCGAATTCACCTCCAATCCAGGCATTAGCCAAGGGGGAAGACATTGGGGTATGCAGAGACAGGGCCAGGGAGAAGGGTAGGAGCCTGGAAAGGTCACTGGGGGTGAATCTTAGCAAGTTGATGGCGGGGCATGGGGGGGATTTGCCCCACCTGGAGGAAGGAACAGGGCCGTGGAGGGCTACAGGCAGCTTGGCCCCAACAGTCTCATGGATAGAGAGTCCTCAAGGTTATCAGGGGCTGGCCCCTGACCATAAGATGCCAAACTTGGGAGGCCAGCTGCTGGGAATGAGGTGGAGAAGGCTTCCGGCCAGGCCTGGTATGGCCAAGTGAACCGCCTGCCCCGGAATGACCAACTCTGTACCCCAGACAGCACCTCCACCCAGGAAATGCCCAAGGACCCCAGTGGCTGGCCCAAGGGACCCTAAAGCTCTGGCACATCCCAACTGAGCCCTGCAGTGCTGTCCCCATGACCAGCATCATGGCATGGGCCTCTCATCCGAAGGGCAGATTGGCCTCAAGCCCTAGGAACCAACATTCCTGGCCAGCAAGGGTGACCTGAAGCCACAGGAACATACTGAACCAATCACAAAGCAGGGAGTTGGGGGGGACCAGGTCAGCTCCATCCAAACCAAGCCAAGAACCAAAAAAGGGCAACTGGTTTATAACTGCAATCATTAAGGAGTTCAGAATCTGACTTCCAAATGAGCAACAGATTCCAGCTCCTGTCCATACCCAATCGGCTGATTATTTAGGTACGTGAAGCATAAGGAAGTGAAGTCCTCAGAACCTAAATACTTACAACCTAAATCGGATCAAAATAATGCCCTGCTTCACTTCACCTGAACATAATGAGGAGTTGGAACTCCCCACTAAGAGCATGCCTACCATTTTCTCAGTTTTCTACAGTTAGTATGAGTTGACTTTACAAGGAGAAAAACACCACTAACATCCAAGCTGGACCAGTCATGGTGGCTCACACCTGTAATCTCAGAACTCTGGTGGGCTGAGGCAGGAGGATCACTTCAGCCCAGGAGTTCAAGACCAGTCTGACAATGTGGCCAAACCCCAGCTCTACTAAAAAATTTGAAAAAATTAGTTAGGCTGGAGGCAGGCACCTGTCTTCCCAGCTACTTGGGAGGCTGAAGCAGGAGGATCGTTTGAGCCCAGGAGGTTGAGGCTGCAGTGAGCCATGCCAGTGCCACTGCACTCCAGCCTGGATAACAGACCCTGTCCCCCACTGAAAACCAGAAAGGAAAAAAAAAAGGAAAAAGAAAACTGAGAGCTATACAAAGAAAGAGTACCCAAAATTGTAAATACACGGGTAAGCATAATATACAAAAAAAAGCGAATGTGTTGCATTGTTGATGTGAAGTAGAAAAACAATGGCAAACATTCTCCACTTACTGTGACCTCACCATGTCTTCTACGCAAAGCAAATGATGGTTAATGCTTTTCCAAATACAATGAAAACTGAGCTGTGAAAAAATTCTATGAGTTAAAAAAATAAAGATTCAAATAAAATGAAGACACACACAAGTAGATCAGATCACATCTGCCCTTCATTTCCATTACGATGAGAAAACACTCCCTACTGATATGGCCTCAACCAGGGATCCAGTCCATGGCCGGTTAGGAAAGGGCCACACAGCAGGAGGCGAGCAGCGGGTGCACAAGGGTTACTGTCACATGGGCCGCAGCATTCAATCCTCATAGGAGTGTGAACCCTGCTGTGAACGGTGCATGTGAGGGATCTGGGTTGTGCACTACTTATGAGAATCTAATGACTGATGATCTAAGATGGAACAGTTTTATCTCAAAACCAACCCCAACTCCCACCCGTGGAAAAACTGTCTTCACTAAACTGGTCCCTGGTTCCAAAATATTTGGGGACCACTAGCCCAAACGGTTCCAACCTCAACAGGGCCATGCCTCCCTCTTATGGTCTTAGTCCCCCATGACCCCATCACACCCCTCACCGCCCCTCACACTCCGGTCTTGCTCTTGCTTCAGGGCCTCTGTGCTACCGCTCTGTCTCCTCAGCCTGCACAGTGGCCCCTGTCACCTCACTCACAACCATGCTCAGACATCACCTTCTCAGAGAAGCCGCCGAAAACAGTCACCACCTCCACCCCTTCTTTCTCTGCCTATTTCCCTTACGTGACCTGGAATCACAATTGTGATGTTTTATTTGTTCTGTCACCTTCACTAGAATGCAAGCTCCGATACAGGCGGCAAATGTGTGTCACACTTGTAGCCAATGAGTGCGGAGAAGCCTGAGACAGGTCTTGTTTTCAGACACTTTTTCTAAAGTCAGATGGCACCGTCCTCTACCCATCCGTCCCTGACATGGCAGATGTGATGGCTGGAGCTGTGGCAACCACCTAGGGATCATGAGGAAAAGGCCAAGAACCTTGAGAGACCAGGCCCCAACACTGTGAGCCTCTCTACATCACAGCTCTTCATGGCTGGCTAGGCTTCTCCTTGTGTGAGAACAGGAAAGCTGAGCTCATTTCAAGTCTGTGTTCTGAGGAATTCCTGTTTTCTTCAACCCAGAGTAGTCTACTGCTATATCCCTGGCATTTAGAATAACAGTGCCTGGCACCCACAAGTTCTAGCAAATATGTGTCAAATAAAAGATCTAATTATATGAATCATGCAATGATAGTTGAGCTAGAAATTCAGAAGGAGAACTCCAGGATTAATGAGAGCCTGTATCAAGGGGTTTGATGGCCTGGGGGAGTCCAGGAAGGGAGGTGTTGAGATAGGAGGGATAGTGTTGCCGTTTTCTGGGCGGAGAGGAGGAGGAGAGGAGAGACTGAGCCAGGCAGGTGCGCACAGGCAGAGGCGCTGGTGCTGGAAGCAGCACAGTGTAAAGGAACAGAACGTGGCAGCCAGGTCACCAGGAGGAAGAGGACCTGGGTTTGAGATGAGGCTGCCCTGGCAGCTCCTGGAGCAGTGAGGGCCCAAGTCCTGGGATGCAAGTCAGAGAAATAAGGGAGAACACGGATTCCAGGCAGGTCAAGGGCAGGGACAGGGGAGAGGGGTCTGGGAGGCCGCAGCCACGACTATCAGAGACAGGGTGACGACGTGCACGCATGCTCTCTCTGCGTAAATCACAGAATCTGCTCTGGCTAAACGTGTGCTCTGCTGCATTTCCAGCCAGAAACAGAAAAAAAACCACCTACTACACCCAAGCACAAGGTTCCCAGCTGCATAAAACAGGGCCTGTCCTAGAAACAGGAATTCCCGGCCTCCCTTCCCTGAAACTGCCCACTGGAACCTAAGGGACACCTGGGCAGAGGCCTCAATGTCCCATGGAAGGAAACCAGGGCCCCATCTAACTCAAACACGCTGGCTTGGAATCTGCAGAACGAGATGATGACGTGGGAGACCCAAATGTCTAGTTCTTCCAGAATTTGAACCGTCGGTCCTAAGGGGCTCCAGGAGCAGTAACAGGGCACGTGCACATGATGGGACAGCCATGTCGCTGAGGATACCGCAATCTAAGGGTTAGCCAGACAAGCAAGTATCCAGTGGACTAAGCGCTGTCCACCTCTGGCTTGCATGGGGACAACACCACAGCCCGCATTTAGGACACCCACGCCATTCGACAGTCGGGCTTCCAAATGTGCCCCCTTCCCCGCTCCCACGAAGTAAAACCCTCAGCCCCACAGCCCGGCAGCGCTCCCCTGAACCGTCACGGCACCCACCTAAACCACATGAGTGGCTGACGTTAATTGGTGGCAGAAAAAAGTTGATTTCTCATGGCTATTTGGAGACCTCTGGAAAAATGAAGTGAATTTCGTTTCATCTTCATTTTAACATGAATAGCATTTAAATAACAATGTTCTGAATTAAGCAGTTGGCGTTAGAAGCCAGTTCCCACCATATTAAAAGGAAGAGACCCAGAGACAGAAACTGTCTTCTTTCTCCCCCTACTGGTAGTCATTTTCCAGCCCTGCTGCACGTGTCTAAAAACCGTCCTTCCAGAACCATCTTTGCAGCTCTGTGTCTTTCCCTCTTAACCATTTCCACTGCCGGCATCCTGTGCAATGAAAATGCACAACAGACTAACCAGGTGGTGCGGCGTGCACCTAGCCAGAGGCGGAGTTGGGGAATCACTGAGTCCTCGAGTTCCAGACCAGCCTGGACAACAGCGAGACCACATCTCAAAAACACAACAAACAGGATAAAGGGAGAATTCACCTGCCTCCGTGTAAGCAGTTTACAAACGAGGTAGACCAGGTCCCCTGTGGCCTGGGCTTCAGGTCTGTGTGAAGGGGGAGATTGACTGGCAGAAGAAGACCAACCTGTGGGAGGAAGAGGAGAGTGTCTGACTGCCTCACAACCCACAAAGACGTCATAAGATGAAAACCAGCTTTGCAATCTCCCTTCTGAACAGGGAATAAGGGAAAGCATTGGGGAAGCCCCTCTCGTCCTCAGGACTCACGATCAGACCACCTCAAAATCAGCCACAAGAGAGTATTTTAATTTTTTTTTTTTAAAGCATGTGTCAAAACCCTAGAAGACTGGGAATCCTTCACCCCAATCACCTAACAATAAACCAGGCCACGGGAGGGTGGGAGAAGGAGGTGGTGTGGCTGACGCTCACCGAGAATAAAGGGCCCAGGGCTAAGAGACCCCATCCGTGGCCCCCGCTGCAAGCAGGGTCTCCCCCAGTGAATTCAGCTGGGTCACATCCAACACAAGACAGTCAAGTGCGGCTCAGTTCACTCTGCTCTCACAACCAAAGAGAGTTCCATTACCTTGACATGGTTTCACCAAACAAAACTGGAACTGCCACCTGGGACGTCAAACTGAGAAGGGCTCCGAACAGCATCCCCCAAATACCACCCCTCAAAGCCTCCAACTAGGGCTCCACCCCACACAGGAGCCTGGAAAAGGGAAACAATCTTATTTGTGGCTCAACTTCTGTGAACCCAGCTACACGCATGCAGACACCGAGGGGAGATTCTGCATTAGGATGACATAGCCAGGCTTGCAAATGAAAAGAAGGTTTCTATCTGAAGCCACTTTCCACAAACACTGCTCATGTCTTGGCTTACACATGGACTTCCAGGATCTGGGTCCTGAACAGGAGGTGCCAGATTTTATTACCGTCATCGGGCATGGCAGAGCACCTTTCTGATTAATGATGCTTTGGTTGTAAAGAATACTCTAACAACGAGAGCCCTGGGGGAGTTAGGGACGGACGAAGAATGAGCCCTGACAGTAAGGTTCCAGAAGCACCCCAGGCACGTGTCGTATTAAAGGGCTGAGCATAGTCATCCAAATAACACGCGACGTGCAGCACATGATAAAACCGACGTGAAGATGCCGACACATCAGATCCCGGAAGCAGACGGACATCTAAGGACATCTGTTCACTGGTCTTTAAAAATATCACCCACTTCCAGATATAAACGGCACTTGTCTACATTTAAAAATCATGCTTAACATAAAATCTTGGTTTTCTTTTCTAAACTCTTCCTGTTGGTACACATATGGAACTAAGTAAGAATAATACAGGAAGGTAAACGCTGCTCTGTTCTGAAGCTCAAGCACTGTGCAGTCAGGCAGGAATCAGTCAGCAAGAGGTTAAAATACACACTGCTGTGTGTGAGTAACAGAAACAAATCACACCTAGAGAAAAGAGCAGAAAACGTAAATGTGTACAGTTTTAACATATTGTTCCAAAAAGCCCCTGGAACTTCAAGCACTTTGGAGAAATGTTTCCAGATTGTAACTACCACTCCCATATCCACCCCCGACAGTTTAGCTAAACCAACTACAGCTCTAACTGAAATTCGTTTGTGAGGCCAGAACACTGTAAAGACGAGCCTACAAAAGTCTCTTTGGAAGCTTCTTAGTAACTATTACTTATTTCTTTAAAAGATTTCATAAAAGGCTTTCCTACTTGCCATGTCACTGCAGATCAAAGAAGAATCTACACAAAGAGGTTCTACGACATGAACGTCCCAGTGTCAGGGGGCATGTGAGCCTGAGTATATGCAGGTGTACATGAATGGTGCATGGCAAAGCGCGGAGACACGGCGACAGGCGAAACACTGTGCGTCCTCTAGCTAACTGTGTGGAGGAAAACATTTTCATGCCAAAATACAGATAAAATGAAAAATTACAAGTTTTTGTCTTTGGAGACAAGGTCTCACTCTGTCACTCAGGCTGAGGCGCAGTGGTGTGATCTCAGCTCACTACAACCTCTGCCTCCTGGGTTCAAACAATCCTCCTGCGACCACAGGCGTGTACCACCACACCCGTCTAATTTTTTGTATTTTTTTGGTAGAGATAGGTTTTACCACGTTGTCTAGGTTGCTCTTGAACTCCTTGGCTCAAGCGATCCACCCATCTCAGCTTCCCAAAGTGCTGGGATTACAGGCGTGAGCCACCGCGTCTGGCTGAAAATTACAAAATTTTTAAGGTAAAACAGGAGACTTGCTGTGAGCAGTTTCAAACCGGATTCCCAGGAGCTGCGACTCATTTCTCCCTGCTCGGAATTACTGTTAAAGACAGACAAGAAAAGCACTGTTCTGAGGCACTGTCTTAGCTTCGCTCATTTTTTGGCAATTCCCTGAAGTAGGAAGTTTGAGCACCTAGTGAAGCAGAAGCTATCATTAACAAAAAATGTGCCACTCTGCCAGCCAAAATACCCAACTCATACGTAAGAGGAGATCAGGTTATAAAATGAATGAAACCCAGACCTCCAGTAAGAATCTTACAATGCAGAGGACAAAATAACCTGGCATCTATCAAAGACGTTTGAGCACGATTTTGAAACGAAGCAAAGAATCCTCAATTTGGCAGAATGCACTCTCTTCTCCCCATAATCTCCCAATCAAAATGGCTGATGAGTAGGAGGCAGAATCTAAACAGCCACTCCAAACACCAGCCAGAACTGCGGCCAGCCCTGGAGGTGAGGCCAGGGCCAGCATGTGCCAGGGAGCAGGTGTATCTGCAGGACCACCTCGAGGCTGCTGTCTGGGGTCTAAGAGCCAAAGGCCAGCAAGACTGAGGGACCTGAGCATGGCCGGAGATGCCAGCCATCCTTGAGGGTGGGAGGTAGTGCAGCCAGCTTATGCCTTAGAACCCTGGAACTTCCCTGCGCCAGAGCCAGGAGGTGGAGAGGGCAGCCACTCTTGACTTCACAAGGTCACTGGCTGCTCTGCCTTCACGACACTCCTAGGTCCTGAGGACACAGCAGGTACCAGTGTACCTTCTCACACAGACCTTGTCTTCAACACAGGTCACAATGGACACCTGGCCATCAAGAGATGCTTCCGCTACCTCCAAGGCACCTGGCAGCGTCTGGGTGGGCACTTCCAAGACACTGGGACCCCACCTGTCTCTTGGAGGATGATGAAACCCACCACGGGAACCTGACCCTAACTCCAGGACCTCTGGCTTCTGACAAGAGTGTTGTGGACAGACACAATCTCGTGAATCCAGCAAATCCAGCCAGGATCCTGCCTGGTCTGAAATATCGTGGAACCCTCTCAGAACATGAGGCCACTTCTGCTCCCTCTACAGAGCTGGCAGGACTGTGGCTGTTCCTTTAAAATCAGTGCTCCCCAGACTCTAGACAACGGGAATGCATTTGGAGAGCTTTCACAGTCTCCAAATCCTGTGAAAGTGAGATGGATTCCAGGGTGGAGGGAACCCCAAGTCTTGTGTGAATGGGGGAGCTGTGCCCATCCACCACAGCAGCCCAGCCCTCCCGGCAGCGTGGGCTTCAAGACCTGCCTATGAATCCCTTCAAGCTGACCCCAGGCCCAAGACGCCCCAGACTTCAGCACAGTCACGTGCCCTATTTAATCACGCCACACTTCAGCTTTCATCAAGCATGATTCCATTAGTTTGCTATGAAAAGACAATGAGAAAACATCCTGTTTTCTCTCAGTTTTAATGAGCCCTCCTACAGCGTCCTACACTAACATCCATGATCACACCAACCACCTTGCAGAAGGGACAGAAGCCGGCCGGCTGTGTGGCCCGGCCAGGATGGCGCTCACCCCCCAGGGCTCTGGCCTAGGTCTCCTGCTTGCACCTGCTGAGGCCCCACCGGGTCGCCCATCTCACCCTGCCAGCAGCACACTCCTCACAACCTGGAATTTTCTGGCACTTCAGGAACCCACTAACTGCTGTGCTGCACAGTGACAGTCTGTCATGAGGAGTAAAGAGGTGGCAGGCTGGTGTTCAAAATGAAATGTCACTTCTTAAAACTGTTACGGCTTGGGAAGCTTCAGCTGAAATATGTCATGGCAGAAAATAACCTCATTCCTTACATCCGCTAAAGCTGGGTGAAGTTTCACTGACTTCTCAGAGAATACGTAACACGTGCGAACATGAGAAGACCTGACGGAAGCATCAACTTTCTCAACTAAGCATGACGGCCAAAGCCACCAATTCCTGCCCCAAGGCAGTGCCAGGGGCTCTCTGTGGCCACTGAGGAGTGGCCTGGACAGCCTCGTCTGGGGCTGAGGGGGCTCCTCTTTCTCCTCATCCAGACATCAACATGGATTACACCCCTCCCCCGCCCAGAAAGGACCTCGTATTAGCAAAGTACCGAGTGCTTGTTTGCAATGAAGCCATGGGAAGAAAGCCATGGGAAGAAAGCCCTGGTTAGTAACATTTTCCACCTGTGCTGGGGTAGAATTTGGACATTCAGAATGTGTGGTTTCTGCGTCATGTTACCCACCTAACGATATCATCCGTCAACACTGGGATCTACCATAATGCGTGTCTCCAGGTTCAACAACCGGACCCTTGTGTGCCGGGATGCTACTGACAGAGCGCGCTGTGGGACACGGGATCCAGGAGCAGCTGCTCTTGGATGCGGTTTGAATCAGGCCCTGCTGTAAGCTCACCTGCCGGAGGCTCCCTCTCTGAGGCTACCAGCGGGTGACTTCCCTTTCTTACATGAGGTCACTGAAAGTCCCTTCCATCCAGTGGTCCGGAAGAATCTTCACACTGCAGGTCTCTGAATTGCAGTGACGCTGTGAGGCCAGTGACTCCCACCAAGAGGCTGGGCAGGGGCCTCCCTGACTGCACCCCAGGCAATGGGGGACCCACGGACTGAAATCCCCTCACTGTGTCTAGCCTGGTGTGGCCTCCTCACTTCCCAAATGAGGAAACTGAGACAAGAGGGGTGCTTGGAGCTGGCAAGGTCACTCTGATGATCTGCAGGACCTGAGCTCTGAGAGGCCCAGACACCCACTCTCCACCCCCGCCCGAGATCAGAACTGGCCCTGAAACTGCTTCCGGGAGGGCCATGCCCAATCGGGCTGGGCACCTGGGTATCTGACAGGGACCCGGGACAGCGTGTGGCAGGGCAAGCCTGTGCGCTGTGCTGTAGGGGCTCTGCACCCACATCCTAGGTGTTCTCCATGTGCACCACAGGGGCTCTGCACCCGCATCCTAGGGGCTCTGCACCTGCACTGTAGGAGCTCTGCATGTGCACCACAGGGGCTCTGCACCCCACATCCTAGGGGCTCTGCATGTGCACCACAGGGGCTCTGCACCCACACTGCAGGGGCTCTGCATGTGCACCACAGGGGCTCTGCACCCACACTGCAGGGGCTCTGCATGTGCACCACAGGGGCTCTGCACCCACATCCTAGGGGCTCTGCATGTGCACCACAGGGGCTCTGCACCCACATCCTAGGGGCTCTGCATGTGCACCACAAGGGCTCTGCACCCACACTGCAGGGGCTCTGCATGTGCACCACAGGGGCTCTGCACCCACATCCTAGGCGCTCTGCATGTGCACCATAGGGGCTCTGCGCATCCTAGGGGCTCTGCACCCACATCCTAGGACCTCTGCACCCATGCCGTAGGGGCTCTGTGCAGCCAGGGGGACTTAGAATGGCTCCCACATCATTAAAGGGTAGACAAGGAGATGCTTCAGGACAGGTGCATATGCTAGGACACTCCGGCTTCAGTGACCTCGGCGAATGTCATGGGAAGTCAACCCTGCTCGTCCTCCAAGTTCTGTCTGCAGCAGCTCTCATGCTCTAACAGCAGGGTCCGGTAGCTGTGACAGAGGCCGTATCCCACAGAGCCAGAAATACGACCTGGCCCATTTCAGGTCACGTTTGCCATCTCGATCTAAAGGATCATGAGAGCAGCTGTTTTGTTCAATCCGATCCTTTTCTGCCTGCTGATGAACACATCATGAGATCACACAGATAAACCAGACGCTTGCCCCACTGTCTGCGGCACTACAACCTCAACAAAGATGCTGTCACAAATGTTTTCTGGAATTTTCTTTATTCTTTTTCTTTTTGGTAGAGACAGGGTCTTGCTATGTTGCTCAGGATAATCTCAAACTTCTGGCCTCACACGATCCTCCCACAGCACTCAGAATACAGGTATGAGTCACTGTGCCTGACTAGAATTTTCTAAGTCCTGGTATAGAGCGGATGGCTATCCTCTAATGCAAAGCAACACCACCAGCCACAAGTCAATGCCCATGCACTGGGGCCACCAGTCAGCACCCACAAGCTGCCGACATGGGGGCCACCAGTCAATACCCACAAGCATTAACCCCACACACCACTGAGAGCCAAGAGATCAAAGCCCTCTTTACCCTCAGCAAAGACTAAGTTTCACGACGTTTCTGTAGGAAAGGATTCTTGGGTGAGACGCGTGGGACAACTGAAGACTCGGTGTCCCGAATGGGAGAGCCTGGTGTTCCAGACACACTCTGGCGGCTGTGGACGAGTGAGCCTTGATAGCACCCGACTCCGTAAAGGTCTGTGCTCCTGGAGGGGCGGGCTCCATCTCATGGCGAGGACACACAGCAGAGGAAGTGTGCTGCGCTCCCAAATGATTAACCCAATGCTCTAGCCCACCAGGCAGGAAATTTTCTGTTCTAAATTAGTTACATTATACCCAAAACCTATCAGTGGCTTGATAACCTGAACATACAATTCTATACCTTTTACCCTTTAGACAATAATTCAGTCTAATCCTGCAGATGAAGCCAAGATTTCCAGGCCGAAAGTGCACTTTCCATTTGATTAAATACTAATAAATGCAAGAATAAAACACCAGTCTTTTATCTTACAGTAAATTCTTCAAAAACCATATACTCTAACAATTCATTATTTCTCTGGAGAAAGGGACAGGTCTTTCCCTTCAAAGACAGCTTAGCAGTCGCCAAGTCTTAATTATGACAGTTAAAACATAATTTATAGTCCAGGGCTTACTGAAAAATGACATCATAGTCCAGGTTGATTCTTGAAGTGACCTGTTGGGGAGTCAGGGATCCGGGGAGGAGCACCCCAGACAATCACCACCAGGCCAAAAAGAGTCAGGGCAGTGCCCCTCTCTGTGGCGACACGCCCATGCACAGAGCTACTGTAATACAAACTGCAAGATACGTATGTATACAGCTGACACTCGGACAGTGCAGGGACTGGGGTGTCGATGCCCCATGCAGTCAAAAATCCACATCAACTTTTGACTCCCCCAAAAACTTAACTGCTAACAGCCTACTGTTGAATGGAAGTCTTAATGATAACAAAAACATTCAACTAACACATATTTTGTATGTTATGTATATTGCATACTGTATTTTTACAATAAAATAAGCTAGAATAACGTCATTAAGACAATCCTAAGAAAGTGAAAATCTACTATTCATTAAGTGGAAGTGGATCATTGTGAAGGTCTCCATCATCTCCGTGGTGAGTAGGTTGCAGAGAGGGAGGAGGAAGAGGAGGAAGAGAGGGAGGGGACGAGGGGGGGAGAAGCGGTCCTGCTGTCTCTGCAGTGGCTGAAGTAGAACATTTAAGTGTAAGTGAATCCACACAATCCAGACCTGTGTTGTCCAAGAGTCAACGGTGTTTGTGTGTGTGTGTGTTTGTGTGTGTGTGTGTATGTGTATGTACATCATTTAGAATTTTCCCATCCGTTTGATACTTTAAGATTTATACAATTTTTTCCCATACTTTGTCAATTAAGGCAGTAAACCAAGTGAAATGCTGCTGAGGAAAGGTGGCAAGTTTCACAGGGCAGAAAAATTTGTTTTCTATCATTATAAACAGTGTCCAGCCCGGACGCCAATGCCGGACACACTGCGATATGCTCCTGCTGTGGAGCCCATGCAAGGGTGGTGCCCAGTGCGGCCAACCCAGGCCCTCGCACGAGACGATGGAGACAGCGCTCCCTCCCCAGGGATGCCTGCTGCCGCGAGCCCAAAGAGGTGAGAAATACCTCCGAATAAGGCAGGCAGGCCCAAGGCACACGACATCTGCTGAAGCATTCGGTATTCTCACTGCAGGAGACAAAGATACGATCCATCATGTTAGGGAGCTGGAGGAAGACGTCTGTGGGAAACCCAAAGGAAAACGCCCATTCATTCAATCACAGTCCACGGCTGCAGCGCCGCAGTTAAATCTGGGAATACGCTTTCCCATGGGGTTACAGTGAGGCAGAATTCAGGGTTTGGAGACATGAAGCTGGTCTGGGCCTCAGGCCACCCTGAGTACACAGGGCCCCGGACTACTTCCTCCGCTGCAACAGGAACTAGACAGAGGAGAGCGCTCCCGCTCGTGGCCATCCCACCGCCAGGAAGCGCAGGGCGACACACAGCCTCATGAGGCGGGTGAGCCCCAGCCCAGGTGCCTGCCCACGTGCGAGGCCTGACACCCATCCTCCCATGAACAGTAAGCAGACTGGCGATCCAGCACTGTCAGCCAAAGGTAAACTGAGGTAGAGAAAGTTGCCAGAGCCATCAAATGAGCCCTGAGCACATGTCAGTCATGCAGCAACTGAGGGCATGGGAGGGGGACAGTGCAGGGAGGCCATGGAGCAGAGTGAGGCAGGGCAGGGAGGGGGACAGAGAAAGATTCGTGACGTGCACCAGGAAGCCCGTGCTGGGCTGCGCGCCTCCTCCTAGCACCAACCCACCCCATTACCGGAAATGAGCTAAGGGGGCCGTGCCTCTGGCTAAAGCTGACCACAGGCCTCTGAGGTCCATTCGGAAGACTGCCCCTCGGTGTCCAGGAGCCACGAGCAGAGCACCAGAAACCCCCAGGCTGAACTCCAGCTCCGAGCTCGCCTCCCATCTGAAAGCGTCCCTACCACTGCTCCCCCTCTGCGCTCACACAGCCAGCCTGACCTGGAGAAGCTGCAGTGGGAGGGATGTATGTGCAGACAGCTGACGGCCGGACAGACAACAGTTTGTTTCCACTGGAGCCCCACCACCAACCCCACTCGGGTAGAACTGCCTACCTTGCTAACCCCAATATTCTATGAGTTGGTATTTGCATTTTGATGCTGCATAAATTCCAGAGGTCTCCACTTTCACTGATGGCGGATTTCCATTTCTGCTATGAGGGCACATAACATTAGCGACCCATAAGCTCACGGTAAAAACCTGGCTGAGTTTCCAAAGGGAAGGATAAAAGCAGGTGCCAAGAACACCACTCCTTCCATCTCGGCAGAAGCCAAACACACTGGGTTTGAATCTGTAAAATGTTATTGATGGGGGGGAGCTGTTTTCCCAAGCTCCTTTGTACAGATTCAGCGTTTTATTAAAATTAATCTGATAAAAGTGTGAAGTGGTAGATTTACATTTAAGAAGAATTCTTTACAGTATTGGGAAAGGGGGTCAACGTGCTACGCGATTTGGATCCGCCTCTACAGTAGCTCACCTGGGTCCAGCCAGCGTCTCACCTGTTCATCATACAGCTCTACCGTCTGCTTTCTGGAAGCACCACGCGGGTAAGAAGAGGGACACACATGCATCCCTTCGCCCCACCACACTGTGACATCAGTGCGCCCCCCCCACCCACCAACTCTTCCTGGCTCTGCTCAGCCACACACATTTCACCGAGGCAGCCACAGCTTCTATAAAGTATTCCCTATTTGATAATTTCAATTATGAATGGGCTCCTCTATGGCAACAGGTTTCTGACGGCGAAGCTGATGTGGGTCGTGATGAGATCTCGCCCACCATACAGGCATCAAAGACAGAAAGGGCCTGGGCTATTGGCTGGAACTTCAAATGAAGCAATAAAAATAGCAAGAGGGGCTGGGAAGAGACGGACTCACAATAAAATATTTAAAGAACTAATATAAAAACTGTCATGAGCTCTTCCTTGGACGTTTAAGCTGGGAACCAGCACAGAGTCAGGCTGTTCACACCCAAACCCGCAGACACCACACAGAGTTCAAGTTCAAAGACTGCATTTAGATCCTGTTCCCTGGATGATCACTGTCTCATTAACTAAAATAAAATAAAATATAAAATAAAACAGACCCCTTCACGGAAAGACTTGTTTTGCTCGCTTCCCTTGCTGTGGATTTCTTGGCAGTAGGTAGAGACGTTCAAATGTGAATTAGAAGACTGTACCTCTGACTGTTAGAGGGTGTCTCATCAATATAGGTAGTGACGCCTGCCAAGTGCATCTGCTTTTGCGGTCCACAGGCCTGCCCTATGCGCACTGCACTGGCATTCTTCCCTCGAGGTCATGCCACTTTCGGGATACCTCAAGACATTAAGGCCTCAAAGTCTGGTGTGGCCATTCAAAGGTCCACAACTCAGAGCCAGAGCCAGAATCAGCAGGCAGAAACTGCCCCCGTGCTCAGCCAGGGAGGGATAAATATCCAGGATACACTCTATATCTAGAGGATTAGAGCTTTCACCAAAGCACCAACTTTCCCATTAAAGAGCCAAGTGAAACACGTGCTATCAAGTCATGAGAGAAGACCCCCACCCAGGGACTCTGTGCTTTATCTAAGGACCACCGCCCTTCAACAGGGCCTCTCGGAAATCTGGGACCACCACAGACGGAATCCCCCAATACCACACTCCGCCCTGTGCTCACCACCTCCTGGCTGGACTTTGGGCTCCCACAGCCACAGCTACTGCTCCTGACAGGGCCTTGGCGAATGGGGAAGAAACAGCCGTGGGCCACTCCTGCCCTGCACACATGTCCTCTCAGATGAGACGCCAGGCCGCACTGTGCCTGCTGGTGGACCTGCTGCTGGTTGGCACAACTCTCTTGAACCCTTCAACTGTGCCCTCCTCCCTGCCCCCAGCCACTGCAGGAAGCTGAGGGGCAGAGAAGGGGCAGACCCCAACCCTTTCTCTCAGGTCCCGGCTGTCTGCTGGGTTCTGGTTAAATAGAGTCCGATGACCCCCACGTGTCTGACACGGCTTCAGGAAATTCTGCGCGTGCCCAGCTTCTTATCAGTCCTGATGCTGACAGCAAGAAGGGCTAGGCCATCTCTGGGTGGGACAGGCTCACTGCCTGGGTCCATCTGGGCTCCCCACACACTGGGTGGCTCATACAACAGACATTGATTTCTCACAGTTCTGGAGGCCGGGGAAGTCTAAGCTCAAGACGCCAGCAGATTCGGTGCCTGGAGAGGACCCACTTGCTTGCAGATGGCGGCTTCCTGCTGCATCCTCAATCTTGGAGGGCTCCACCTCTTTGGAGTCTCTTCATACCCTCATCTCCCCCCCAGAGGCCCCAACTCTTCATGCCAACCACTTAGGAGTGAGGTTTCCATGTGAATTTTGTGAGGGCACAAACATGCAGATCACAGCACTCGCTGTACGCAAAAAAACAAGGAATCAGACTGAACTAGGAGAAATGTTAGTGGTTTAAATGGAAATGTAATGTTTAGCATAGAAAAATCATTTTGGCCAAGTTATTTGATTTGAAACACTTGTAATACATACATATGGGAAAGAGATACATAAAATGCACATTTATACATGCAATCTATGCTTCAATAAAAACAAAGACCACAATAAAAACAAATGGCACAATGACAAAGAATTGCATTGTTCTTCCTTGGAAATAGGAATTATTACAAAATTATATGTAAACAATACCCAATCTCTGTTCAAAAAATGGACTGATATAATTGTATCTCTCTCATATGGATACATTCTAACTACCATGAGGAAAAACTCTATTGTATATTTCAAACACAAAAATATAAAACTTTGTGGATATTATAAAATTCAGCAGGTGCATTTTATCTAAATTACAGCAGAATGAATTCTTCAGACAACATTCACAGATGAAAATCTCACAGATCTGCAGTGCTCATTTCAAAGATAGCTTGAATTAGAGGAAAACTCCTGGTTGTCAGGAATGAAAAAGCTTTGATAATTAACTACTTCTTTAAACTCTAAGAACCTAACCTATTAGCAAGCAAACTAACATAAAGTCTCTGTTTCTAAACATTTTTTGAGAGAAAGATACTGCCAGTTTCTCCAATTCTGTGACTCTCCACAGGACTCACCATGCACAGACTGTAACTAGGGCACAGCCATGGAGTTTGGACGCATCCGTCCACAAGGAAGAACAGACGCCCAAACACCCACAGGAAGGCCACGGCAAGAGCGCCGACAAAACTCCCTGCATCACCACCTTCCCTTGTTTTTACAACAGCCTTTAGAAAGTCAAGACATTCTAGTCCTCCCTGTTTTCCCACACTGAACTCCAAGGACAGGATAGGGTCAAGAACTGACTTGGTGGTCCCCAAGGCTCTGAAGAGGAGCCCCCCGGGTCACGTTCCCTGCCACACTCCTGCACTCCCAGACCTGGCACTGCGGGTTCCAGGCCTCCTGCTCAAAGGTGCTGCTCCAGACACCTGCCAGCAGCCAGGAGATGACGGTGGTGCCAAATGACCAGGTGTGTCAGAGATAACGTCCCAGATGCTCCTTTTTTTTTAATGTTAGGAAATAGAATATTTTTATTGTGTCAAATATGCACAATATATAACTATTTTGTAAGTGTGCAATTCACTGGCATTAAATGCATTTGCAAAGTTGTGTAACCATCACCTCTATCTATATCCAAAATGTTCTCATTACCTCAGCAAGAGCTCTGTCTCCATTTAACAATACCTCTCCCCAGCCCCAGCACCCACTCTTCTACTTTATCTCTGAATTTGCCTATTCTGTGCACCTCACGAATGTGGACTCATACAGTACTTTCCTTCTGTGACTGGCTTGTATCACTCAGAGTTAACATCTTTAAAGTTCTTCCACGCTGCAGCATGCGCCAGAATTCCCATCCTTAAGGCTGAGTAACATTCCATTGCAAGGATAGGCCACGTTTCTTGTACCTGTTCACTCACAGATAGACGTTTGTGTGCTTCCTACTTCTGGCCAGTGTGAATAAGGCTGCTGTGCACACGGGTGTGCAAATATCTATCTGAGATCCTGCTTTCAATTCTGGGGGTTCTATCCTTAGGGGTGGAATTGCTGGGCCACATGGTAATTCCATGCTTAATGTTTTAAGGAACCTCCAGAAGTTCCACAGCCATTGCTCCGTTTCACATTCCCACCAGCAACACACAGTGTTCCAATTTCTCCACATCCTCACCAACACTTATTATAAACCTTATCAAATATACGTATAGTCACGGCCCTGAACGGCACAGACTAGAATTCAACAACTGTTTTATGCATCGATAAGCCACAACTCAACTCAGAACCAATGAACAGTAGGAGTTGTTTACCGACACTGATGGTATTTCCTTCATGCCAGGCACTCACTTTCCTCTTCTCTAATCCTTACAGGAGCCCTGCAAATGAAGCACAGCCCATTTTTCTGATGACGACAGACCTGAAGCTCACAGGCATGAGAATGACCCTTCCACAGCCCTGGGTGGAGTCACAGAGAAGTGCTCTGACTCTAGGGTATTGAACACGCCTCAGGTGGTGAGATTAATTGAGATACTAGTTTATTAACAATGGATTTAAATTAACATACAACAGTATAAGTAAAATGAGCATAGCAAACACTCGTTCTCACTGCAATTCCTTAGGAAGAAGATAAAGCAGGTGTTTAAAAATGAATTGATATAAATTAAACAAGAAGTAAGCAATACTACAGGCGGTCCGTAAACAGGTGAAACCGTGGTCGCTGGGGGAATGGCGGCTCGGACCAGTGAAAGCGGGGGATGGCTGCCAACACCTCGCTGCCCCCGCTCCACCGCACACAAGGGCAGAATGAGGGTCTACTGCTTTCTGCGTCCCGCATCTCCCAGCATCCCCACATCTGCAGAGCAGACACTTAGCAAATTGAATTCACTGCCCTTTCCTGGCCAGCCACACACCTAGCACTGAGTCCTGAGCCAGGCAAGCTTTAACTCCTCGACCTGAGAAGAGGACAGCCAGGCTCAGACCCAAGGCAGAGCAGCAGCCAACGCTGGGGAGAAGGCACTGCGAGACAGCGCCATTCCCTCCACAGCGGCCAGTGCTGGGAGTTTGTGAGATGAGGATTCCAACACAGCAGGAGTGGGTGGGCCTGGGTGATGCTGCCAGCCCAGACACCACTTTGAAGAGGGGGCTCTAGGCCTGCACAGGTAAACCTAGTCCCAACTCCAGTGGGATCTAGGGCCCTCTTTAACCTATTCAGAGCTCTGCCCTTAGTATAATATGCTAAGCTCCTCTTCTGATCCCCCAAATATCCCTGGGAAGGTCTCCATCTCACTATAAAAAACTGATAGCCAGGGGAATATGGCCGTGTTAAACAAAACACACAACCCAGAACCTTGGTGCTGGCTTAAAGTAACTACTTTGGGTCCCATCAGTGTTCTGACCACTAAGAAGCTCACTACTTGACTCCTGGTATATTCCAAGATGTTTCCCATCACAGGAAGCATGTCCCTGCATCTGGTATACCAAGTTCCCATCATGGGAAGCATGTGCCTACATGTGGTATACAGAGTGTCCATCATGGGAAGCATGTGTCTGTGTCTGGTATATGGGGTTCCCATCACAGGAGGCACGTGCCTGCATATGGTATACAGGGTTCCCATCACAGGAGGCATGTGCCAGCATCTGATATATGGGGTTCCCATCACAGGAGGCATGTGCCAGCATCTGATATATGGGGTTCCCATCACAGGAAACACATGCCTGTGCCTGGTATACGGGGTTGCCATCACAGGAAGCATGGGCCTGCATCTGGTATACCAGGTTTCCATCACAGGAAGCATGGGCCTGCATCTGGTATACCAGGTTTCCATCACAGGAAGCATGGGCCTGCATCTGGTATACCAGGTTTCCATCACAGGAAGCATGGGCCTGCATCTGGTATACCAGGTTTCTATCACAGGAAGCACGTGCCTGCATCTGGTATACCAGTTTCATTTATTTTCCTGCCCTTATTCTGTACCTAAATCCATCATCTATTTCTTATGAATCTTTATTTTCATCAATATGTACACTTCTATCAACTTCCTAAAATTCTTTCTTGACACATATCTGTTACAGATCAATACAATTACTAAACTAGCTGAAATAACCAGCAAGGCCATGATGCATGACAGAGCTTTAGATCTGTCAGCCATAATTTCCAATAGAGCCAATATTTTATCCATTCTCATTCAACAATTCCAGTGTTCTCCCCAGGACACATGGTTCCTATCATATTTGTCATCCACCAAAACCCTTCCCTCAAGGACATCTGCAGGCCCTCAACGTGCTCCCACCACCAGATGTGGCTCTGCAGCAATTCAGTCCTCCCCCAGCACCACCTCGGTGAGGACAGGGACCCCCATCTCCTCCACACCCTCAATGCCTGGCAGAGGGCTGTGGAGACAAGAGGCACTGGGGGAGACTCCCAGCCCCTGAAACCTGCACGAGCCTCCTCACACTCCTGGGACCACGCACGGGGGAGACCGGCACAGAACCTCTTCCACATCTTCCAATATTTCACCCATTCTCATATGTCAATTCTAGCGTTTTCCCCAAGGTATGTGATTTCCTACAAAACCACATATTTCTAACAACTATGCTATATTTTAGCCTCTATGAAATACCCGATAATATTCTCCAAGGGATCATCTCTGTGGCGCATGCTATGAACACTCCCTTTCCTGAGATGGCCCCAACCTGGCAACGCTTGGTGTCCTGGTAATCATGTTCTCCTGAGGAGACAGGGCACAGGACTCATCTGTGGTAGAGGGTAGTGCCCTGCAGGAAGAACCCGGGCTGCTCCAGGAGCCCAGCTGGACACTGTGCATGCTGGCACTGCAACCTTGCCTGCCCCTACCTCCAATCTGGCCTTAAGACCCTCCTACCCTGACCCCAGGATTCTGCCCAGCACTAGGAAACAGCCCCCAGTGGGTGCCCCAAGCCTCTGCTGCTCTTCCTTTTCATTCTGTTGCTGGAGCCATTTGGTGTCATCCAATTCATGGGATTTTTCTCAAAAGCTGGTAGGCAAGAGATGCTTTCTAAAACCCAGAAGTTAGATTTGGTTTAAAAAAAAAATTACATATATAGATTTCAAAGGACCAAGCAACTCTATATCCCAGAATCCCATGAAAAAGCAACATTGACAATACTTAGAGAAATAAAGTGGCAGAACAGAATTACTTGTCTAAAGTCACCTCCGGTTAAACTGGAGAATACACGTAAACCCAGCACATCTTTCTTAGTCATCCTACAGTAGAATTTTAACTCAAGATTTAGTTAGGAATTCTATCAATTCTAAACAACTTGGGACTACAAAATAATTAACTACCATTATGGTAAACTATTTTCTACTTGGTAAGACTCACCTTTAGAAAAGCACGAGGACACAGGAAATAGGAATGTGCCAGGCACACACACAAAGAAGGAGCCCACGCTAATGTGCCTAGGGAACCGTGTGTATGGGCAGCCCATGTGCAGGGCCTGGCCTGTGCTGTGCGTGGAAGGTGTGATCCTGCATGTGGTCTCGAGGGGTGGGACTATCATGGGCATCATGTGAACGGCAGCAGCGCTCTATGTGAACGCAATAAAAATTAAACCATCATGAGAAGAAACCTCATCCCACAGCTTAAAGCAATACAGATTCCAGACACTTCTGAGTAGCAATAATAAACATCTCATGCAGCTATAAGGGAAAATTTCAACCTAAAAGGAAAACACACAGAGAACCCTGGTGTTGCCAGATGATGGCAAGGGCTCTTGGTTTCACCTGGAAATGACACAACTGCTCCTGAAAGTCAAAGCCTAGCAGAGCCACTTCCTTGAAATAACTGCCAGGTTATTTGATTTTACTGAATTTCATTTTATTATTTCTTTCAAATAAGTAATTAACAACATCCACAAACCTTCTTCATGATGGAAAATCTTACCTTTGCCTTTTTTTCAACCAAGTAAGCAATCTGACCTGAGCTGTCTATTTAACGGGGGTTTTCCAAATTAACTAAATCTGGCCAGGCACGGTGGCTCACGCCTGTAATCCCAGCACTTTGGGAGGCCAAGGAGGGTGGATCACCTGAGGTCAGGAGCTCGAGACCAATCTGGCCAACATGGTGAAACCCCGTCTCTACCGAAAATACAAAAAATTAGCTGGGTGTGTGGCAGGCGCCTGTAATCTCAGCTGCTTAGAAGGCTGAGGCAGGAGAATCACTTGAACCTGGGAGGCAGAGGTTGTAGTGAGCCAAGATCATACCATTGCAATCCAGCCTGGGCAACAAGAATGAAACTCCATCTCAAAAACAAAAAAAATAAACTAAATCTGTTCTCTGTACCAGAGAGGTCAGCATCCACTTACCTAGGTGTACTCCACCTTCAGCTTCTAAGCATAAAACCAGTTTTCTCACCTGACAAAGGTTTTAGGTGAAGATCATCAACTTCCTTTCTCCTTTTCCAGCTCTACAACACCTCTCTTCCTCCTTCCCCTGCCAACCCCCCGTGCACACCACCTTCCCCCACACCTTCTAGGACTTGCCACATGTCCCCAGATATGTGACTGCTATCTCTAAGGCAGCTTCCAGGCGGGCTGGAGGGGGGCAAGGCAATCAGAACCACCTGCAAGAGGGCTTTACTCGGCAACAGGGCTGGCCCTACCCCGCAGCATTGTCCACCTTCGGGCTAGGACCCGCAGGCTGAGAACTGCTACTGGGCTGCACCAGAGGGGCCTAAGAATTAAGGAGCCCTGCCCAAGAGAGAAAACTAACTTTGTGAGAAGGAAATGGTGGACTCCTCAAAAACAAAAACATCACAGAACAGAGGGCATCACCTCCCCCGCAAAGGGCCTAGTATCCCAGGCAGAGTCGAGTGGCTCCGTACAGGTTTTATCTGGGATGCAAACTCTACAGACCTGTGGTGGAATGAGAACAAAAGCTTTCTGCTTATTTGCTAGCTGCTGAAGTTTAACAGCTAAAACATATTGAAAGCAGATCCATATTTATTTTGGGAGACTGAAAGGTTTCTCCGTCTCACAAGTAACTAATACAATCAAAACCCTGGCAAACACAGTGGTGCGTGAAGAAATACAGCACGAGGCTGGACAATAAAAAGTTGCACAGAGTCCATTTGTCATTTTGGCCCACTCACCAGAGGCTCTGCAAGCCTGCTTCCCACAGCTCGGCTCATAAATCCCCATCTCGGGCCCACTCTCAGGACTTTCCTCCCCCCAGCGTCGGAACTAGGACTTCCTGCTTACTGCAGAGCACACTCCTGGGGCACCCCCTGTTCCCAACTCAGGAGGACCCTCTGTGGACAGGGACTGAAAACCCTATCTCCTCCACCACTTCCCCAGAAGCCTGGCCCTGGACTCCACAGCCTGCTCCGATGCTAGAGGAGGACCGTGCACCAGGCAGCCCGCACCAAACTGGGAAACATGTGTGCCATGAGTCTAGACCACTGCCAGGTCTCCAGGTCACCCCCGCCCCCAGAGGCCTCGTCCTCCATCTACATGCTCCAGAGGGGAGCTTCAAATCCATCTGGAAGCCAAACCCAAGGACGTGGGGTAAGTGCAGAGGCTGCAGCACCACGCAGGCCACCCTGGAGGGGCTGGCTCCAAGGTCACCTGCCTGAGGGCTCACAGAGACCATTCAACCCTAGACCAGCCCTGTCTCACCCAGTCCTCACAGGAGCTGGTCCTCACAGGAGCACTTTCATCTAGCTCTCTACTGTAGCCCGGCAAAGTGTCATAGCACTGGAACCCCCACTTTAGAGACAGGGAAACTGAGGTCTGGGGATCTTGAGTAGCCTGGTCATGGACACACAGCTCCTATGTGGCAGAGTGAAGACCGGGGATCCTTGTGTGGCATCTGTATGGGTTCAGGGCCCACAGCTTTGACTCTACTGCGTTGATCTAAAGAGGACCCAGAGAAGATGCCCTGAAGACGACAGCATACAAATCCGAGGACCAAGAAAAGTTTCACAGGAGGAGGAGTTTGGAACGACAGTCAGGAGTTCAAAGCGGGTAGATTAAGAAGGTATTCGTACGTTGAAGAAACAGAGTGTGCAAAGGCAGGGAAAGGAAAAATGTGGAGTATGGAGTTGTACAAATGGCAAGTTGACTCTTCTGAATAGAGTGCATCACAGAAAGGTGAGGTGGGAGGATAGGGGGAGGGCGGCTGGGGCTTTGAAAGCAGTCTGAGGGCTTAGGACTTGGATATCTACAGCAGCAGCGAGGCAGCCACCAGCACTGGGCATGAGCATAAATGCCCCCTGGATGCCAGGAGAACGTCCTGCAGCCAAGGAGATGACTGGACAGCTATTTCACCAGCCCTAAGTATGTGGGGGCAAGGGGAGGTGTGGGATGCTTGGAAAACCCACAGAAATGGAAAACTCTTTTGCTGTAGGGTGGTGGGAAGACACAAGAGAGGAAGGGGCTCAAGATGGCACCAAAAGAATCCAGCAGAGGATGGGATACCCCTGATGAACTGAGGGTAAGCAGGGAGACCTGGTGTGGGTCTGGGGACCAGTTGGGCTTTAAACAAGTTCTAAAGAGACCAATGAACTGCCTCAACTATGGCAGTACCGACACTGAGGAAGAGAGAGTTTCTCTTTGTTATGGGGCTAGCGCATGCGTTGTGCAATGTTCACAGGCATCCCTGGCCGCCACCCACTGGATGCCAGCAGCACCCACTCAGTTTTAACAACCACAAATGTCTCCCATGGCAAAGCTGGGGGACAAATTGCCCCCTATTGAGAATCACTGGCTTAGTGAGGAAATACTGCAAAAAAAAAAAAAAGCAACTGCAAATGAGAGATCACTCTGCAGGTCTCAGCTTGCAGCCATCTGAGCAATTCACGAAGCCTGTTGGTGTGCTCAGCACCTGACCGAAGGGATTAGACTACCCTAGGGACAGGCACAGTGTCCTCAGGCTTCACACTGCTCTTGTGAATAACACTCTCTCAAATATAATGCCCAGTATAATCAAAGAACCAGGTAAACACGGAATCAAGATACCATGAGCAAGAACAAGCCAAAAAGACTTCACTAGCTTGTTCCTGAACTTCATTTTCTTGGAAACTTTACAAAAGCTGACTACCGTCTTGGGAAAATATGTCACCAATATCCATGCTGACCAGGTGATGAATGTCCAATAAACAAGCAGAGCCTGAGATACTGGATGTATCCAATGCAGACAAAAAGTAACTCTATCATTTTTAAAGAAGTAAAAGACCCAGCCCGCTTGCTCACATCCAGAGTAAGACAAAGAACCACCCATGTAACGAGCTCCAGATAATTTTACCACCCCGAAAATTCAGCCTTAAGTCAAAATGTTGGAAAAGGATGGAATCTCAGTTTTTACTTTACATATGTATCACATAATATTAAAATGCATTGATATTTGATATGTTGTCAGTCCTCTGTTTTAACATGTCACTTCACACTGGGCTAATCATGAAGCCTATATTTTCATTTCACAAACAAAAAGTCAAAGTAGGCTAGAATAATAACATACAGTTTATCAACAGACTAGAAAATAAAAGTGAGGCTGAGGGAACTAAAAGAGATACTTACCTACCACAAAATATTGTTTCACTTCAATTTTCTCAATTCCACTTATTATTTCTGGAAAAAATCCCGCTTGTTCTATTTTTCCTGGGCAATTCCTTCCCAATACTTTATTCTCCTTAGAAAAACAGACCAGTGCCCTACTCCCAAAGTCAACAGGGGGGAAACATACACACTGCAATTTTAAGTCTGTAACACTTTCCAAAGTTGGCCTTAGTTTCCAAAACTTCATCTTTGTTAGACGTCCTGCAAGTCACCAATACTAAGAACTTTATTACCAAGTCAGAAAAAAAAAAAAAAAAAAACCCTACCACATTCACACAAACCTAGACTAGACAAAATGAGGTCCTAAAGGTGGTAGAGGGCACTATAGTACAATCAACTACCAAGCACTCTCAGCTTTGAAGACATTTCTCTCCCCCTCCCTTTTAGAGATGGATTCCCAGGCAACACTGGGAACCAAAATCTCAGGCCTTCTACAGTGGCACGTGAGGTGGCACAGGCTCTCTGGGCAGGAGGGTGCCGGGAAGTTGCTGCTCTAATCACAATCTGGCTGGGGGAGGAGGTTCGGGAGGGCATCCTCTCTACTCATTTGCAAGAGCAGGGTATCAAGAATTTGAAGGTGCTTTTTGGTTGTCACATGGCTGTGGGAGTAATCAACATTTAAAGGGCAGGAATCAAGAATGCAGAATATTCTACTGTCCCAAACAACAGTGTCACCCTGCATCCCGTGTCACTTTCAAATGTCCTGCAACAGATTCAAGTCTAAAATTAATAAGACCCTAAAATATTCCATTTACACGCAAACACATTTTCTGCACAGTTCTGCTCTCCACAAAGTTCTCTAAGAATGCAACTATCTTGCAACTCAATGGATAAATGAACTTCATTTTCTTTGAAACTTTACAAAAGCTATCCGCCATTTTGGAAAAATTATACCACCAATGTCAATGTTGACCAGATGATGAATGTCCAGTAAACAAAACTGTCTCAGTCTCCATTTGTAGCTGCTGCATTCCAGGTACGTACACCTGATTACATTATGTCTGCTAGCAGAGTCCTGTTCTGAAGGCATATTATTTTATTATAAATTACTGCTCTTAAAGTTTTTCATTGAAATAGTACATGTATATGCATATATCCACGAATTTCATTTCAGGAATATAGAAGGCAGACTATAAACTATGAATTGGAAAGGAAACCCGGGATCTGATACTGCTGAAAACCATCAGGGTACAATGAGATGTTCCCAGTCCACACAAAGACAGGGAAACAAAACATTTCTAAAACCTCCCTTAAACTTAAAAAAAAAAAAAGTTAACTAGCTATAATATTTAACCTTTGATATCTAAACAATTTAATCACATGTAGGGGGAAAAAGTCTGTAACTTTTTTTCAGTCCAGGGGCACTGCTACAAAGAGAATAAAACATTTCAGCCCCCTGGATCCAGCAGAATTCCAAGTCTGGTTCCACCTGAGTATTAGAAAAGCTGAAGCCAGAAACAGCTAAATAAAAGGTAATGCAAGTAGGCATAACACAATAAAAGATATTACCTTCAAAATGCATTATTGTTGCCAATTATAAGAATCACTTCAACTTAATTTCAAAAGCACAATCACCCTCAACAGAAACAGTCTCTTTTTTAAATTTCAAGGAGTATTACATTAAGGCAATAACTCACCTTCCAGCCATAATATCACTCTCCCTCCATTATTGCAACACCACATTTCATAAACACTTCTCATCGACAAGTCAAGCTAATTCAGGTTAATTTTATTGTATTTTGGTGCTATCTCACATTTGTGTGCAATTACCTTTATCATTTTATTGCCAAGGCAGAAAGTAATCAGAACAATTATTTGAAAACGGAGGTTTATAAATTCTAAATCACAGTTGCTGGCATTTTTGATAAAGCAGCAGCTTTATCTCGGAAAGTGGCAGGGACATCAGATAAATCATGCATCAGTCAAGTGCAGCTGACCCCCCAAGTGCATTGCACAATATCAGAAGTGCTTCCGAAGAAACTTTCCTGCATCATCCATCATTCTTCATAATACTAAAATAGCTGCACACCTGAAGAATAGAAGCTGGAGGATAATAAAAAAGAAAAAATCCAAGCAGTGGGCGAAACCATTAACTGCTCTCCCTTTTAAACTGTAAGATATGGTCTGGAAACTGGACCGCGCACATAAACAAACATGACTTTACAATAACTCTAAATATCTGTATTCATATTCATCAACTCAGTTTTAAATATAAATGAAATATGGAGTAGAGCCATAGAAAGAGGATGTACATCTCTAGACTGCATGCGTTTTTATGCTCTGTTTGGGTCTGGCTGCTTTTAGCAGCTGCCTCTCTAAGGTTTGCGTGTCTCGACATCTTGTTCTCTAGTGCTCATTTTGCTCTAAAGTTTATTGCTTAAAAAAAAAAAATGTAACTTGATTTTAAGGAAAAGAATAGAGAGAAGCCCCTGAATCCCCCACGTGTAGTTTCCCCTAAGTTAATTACGCTGACAGGGAGCACGGAAATTTAGGAAGGGAGGCGGCCCCGCCCCCAGTCACCTCTCTTCACACAGGGGAAAAATTGACCCCCCAACCTCAGCTGCTGCCTTCCTGAGGGAAACATGACTCACACATCACACCTCTGGCATACGTGAGCCATATTTTTTTTACTCGGTTTTTTTAAGGCAAAATAAAACAATTATATGATTATTTATTTCCTTTTTTATCAAAAAGCAAATACCCCAAAGCAAGGCAGCTTCTGTACCTTTTTGTAGCCAACTTTATGCCAATGGACTATGAAAAGGTCTGGCTGGGTAAGAACAAAATGTATTAGCTACATCTGCGTGGCACTGGGCCAGGTGCTTTACATGCATTATCTCATTTACCCTCACAGCAGACCTAAGGAAGATCACATGATTTGTGGATGAAGATGCAGACAGGGAGGTTAAGGAGCTAGCCGAAGGACACAGCGTGCAAGGGGTGGGTGGGTCTTCAAGGTCAAGTCAACATTCTTCAAAGACTGGACTTTGGCCAGGACTCTCCCCAAGCTCCGGGACATAGACACACTCGACGCTGTACTAGTCAGGATGGCACCACCAAACCCACTACGGGTGCGTGCTATCCCCAGCAGCGGCCTTGGTTCACACAAGCTCGGTGCCACAGGATGCGTCCATCCCAGCTCACAGCTGTCCCAGTACCACACGGGGGAAGAGAGCCACGCGCACACACATCTACCAGGAAGCACCACATGTCACTCCAGCCCATGCTCATTAGCCAAAGCAAGTCCATGACTGAGCCACCCTCGAGGGAGTGGATCAGTGCAGTCCTCCTGCATAGCCAGCAAAGGGGACCTGAAAACAAAGGTGAGCCCTACCTCCTGGGTCTGCCATAGACACTAACGCTGTTAAATTCAGGCTCACTTTCAAATTAAAGTACCCATTGGACAAGAAACGTGTTCAGAATCTTGGGAATGGTCATGGTGACCATGGCAGTCACACCATTAAAATCATCACCTGCCAGCAGGTGCTTTGATGGAAGAAAGCCCATGGTTGCTTATCTTGATGATAAACAGAAACACGAAAACCAAAGGCAAGGTAAGTAAGTGACTGACTTATCAATAAATGCATAAATCCATGAGGCAGATAAAAAGGAGTAAGCACTATAAAAACAAACCAAGTCCAGCAATTAAAAATCTCTGACACTGAAGCATTCTGTTTCGCTAACTACAGTCACCCTCGGCACATTTTCCAAACCACTGCAAAACATACCCTCAATTTTTCAAGGAGATAAATACTTCCTCCGTCTTGAAAGTGATGACTGCTGTCCCTCAACATGGGACATATGTGGAGGTACAACCCTCAGCCTAGAGAAAATAAAGGTGTCCTCCCCACCCCCACCCACCACAGGAGGCAGGACAGCTCTGAGAGGTATCAGGACCCAAACCCAGAGGGAGAAAGGAGGCAACGTTGAGCCAGTGACTACGTGGACACCCCCTCACTTCCAGTCGCTGCTGTTTCTAGGTTCACTGGGGGGAACGCTGCCCAAGACAACTGCCACCAGCTAAGAGCAAGAAAGGTCCTGTGTGCAAAAGATTTTGATGCAAGAATTGCCAGAGCCTGTCAGCGGACTCTGACACCAGGCAGTGACTGACCCATCACTGAGCTCAATGTTTTGGCTTTACTTTATCTCTACAAGTCTGTACAAGTCTGAAGCTCTATAATAGTACCTAGTTTTAAATTTACGTGAAAGGTGTCAATGAAACAGAAATTACATTAATGAGAGATACTGAACTGTTTAGGGAAAGTAACCCTGAATCCTGCTGTCATACACTTAACGTTTGGACTGGCGACATTTGTAATCCCAGCACTGTGGGAGGCTGAGGTGGGCAGATCATTTGAGCTCAGAAGCTCAAGACCAGCCTGAGCAACATGGTAAAACACTGTCTCTACAAAAACATACAAAAATTGGGAAGAGGTGGTGCTGGGTACCTGTAATCCCAGATACTCAAGAGGCTGAGGTGCAAGGATTGCTCAGGAGGCAGAGATTACAGTGAGCTTAGATCACACCACTGTACTCCAGCCTGGGCAACAGAGCCAGACCCTGTCTCAAAATAAATAAAGTTAACATTTGAAATATTAATAAAATCAATGCTTACAATACCCCATGGAGAGAGGTGATATTGTAATCCATGTATCACAGATGAGGAACCCAGCACATCGCAGGTGAATCATTTGCCTCAGGTCCCATTTCTAGCGAGCTGTAGAAGCCTGAAGTCAAGTGCAGAGATTCCAATCGCCAGAGCCCTGCCTCTTCACCACTGCACCCTCCTGTCGGCTGAAGCGGCCCAGGGAGGCAGCCCCCCATGGCCTGGGTCCCAGACTGGTGTGAATCCCCCGCCCAGTTCACCCCACCAGAGCTCACTCCTCTGTGGTAGGAAACCAGGTGGTGCCCAAATCAGCACCAATGAGTACTTTCTGAACAAATGTGCCACTGGTATTCCTCTACATTGTTGGAGAAGTTTTAAAAATCCAACCTTTATGCCTTTTCCAATCCCGAGATTTATAATGTGGGTCCATATTCAAAAGTTTGTGCCAAAAAGAGTGTAAGAAAAAAGAAGATATGCTTAAGAAAGAATTAGGAAACATCTAACCTATTAATATACAATAAGTGAATCTTCAGGACAGTTGACTCCAAATTATTTTTCAATCAGTTCTATCCTCTCCCTTCCAAAAACAAGACCTAATCATTTAATGCATATATCCAACAATTTTCAGTCACCTGGCAAAAACTGACAATTAAGGGTGTATTTCCATCAGCTATTTCATAGTCTTGTCACAGGAAACCCAGTTTGAGTAAAAACGTGATGAAGCAGGAGTCTAGTGATCAGATTCTACATGGTACACTATCCATTAAAGTCTCCAGCACTTCACAAAACTTCTGTGTTCTATAGCATGAATACTGCATCACCCTTAATGTTAAAATATAAACAGATCTTTTAAAGGGTTTTGGGTTCATCTAATTAAGTTTCATAGTTCTGTTTACAACAAAGAGAATTAAGAATCATAATGAATCAAATGTAAGTATAAAGTATGAATTCCACAAAAATGGGACTTAGAAAATGAGATAAAGAAAAAGAAAAAAATCTCTAAATTAGCAGAAAATGCTATTAAAGCTAATTATTAGTCTTTACATAACAACAGTAGAGGGTCTTTATTGCTTTATTTTTGTTTTCCACATGCAACAATCGGATATTTGAGAAATCAGCTAATTAGCTGGTAGATCCATTTGGAAACATGCTTTCAGTTTCCCAAGAGCCAAAGTGAAAGCTGAGAAACTAAGTAATGAAACAAAAGGATTTCATTTTCTGACTATTCAAGTCCAAATGTCAACCCTATATTCGTAACTGTGTTTACAGAAGAATTCTGTAGATTGAAGCTTTTTCAGCAAGCAAGCACAGGAAATACTGTTCTTCACAAGTACGGCTTTTCCTGCTAAGCCTCATCTGCATCTAGCAGCTCAAACACATGACAGAGGTTTTACCAGATTCTTTTTAAAAGAAGCCACCATATAAGCAAACATACTGCAGATAAAGAGCGCCAGGTTTCTCAATGTTGGAGAAGGGAGCTACAAAGAGGAAAGGGCAGAGATTAGACTAAAACCTGCTGTGTTGAATTCAAGCTAGAGGCATTAGGTGAACTTGTAGTTTTTAGCATGCATGCAGATGGCAGACACAGAAGAAAATACACATGCATGGGTCAGCAGACACACACACTGCCCCTAGCTCCTCCCACTGAAAAGGGCAGAAGAGCAGCACCTCAGCAGCAGTGAGCACACTCACCACCCAGATCTTGGCTGCTAAACCTCATTCTCCAGCTAAAAGGAACTGAGGCTCCTTGGAGAAGTGACTGAATCCAGGGCTGAGGCAGGGAAAACACGAGAGAAGCCTGGATCATACTGTGGTGCCAGAAAGTAAGAAAGTGCTAGAAAAATGACAGCCAGGTCCAAAAGACATAGGAGCCAAACTCAAGAGTTTCCCAAAAGGCAAAGTAGAGGCTATCTGAGGAACAAAATAAGTAGACAGCATTGGACTATACCCTAGAAAATAAAATAAATATCCATGAGTCTAGACTGATGGGAATAATTCAATGAGTAATAAATAAATGGGAAAGAAGAGACAGCTCCTCCTTACAGAAGAGTTCCCATCGTTAAATGAAAAGGGAAGGAGGGAAATTCAAACCTTAGGGAAACGGTACAGTAATAACTGTTGCAGGCAAGACACACCCATGGTCACTAAGATGAGTAGGTGCAAGCCTGAGCAGAACCAAGATGGTCTCAAAATATCTCCCCCAAGGTACTAATTACCAATGGGAAAACATAAATTACCAAGGGGGGAATGCACAAGAGATTCACTTTACCCAGTGATCACAGTTAACATCACAGTAAATGACAGACAGACATATGTCCCCAGGACAGGATGCCCAGAGTGGGCACATCACTTCTGTGCCATCTTACTGAAAACATGTAACCTCTGTCTCTCTGTGAGACAACATCAGCAAACCCAAATGAGAGGCATCCTACAAAATACCTGGCCAGTATTCTTCAAAAGGGTCCAGGTCACAAAAGACAAGGCAAGAGGAACTGTCACAAGTTGGACGTCTTAGTTCCTTCTGGCTGCTGGAATAAAATACCTTAGACTGAGTGCTTTGTAAACAACAGAAATTCATCTCACTCATTCTGGAGGCTGTGAAGTCCAAGATCAAGGCACGGGCAGAGCCGGTGTCTGATGAGGACCTTCTTGCTGGTTCATAGACAGCACCTTCTGGCTGCGTCCTCATGTGGTGAAGAGGACAGTAAGCTCCCTCAGTCCTCTTTTATAGGCACACTAATCCCATTCTGAGGCCTCTGCCCTGACCTAACCATTACCCAAAGGCCCTGTCTCCAAATGCCATCACCTTGTGGAAAGGACTTTGGAGGAAACACAAACTCAGATCATTGCACTGGAGGAGACAAAGGAGAGATGGGGCAAGGTTTACAGTAGTGCACCTGTGTTAATGCCCTGGTTGTGGTAACTGTGAGGTGTTAATGCTTGCAGAAACCAGACAATGGTTGCATACAGAAACTCTGCTATTTGTGCAACTTTTCAGCAGGTCTAAAATTTATCTGAAAATAAAAAGTCCCCCCAAAAAGCCACTCCATTGTCATCTGTGTACATGCAGCATCTAATCTGACCCCAAAGTCTGCCATTCAGAAATGGAAGAGAGGACCAGAATGGCATGAAGAATCTGCAGAGCCCTTCCCATGCCCTGGCTGCTGACCACAGCACCATACCAGCTGACTGGGGAAGCACAGAGCTGTGCACCACCCACCATGAAAACCCTCCCCTTGCCTCTAGGATCCAGAACTACGACACTGCACGTCTGCCTCTGAAACATGCCGGTGCAGAGATGGGGGAGTGGTACGAGCTGTGGCTATGAAATAAAAAGGTTAAATAGATCATAAATTAAGATTAGTGTCAGCTAGCCAGCAGCTTTATATCACATTATAAATTAGATCAAGAAATGATGCTCCCCCTGCTAAAATCAGAAACCATTCAGAATATTTGCTTCAGAACTTCTACCCCAATAGGCTTCCCTTGCCAAAAAGGAAAAAAAAAAAATGGCCAGGCATAGTGGGTCATGCCTGTAATCCCAGCACTTTGGGGAGGCCAAGGTGGGAGGATCACTTGAGGCCAGGAGTTCAAGGCCAGCCTGGGCAATGTAGAGAGACGCTATCTCTACAATTAATGTTCTTAAAAAGAAAAAAATTAACAAAATAAAACAAAAATATATTCCAAGATCCCTTTTAAAGTGTAGTAATTAAAGGGGAAAAGGTACAGATGATGAATGAATTTAAAGCAACCCCAAATGCTGGCTCCCTTGTGCGTTCTCTTTGTATTTTTTCCCAGGAACCTCCAGAGCATGGGACAGCCGGCCTCGGTGCCCCATCCACATTCCACGGCTGCATGAGCTGATGCGACAGAAACCCCAGAGACCCCAGCCCAGACTGCACCACCCTGAGTGGGTTCCGGGTCAGGCCACCTAGAGCAGATGGAAATAATGGCTAGAGATGGCTGCCACTATTTTATTTAGACATTTTTATAAGGAAGCCAGAGGTTGCAAGCACTGCTAGGATAACTACACAAATTCTGATTTTACTAAAATGTTATGTCCCCTGAGCCAAGGTATTAATCTTGTTATAAAAGTAGTCTCTCTGCTTGCTAGCCATTCATTAAACTTTCATCAATTTTAAAATGTACTTATTGTTATTGGAACCTATGGAAAAGGCAAATAGCATCCAACACCAAGGCAAGAATCAGACTGGCTTTTGGAGGGGGATGGAATGGAGGAAGACTCCAGAGTGACAATGAAAATTCCAGGCATTCAGGTTTCCCGAAATACGTATGAAACAGTTTTCAGCTTGTAGCAACGTTTGATCTCTAAGAAATAAATTACCAATTATTTCTTAAAGGGGTGAGGACAAATTAAAAGCGAGATTCCAAATGGCAAATATTAAAACAAAACCGCCTCCCATTGCTCTGTGCTCTCCAAAGACAGCCGTGTGCAGGAGGAGGCCCGCCAGTGCCAGTCCCCAGCCGCAGGGACCTCCAGGAATGCCTCATACAGTATCAATCTTGTCAGCCGCATGCCATCCATCCACAGCCGGCGGGACACTGGGGAGGACACCAGACTCTGGCCTGCGAATGCTCTGGGAATGTCATTACATTCTCTGTTTACTGACCAGACGCAGGGCTATTTCTGCAGAACTTACATCCTGATGAAGTTCTGATGTCATCTGAACTACGTGAAGAAGCTCTGCTGAGAAAAAAGAGAAGAGAAATCCTGGTGGAAAGAGATAAGCCTCCGACGGGCCAGATTCCATACACATTTGACAGGGAAGGCACGTCCATGCGATCGTTTCTCTGCCTTTGACTGTGCAGTATCATGTAATGCTATGATTTTATAAAATGGCAGCAGAATTTTGGAGTAGGACCTATCGAAAGAGATGAGAATTTTCTTTCTCTACAAGCAAGCAGGAATTTAAAAGTTCAGCAGTCCATCGATCATCAGGTGATGAGTCACAATCAGCAAATGAAATGTACAAGTTGGTCTCTCATCACTTGGCCTATAAAAGTTTCCGATCCATGGGGTAAAAATGCACCGACTGTAATAAGCACTCCATTAGAACAAATAAAACCAAACACCTAATTACCAAGTGTCTATTTATAGTGTCTAAAATAACTTAACCCAGTTTCACAAAGCAGATATTTTAAGATTCAAAGAAAAACCTTGCTCTATTCTGGCATTAGGTACTACGCTTATTTTGCTTAGACCCAGAGGATCAAGAGTTCTGTAATTCTAAATTACATTATTTGTAGCATGAATTCAAATAATTAGTCTCATTTACAAACAGCAATTACTTATAAAAGAAAACGGAATCATAAATTTAAATTGTTAATCCTGACAAAAATTCACAACCTGGTTTAAAGGAAGACTGCAGAGTCAAGGGAAGAAGGTATACAGGGGTCAGTAATATCCTGAGTTTAAATGGTTTTGCAAAACTAGCTCACACCAGCACAATCTTTTATTCTTCTTTAGTGTCTCGTTCAGGCAAATTCCTTTCCCCACGGGGGTGGCATCCTCATTGACATAGCACAAAGAAGGAAGTTTGTGATGTGTGACAACCCAAAAAGGAGCTCCTGGTATTCAGAGGAGTCATGGTAAAAAATAAAGGAACAAATAAACAACTAAATACAAATAAGCAAAGAAAACCAGATGTCAGGATTAGAATAGACTCTAAAGACCACTGGAGACCATTAAGCGAGCATTGTATCCACCTAGACTGACTGTGTCCATACACAGCTATAAGCCACATGTGGCTTCTTATTTAAATTTAAATTAATTGGAATGTAATAAAATTTAAAATTCAGTTTCTAAGCCACAGGAGTCCATTTCAAGTGCCCAGCAGCCAATGTGACTAGTGGCTACCATGATTGGGCAGCAGAGACGAAGAACATTTCCATCATTGCAAACACTTCTGTCAGACAACCGTGGCCAGCCCTGTCATCGCACATACTAGGGAAGCTGAGACCCAGAAGGTGATGAGGACTTGAAGTCTCTGATAAGCCAGGAGCCCGGAGTTCACTGGCTGAGCGCAGCAAGTGGTTGGCCACACTGAGCTGCTCATTCAGGTCAGCCCAGGGAAAGCTTGAGCGCCACGTGGTCAGGAACCCATCTGGACAGTTCAAGGTCAGAGTCCAGCACACACTCCACCCACTCCCCCAGGTGACTCAGTTTCTTGAATGAAGGTATGAGAAAAAACAACCATATCACTATTGGGACTTCAAAATTATAAAACACAGTCCTGAACTCAAGAAGCTAAGAGGCTGCTTAGGAATTTCTCAGTGTAAGACACAAGACATCTTCTCTGTATGTTGAGTTCTCAAAACACTATATTAAACATCTTTGTGCACAGAATGTTAATTAATTCTTTAAAACAGAGTCGCAGATATGAAACTGCCCTAAATTCCTAACAATGGAAGAATGTTGTATCTTTACAGTAGGACACTTTATCATCTCCAAAAATGATATTAACAAAGAGTTCAATATATGGCTAAGCACTTACGAGGTCAGGAGAAAAAGCCAAACACACAATTGTGATGATCCCACATGCTGAAACGACTGGGTGTACGTGTGCAGGTGGCGTCTAACATACACAACAAGCCTCTAGTGTTTCACTCAGCGCTGTCCCCTAGACAGCCTTGCAGCAAACCTCTCCGAAAAGAGCTGCTTCCCAGATTGAGGCCAGAAAAATACATATTAGCAAGTTGTTCTGGATTAGAAGACAACCTTGACAGCCTCCCCAGATCCCACACTGGACCTGGCGCACAGTGACCCCTCTTAAAACTTCTCTAATTGGCTGGTCGTGGTGGCTCACGCCTGTAATCCCAGCACTTTGGGAGGCCGAGGCAGGCAGATCACAAGGTCGAGAGTTCAAGACCAGCCTGGTCAATATGGTGAAACCCTGTCTCTACTAAAAATACAAAAATTAGCCAGGAATGGTGGTGGGCGCCTGCAGTCCTAGCTACTCGGGAGGCTGAGGCCAGAGAATCACTTGAACCCGGGAGGCAGAGGTTGCAGTGAGTCGAGATGGTACCGCTGCACTCCAGCCTGGGCCACAAAGCAAGACTCCATCTCAAACAAACAATCCTCTCACTGATGGAATCCATATTGGAATGCACATTTGCAGATACTGATAAGAACCTATCTAAGGACATATTTTAATATTACTTTTTCTAAATCTTCAAGATTTTATCTGTATTTATCTTCTGGTAGCTTTACACAAAAACGTTATCAACCCAGCTATTTTGAGAAAACTGGACTAAGGGACTATGATACACCAGATACTGAATAAATGGCAATGTTTCAAAGTTTCCTGGCTGGCCTCTCTAGCAAGGAGGGGCAATCCAAGGAGAGCTGGGGCACTCGGGGAAAGGAGAGCAAGCCAGGGCCAGAGGAAGCAGCAGGAAGGTGGGTGGCATTAGCAGAGAAGGAGCACACCGCCATGACCTCCAGACACTCCGCTGGGGCCTCCCTGACAGCCTGGGAAAGACAACCCGGGGCCCCAGGTTGAGTGAGAACGCTTAGAAAGTCCTAGATTTGAGTGGTGCTGCCTTGAGACCCCCTGGTTCCAGGCAACAGAAACCCAAACACCCACCCTTAAAGAAAAGTAGAGAAATGCATCTCTGATTTAGGCACTCAGGAGTCAAACATATCAGGCTCAGCCAACATGAATTCATAATCAACCAAGTCACCAAACAAGGTCCTGTGTCTTCATGAGAGTTACAAGAAATCACAGAGAGATGAAAACCACAAAGCCCACACTTGACCCACAGGATTGCACATATTTAAAGCAACCAGTCTAGAATATGAAATAAGCATTTATGAAATGCGTAGGCAAAGGAAGATAGATGATGGGAGAAAGCATGAGCAAGGAGCAAGCAGAAATCAAATATTTCAGTCAAGATTTCAATCAAGTGCTCAGAATGGACTTTCATTTCCAAGCAAAATGAACTAACAGAGGCAGCCCAATGTTCCCATGGGAACTGGAAAAAGTCAGAAGAATTACAAAACTCATCTTCTAAAATGTTGTAGAGCTGTGAAAGCAACCAGGACTAGGGGGACTGGGACTGTACAATGGAGATGGCCCTTTGCAACACTTGCTGACCCTGGGTGTAGACGGGGAGCAGTGTGGCAGCCCACACAAAGCCACTCCACCTGGTAAGGGAAACCAGGGAAGCTCTGAGTGGTCTCGTGGGGATGGCATGAAGTAGAATCGGAAGAACCCCAAAAGTGCAATCAATTTGCCATCCTGTGGGGCTTTGTTCATAAGCCTGGGGAGCTGGGTCAAGGAAGGGCTTCTAAAAGGAAAAGTGTACTCTCCCTTAATCTAATGGCACTTATGAGACTGGGGTGGGAAGAGAGGTGGGTGGAAAGATAGCTGGGGTAGACACAGTATGGCCTGCTTCAAACATAGTCACATCTCCCATCAGGACATTTAGCAGACTTTGAAGTGGGGGAGGTGGGAAGCTAAAGAGCTAAGCTCAAAACCTGCTAAGGAGAGAACCAAGGGATCTCCCAAAGTATTTACAGGCTGAGGAGAAAGAGACCAGCAGGCTTTCAATCAAAAGACCATGCTCAAAGGAAAGGTCCAACCAGGAACTGAGTTTTAGTAAAATTACAGGCCGGTCCTGACCCGGATCAATCCCTCATGAAACCAAGGTCCTTCACCCCTCACCCCATATTTCTAACCAACGGCAAAGAGAACTTTTGCTTTGATGGGAAATACGACTATCCAGAGGCTTTACAGCACAAGTTCAGCAAACAATCATGATTTTAAAAGCATGCAAAGAACAAAAACATGTATGATAATAAAGTGTTTAATGATAATAAAGAGAAGGGAAAAAGAAGGAAATACAGAGGAATAGATGTCTGCAACACTGGTGCTAGCAGATGAGAACTGCAAAATAATTATGATGGATACACTTAGTAATAAAAGAAAAAGACAAACGACATAAGTGGGAAAGTGAAGAATTTTAAATATAAAATTGAAATACATATTAAAGTACAAAACGGACATTCTAGAACTGAAAAATACAAAATTTGCAATTCAGGATTCATTGGATGAGTTTAATAACAGACTAGACACATCAGAAAAACAAGGTCCATGATCTGCTGGACAGCTCAGCGGAAATACCCAGACTGTGGTACAGAAAGGGTACAGGAATGGAAAGCAAACAAGAACAACAGAGATCCGAGGGACAGTCAAAAAGTACCAACCCACCTATAACTGACGTCCCAGAGGAAAGGACAGATTGGATGAGGCAGAGCAGTATTTGAAGGCATCGGGGTTAAGAATTTGCCAATAGATAACAAAGAGCAATCCAGAAATTCAAGAAGTTCAGCAAACCCTAAGCAGAATAAACATGACGACAACCACAACATAACACAATTAGCTTCAAACCAAAGAAACAATGTTAAAAGCAGCCAGAGGAAAAAAGTTTGTAGTACCTTCAAAAGTGCAACAATAAGATTGACAGCTGACTTTTCAGCAAACCAGAAACTAGAAGACGATGGAATATCACATTTTAAAAAGGTAAATAACTGCTAACTCAACAATCAATAGCTATTAGTGTTTAAAAATGAGCCACTGCTAGTTGACTAGCACTGAAAAACTAGGTAAACAAACAAGTCCTTCAAGCAGAAGTCAGCCAAGATAGAGGCATGATGGTGAAGAAGCGATAGAGGGCACCGTCGTGAGCACAGGGCACAGTGACACAAACACCAAACGTTTAAACAATGACAGCAGTGGCTACTGCACTTCAAATGTCTACATAATTAAAATACAACAGCATTCAAGCTTGGAGAACGGGAAATGACTAACATTTTGTAAGGTATTTTACTGCTCAGGAAGTGGCAAAGTAGCAATTTAGGTGAACTATGGTAAGTCCGGGGTGTATATTATAATCTCTAGGGTAATCACTAAGTAACAAATGCAAGTCTGCATAACCAGAAAGAGGAGAAAAATGAATTTAAAAAGTACTTTATTAATCAAAAAAAGGAAAATTAGAAATAAATAAAGATGGGTCAAATAGAAGACAGATAGCAAAATGGTAAAAGTAGGCTCACCTGTAATTATTTTAATGTGACTGGACTAAACAATTCAATTAAAAAATAAAGGCTACCAAACTGGATATTTTTAAAATTATGTTACTTTACACACATTTTAAATATAATAACAAAGGCTGGAAGTTAAAGTGTGGAAAAAGACTACTCAAAAATAAATATAGCTTCATATAATTAACCTAACCAGACTCTTTAAGAAAGAATAATCTTATAACAATAAGAATAAATAAAGAATAAAGAATCTTAAAAGCAATTAAACCACTAGTTTAGCCAAAATTAAAAGCAATAAATTAATAAGCCTGGTCTAGCAGGTATTCAAAGGATGAAGCTTAATGGCCAAGTAATGTTCATCCCAGGACTGCAAAGATAGTTTAACATTAATAAATCCATAGAAGTCATAATCTACACTAACAGATATGGGAGTGGGAATCACATAAACAGTTAAATAGATGCAGAAAAATCACTTAACAAAATTCGAAGCCCATTCATAATTTTAAAAAAAGTTTTCAAGGAGCAGTAGAGGAGGAGATTAAGAAGTTTTCTTTAGCTCTGAAATAGTTTCTGACAATTTTTTGTTTCCCCTCCTGGAGGGAAGAGAAAGAAGGAGATAGAGAAAGAGAGAAAAAGAGAGAGAGAGAAAGAAAGAGAAGGAGAGAAAGAGAGAGAGAAAGAAAAGAAGAAAAGAAAGAAAGAGAAAGAAAAGAAGAAAACAAAAGAGAGAAAGAAAGCAAGAGAGAGACAGAAGGAAGGGAGAAAGGGAGGGAGGGACGGAGGGAGGGAAGGAAGGAGGAAGGAAAGATTGATTCAGATAACCAGAAGAGAAAGAAACTTCCTTTCTACAAAAATCTATAGCAAGCATCATTTTTGGTAATGAAGAATTAGCAGTTTTCCCTAACTTATCTAACAAAATGAGTGCACATCTACTTAAAATGGAAGTGGAGATCCCAGTACAATATGACAAGTAAAAGAAAGAAACGGTTTACAGAGTAGAAGTTAATTAAAAAGTAAATTAAATATAAGATGAAGACATGAAAATTAATAACATTTCCACATATCAGTAATAAAAATCTAATCCTAGAAAAAGTTACTATTTATAATACGAATGGCAACAACAAAAAATTCAGGACATAGGGAAAGTATTTCAAAAGATGCACAAGCTCTTCATGAAAAAAACTATTTAAATTTGAGAGACATTAAGGAAATTAGAGAGAAACAGAGACAATGCATGCAAGAGTGCATATTCCTGAAGAGGAAGATTCCTATTATAAAGACTTTATTTTCCCCGCATTAGTCTACAGATCCAAGGACCTCAATCAAAATCCCAAAGGAGTTTTTCTAAGAATTTGACACGCTTATTCTGAAATGTGCATGGATGAGCAAAGGCCCAAAAAGAATTAAGAAACTCCTGAACAGGAAAAACAAGATATGAGGATTTAGTCGCCAATTTTAAGAGTTAGCCTAAAGCTATAGCAACTAATGCATTGTGGCATTAGTACAGAAAGACAGAAACAGCAATGGAACAGGAGAGCCCAGAAACAGACATATGTCCACTTGGAACAGTCAGCGGCTCCAGCTCCGTTTACTGTGTATCTCCTCATTTCTCCAGGTCTCTGCAGTGCCTCTGCCGCCCGATATCTGCATGTCACATGTTTGTCATATATTTGCAGTGAAGCCACTGCAGAGTCCTGGAGAAAGGAGGAGTTACTCAATGCACGGGTCTGGAGTCACTGATTGTTCATATTAAAGAAGAACTGAACTTCCACTCCATACCACAAGCAAAAGTTAATTCCAAATGATCTACAGACTTGTATATGAAAAGGAAAACTGATACTTTCATAGGAAAATAGTGGAATTGTTATGACTGGGAATAAGTGAGGGCTTTGAAACAAGGCATAAAATGTGCAAACTATAAAGGAGAAGAATCATAAATTCAATTACATTCAACTATATTAAAATTAGAAACTCCTCTCCCTCAAAAGGCACTATAAAGAAAATGAAAACGAAAACACAGGCCACAAACTGGGAGAAGACAATTGCAGCCCATGTAACAGGCAAAGGATTCGAATCCAGACTATATAAGATAATCCTATAGTTAATAACAAAAAGAAAATGCAACAGAAATATAGGCAGAAAGGGTATGAGCAGGCATTTTGCAAAAGAGGCCTGATGAATGGCAACGTGAAAAGACGCTGAAGGTCACTCGCGATCAGAAGTGCTAATTAAGATCAGGTTGAGACAGGGTTTGTTACCCAGGTTAGCAACTGTTAGCAGCACAACTCCAAGTTGTGGTGAGGAGGTGGATTAACTGCCTGGAGTCGATCTGTTTTAACCATTTTCACAAAAGTTATTGTCCTGTAACACTGAACACTGACCCTCCAATCATTCTACCCTAGAGTAGAATGAGAGAAACTTTCAAACACTTAATCATTTGACACTGAGAAACAGCTTGGCCTCCCACTGCTAACCATATAGGTATGTTTATATACGTGTGTGTGTGTACATATATATGTAAATATTCTCAATGTCTAGGATCCAACTTACACACATAGGAAGCAGAGAAATACAACCCACAGTCAGGAGAAAATATGTATACATACACCTATATGGTTAGCAGTGTATAAAGAAAATGAAAACATAGGCCACAAACTGGGAGAAGGCCATACACCTGACAAAGTATTAGAATCCAGACTATGTAAAATTATCCTATAAATCAATAAGAAAAAGAAATCCCAACAGAAATACAGGCAGAAAGGATATGTGCAGGCATTTCATATACAGTGTGTGTACATATATATGTGTATGTATAGTGTATATACACATATACATTATATACACTATACATATGTATAATGTATACATTATACATGCATATATGTTATACATATATACAATATATACATGTATATATGTAAAATATATACATTATGTATATTATATAATATTTATATACAATATATACATAATATTATATAAAATATAGACATAATGTGCATATATGTTATATATACACAATATACATAATGTGTATATATACAGTTTTTTGTTTCCCTCCAGGAGGGAAGAAAAAAAGAAAACGAAATTCAGAGAACCAGAAGAGAAGGAACCTTCCTTTCTACCAAAAGTGTGTAGCAAGCATCATGTTTGGTAAATATAATGTACATATTATACACACACATACATTCCTATTCTTTAAAACATGTAATCCAAAACTTTGCAAGTAAACCCATTTTCTCCTTTACTTCCCAGCAACCCCAGAGACGTGAGGTCACTGGAACAATTTTGGCCTTTACAGATAACCAGCATTCTACTTGAAAACTAACTGCTCCTCTGAGAAGCCACCTGCAACCACAGCAACCAGCATGACTACTTCCACTCCTTATGCTCACGTGAACACCCATGAGAGCACGGGCAAACCAGCCAAGCCATCTGCAGGTGCCCATACACTTATGCAGGGCACCTACTTATTTTTTGTCGAGAGGGCATGACTGCAGGAAAAGTGTCATCTCAACAAGTAGTCTAATGCTGGGTGCTTTATACCAGCTATCCCAGTAGCCCAGGACAAAAGACAGCCCTAGGTGATTCATTTTTCAACTGCAGGGCTGCACAGAGCTCTCCAGGCTGCCCAGGTAGACTGCCACACAAAGGTTTAATGCTATCGCCACGATTACATTTGACTGAATAAAGTCCTGCCTGCCAGAGGCATTAACTGCAGTGTTGTATGAGTTCAGGTGGGAAAGAATACACTCTTCTTCTGTCTGGTCTCATTTTCAACAACATTAAAATGCCGAAATGACAGACCTCAGTGGACTTTCTGGTAATAACACACACTTAAGTCTGCAACAATGACAAGAGAAAAATAATCTGAATCAAAGATGCCCTTTGTTTACTTCGCCTTCCCAATCTTGGGTCCCCCCTCCATACAAAGTTCCAACAGTCCTTTGGAGCAAAAATGCAAATAAAATTTTTTATATTTCTTAACAAAAAGTCAATTAAGGTTTATACCAATTTCGCCAAACACCTGTGATCTGGGACTCACCTGTGAATTTCTCAAACAGTACAGGGAAAGACTATGAGCTGAACGACCAGAAGGCATACAGAAAATACAATAAATGGTTGGGCACAGTGGCTCACACCTGTAATCCCAGCACTTCGGGAGGCCGAGGTGGGTGGATCACCTAAGGTCAGGAGTTCGAGACCAACCTGGCCAACATGGTGAAACCCCATCTCTACTAAAACTACAAAAAATTAACCATGCTTGGTTAATTTTTGGTGATGGCGACCTGTAATCCCAGCTACTTGGGAAGCTACGGCAGGACGGTTGCTTAAATCTGGGAGACAGAGGTTGCAGTGAGCCGAGATTGTACCACTGCACTCCAGCCTGGGCAACAGAGCAAGACTTTGTCTCAAAAAAAAAAAAAAGCAGCACACCTTGACTTGGTAAATTGTACCTGAATTTAGAAGGTAAATTAGTTTTCTTCTTTAACTCTGTTTCTGTGAGAAAAAAATTAAAAAGGCTATCTACCTATATCAAGTCTAACAAGGAAGACAAACGTAAGTCTTCTCGAAAATTACTGTTCTTTGAATTCCTATTCTGTGAGGGCCAGAATACACAGACTTAAACATGCCTAGAAAGAAGTCCGTGAAGCTTTTCACCCATTTCAGGCCAGTAAAAAGTCTGGGGTCAGGGCCACAGAAATTTGTGTAATCTGAGCAATCTCAGTCCCATAACAGCCCAGAGGGCCTCCCTTTTGTTAATATGGGTATACTAACAACTCAGTGGGGATTCCACTTCCAGCAATGACAGAGTAGCAAGAACCACATGTAACAGCTAAAACAAAATAAAGCACGGGTTCAGTAGCCTCAAATTCTGGGAACCAGAAGTGCTTCAGATTTTAGATTTTTCTGGATTTGGGAATATATGCAAATACTTACAGATTGAGCATCCCTAATCAAAAATCCAAAATGCACCAATAAATACTTCCTTTGAGCTTTAAGCATGTCAGTGATCAAAAATTTTCAGATTCCGTAGCAGTTCAGATTTTGAATTAGGAGTACTCAACTGTCATATAAAACAACGGTCCTCAGAACAAGGACAGCAGCAGCCAGGGGCTATGCTGCCCAAGGAAAGGGAAGTACAGTCGAGTCAGCCGCCCAGGGAATGGCTGGTGCAGCCTCCCAGGCTGTGTCGAGGAGGAGGGTCTGAGCCAAAACCAGCGGGTGGTCTCACCAAAGTGGGGAAGAGATCAGAATTCAAAAAGAACAAAACACCTAGAATCTTCAGGGTGGAGTACCAGGGAGGAAGGGCCTACTCAGAGAACACACTGGGCATCTCCAGAAGAGTCCCTGTGGTTTCCGCCCAACAACTGAGACACTGCTTGAGAAGGAACTCCCTGAGGTCATAGAAAGGTCCCAGAAGTAGGAGGCCAAATAATTCCTGGGCACAAACAGAGCTGGGAAGATTCCATGTTCTCACCAGCCAGTGTGGAAAGATCTCCTCACACAACATTCATCAGGTGAAGAACTCAGAGCTGCCTTATTTCATATACATATATTTAATACACACACACACACACACACACACACACACACACACACAATGCACACACACACACACACACCCCCCTTATAAAACAAAGATGCTGCCTAAACAGTAGGACTAAACTATCCCTGGACTATAACCTGGACTTGCCCTAACAAAACTGTTTTTAAAAAGCATGCCTTGAAAGGATACAAATGATTTCAAGAAACTCAACCTGCACCACAACAAAGTCCAAAACTGTTTTTTAAAAGACACCATAATCTAGCACTCAACAACAAAACTCTCAATGTCTAGGATCCCATTTAAAACACATGCACACACATAAGAGGTAAAGAAATATAACCCACAATCAGGAGAAAAATCATTCAACAGAACCAAAGCAAAAAAAAGTAGAGATGATTAAAACAAGGGGACAGGGACATAAAAACAGTTCTTATAAACGTGCTCCATATTTGAGAAGAGAGAAGAAAATCTGCACGTGACATGAAAAATAGAAGATATTTTAAATGACCCTTGGAGCATATGGAGATGTGAAATGCATATCTAAAGTAAAAAAATACAACCAATATGATGTACAGATTAGATGCAGCAGAAGGAAAAAATAGCAACAATGAGAAAATAACATTTTTCAAACTAGCAGGGCACAGAAACACAAAAAGGCTGAGGAAAATGAGCAGGGTTCAGGGAAAAACACAGAAACACAAAAAAACTAGGAAAATGAGCAGGGCTCAAGGAAAAACACAGAAACACAAAAAAACTGAGGAAAATGAGCAGGGCTCAGGGAAAAACACAGAAACACAAAAAAACTGAGGAAAATGAGCAGGGCTCAGGGAAAAACACAGAAACACAAAAAAACTGAGGAAAATGAGCAGGGCTCAGGGAAAAACACAGAAACACAAAAAAACTGAGGAAAATGAGCAGGGCTGCAGTTGCACGTGTGCTGCACAGCTTAAGCAGCACACATGCAATTGAAACCCCAGAAAAAAGGGAGGAAGGAAAAATATCTGAAGAAATATTCAGTGACATTTCCTCAAATCTGATGAAAAATCTATATGAGGTAAAACGAGGTTAAACGTCCCTAATCCAAAATGCTCCAAAACCTGTGCACCAACATGATGCCACAAGTGGAAAATTCCACACCTGACCTCGTATGACAGGTCCCAGTTGAAACACAGTCAAAGCTTTGTAACATGCATAGAATTATGTAAAATATTGCATAAAATTTCCTGCAGGATATATGGATAAAGTATATATGAAACAAAAATGAATTCCATGTTTAAACTTGGGTCATGTCCCCAAGAGAGCTCATACACACACACACACACACACACACACACACACACACACACACACACTATATATATGTGTTTATACACATAAACACACACACACACACACACACACATTCCAAAATCTCAAAAAAAATCCAAAATCAGAAACACTTCTGGTCTCCACCATTTCAGATAAGGGATACATAACCTGTTCTCACAGATGCAAGAAGCTGAGTGAAACCCAGGCAGAAGCAGCACAAAAACAAATAATCAAATAGCTGAAAACAAGAGACAAAGAGAAAACCTTAAAGTGGCCAGAGGTGGCAAAAATACCAGATTACATACAGAGGGACAAATTTAAGAATGACAGCAAACTGATCTTCAGAAACTATGCAAGGCAGAACACAATGGAACAACATTTTTAAAAGGAGAAAAAAAGGTCAACCTAGAATTCTATAAGCAACACAACATCTTTTCAAGAATGCAGGTGAGATAAAGGCTTTTCATCAAAAAATAAAAACAAATGCATGACAATTCAGATACCAGCAGACCTGCACTTGACAAATGATAGGACAAATTTTTCAGGTATAAAAAAAATGATACCCAGTGGAAACTAGGATCTACACAAAGGAATGAGGATTTCGAGAAACAGCAAAGATGCAAATAAATGTAAATTCTGGGTTTTTTAAATCTCTTTAAAAGTAAATTGACTGCCCAACATAAAAATGGCAACACTGTATTTTGGAGTATATTACATATGTAGCAATAATGCCACAAAAAAGGGGATGAGGAAAATGAAGCATCCTTTTGTTAAGGTGCTTATTCTGCACACGAAGCTGTGTTATACTACGTGAATGTAGACTATGGCAAGCATAAGCTAAGTATGTACATGACACACCCTAAAGCAACCACTGAAAAAGAAGAGAGATAGCTAATAAGCCTATAGTGTAGACAGAATTTTAAGTTGGAATCATTAAAAAACATATCCAAATGATTGAAAAGAAGCTGTGGAAGACGGAGGAAGAGCAAAAAGAACGAATCGGTGAGCAACAGATGAACAGCAAGAGGGTATACTTAAACCCCACCACATTAATAATTACACTGAATGTAAATGGTCTAAGTGCTCCAATTTTACAAAGATATTGTCAGATCAGATTTTTTAAAGCAAGAAACACAACTGTGTTGTCTACAAAAAACACATGTTAAACGTAATAGCAAGAATAGGTTATGTGCAAAAGAATGGATAAACAGTTACCACAGAAACACTAATCAAAAGAAAGCTGGAGTGGCTATTCTAATATAAAATAATTTCAAAACAAGAAATATTACACCAAAACTAAAGAAGGCCATTTCATAAGGGTAAAGGTTAATTCCCCATGAGGATGTTAAAATTCTAAACACGAATGCAGCTAATGAAATCACGTAGAACAGGTGAAGCGAGAGTCAACAGAACTGAAAGGGGTAATAAACAAATCTCCAATTATAGCTTGAGATGCCAATACTCCTAATAATTTTTAGAATAGGGAAACAAAAAATCAATAAGGACATAGAAGACCTGAACAGCATTATCAACAAACTTTACAAAACTGACATTTAAAGCGCACTCCACCCAAGAACCACCAAGTATACACTCTTTTCAAGTGTACACAGACATTCACCAAGGTAAACCATATTCTGGGACATAAAACAACTCTCAACAAATCTAGGAGAATTGAAATCATGAAAGGTATGTCCTCTAACTACAAGGTAACTCACCTATAGATCGATAACAGAAAAATACTGGGAAAGTCCCAAATATTTTTTAAAATCCCCCAAATTCTTGGAAATTAAATGACATACTAACAAATAACCCATGCGTTAAGGAAGAAACCACAAGGGAAATTGAAAAATATACCACTCTGAGTCAAAATGAAAAACAACATGTCTGCCTGTGAGCACATCCACAGCAGCGCTTAGAGAGACTCTTAGCATTAAATGTTTACATGAGAAAAGAAAGGACAGCCTAATGATCTAAGCCTCTACCCTAGGAAACTACAAAAAGAAATCAAACTGAAAGTAAGCACAAGAAAGAAATAACAAACAGTAGAAATCAGTAAGACAGAAAAAAAGAAAGAAAAATCAAGTAACAACAGTTGGTTCTCTAAAAAGAAAATGGATAAACCTCTAGCCAGACCAATTAGCCAAAAAAGGGGACAACGTACAAATTACCGATACCAGGAATAAAAACAAGGACATGACTCAAAATCCCACAGATATTAAAAGGATAATAAAGGAATATAAAAATAACTTTAGGCCAATAAATTCAACAAACTTAGACGAAATGGTCAAATTCCTTGACAAACATAAAATCCCAAAAAGTCACTCAGGAAGAAATAAATGGCCTGAATAGCCTTATAGCTACTGAAAAGCTGAATGCATAGTTAATGTCATTTTCACAAAGAAAACTTCAAACCCAAACGGCTTCACAGGTAAATCCTACAAAGCACTTAAAGAAGACACAATGCTAATAGTACACAATCTAATCCAAAACATAGAACAGGCCTCCTTGTATGAGTACAGGATTGCCCTCTTAACAAAGCAGACAGACGCCCAGGAATGCTGCCGATCAACACCACTCATGAACACACACACAAATCCTTCAACGTATCAACAAGCTAAACCCAGCAATCTATGAAAATAGAAATCCATCAAGTCCAGGTGGGCATTTAACTAGGAACACAAAATTGGCTGAATACGTGGAAACCAATGAGAATGTTATCCACCATATTCACTGCAGAAAGGAGTAAAACGTCCCCCATCTGATAAAGGGCACCTACACAAACCTACAGCTGACCACACACCACACAGTGAAAGACAACACAAAAGCCATGGTGAGGAAAACTGCGGACGTCTCCTCAAGAGCCAACATGACACCAAACTCTAGGAAGACGACACTCACGGTCAGGGCAGCAACAGGCAGGTTCACTTCAGAATGTCCTGACGAAGCAATCAAACCTGCCAACTGTACTAAATCTTGACCCTTTTTAACATTCGGTGACCTAATGGGCAGCGCAGCAAAGCACTTCTGCCACAAACCAGAGTGACGCTGCCACCAGGAGGGCTCCACGCGTGGCAGGGACTACCGACGAACTCAGCGACTTCATTTCAGAACAGCTTCACCAGTGTGAATGACTCACAAACTACGGTTGTAGACTTGTATCTCTGGCAGATGTTTTCTCAACAATGAACAGTCTGCACCTGTAATTAACACAGCTGACAGTATGTGCTGCTGAAGATACATAAAATGGGAACTTCCTTTTTAAAAAATGTTTCTGTAGAGACGGGGATCTTGCTATATGGCCCAGGCTGGTCTCTAACTCCTGGCCTCAAGTGATCCTCCCACCTCCACCTCCCAAAGTGCTGGAATTACAGCCATGAGCCACTGTGCCTAGTCAGAACTTTCAAGTGATGATTAAAATTTTAGAATACTGGTACCCAGAACCATGACTTCCCAATACTAAACGACTTTTCTAAGGAGAAAAGCGATGATATTAGCAAATATTATTTTTAGTACTGTATTATGAAACATCAACATTTGGAAGCAACATTTTCCACAGGGCCCATGAAAGGCGTTAGGAAATCACTCAAAGTGCAAGGCATACCAATGGATTTTAACGTCATAGAGAACAAAAAGTTCACAGAGGGGGTCTCGGACTGCACACTGCTACAAACCCTCAGGAAAATACCACTTGCCCAGTCCTGAGGTAGTGTCAAGGGAAATATCCTCAATTATTTCAGAAAGCTATTAAAACACTATTCCTTTTTCCAATTACTTATCTGAGTGAGGCCAGATTCTCTTGATGTGCTTCGACCCAAACAACATATAACAGACTGAATGAAGAGGCAGATAGGCAGGAAGAAAAATGAGGAAGCAGAAGCCAGCTGTCTTCCATTCATCCAGACATTACGAAGTTTTAAAAAATGGAAACAGAACATTTCTCACTAGATTTTTTTTTTTATGGAAACTATAGCTACTTTTTATTTTAAAATGTTATTTATGCAAAAATCTAATAGGCTTATTGTTGTCTAAATGAATATTTTAAAATTTCTCAATGTTAATTTCTAATGGGGTAAGTATTAATATACAACTCACATAATCTCTTTGGGATCCCTCATAAGTTTTAAGGACGCAAAAAGGCTCTGAGACCAAACTGTGTGAGGACCCCCAGCAAGGAAGGCAGAGACCCCACCCCCACCGCTCCACCCCCACCCCTACCCCTCTCTAACATGGAGACGGCCCTTTAGGGACCTAATCTCCCCCATCCACAAACCTGAGAACGGAGAAACACATGCGTGTCCTTTGTCGAAGGAGGAACATAAGGGTCCTTGTCTCGCCCTCATAGGAAAATATTCATTCTCCCTTTCTTCACAAAAGCTTTCCACCACCTCCACTCTGCCACCATCACTCACACAAACTTTTCCACCAAAACGTGACTTATTCTCTTTGGGAGATGTTCTCATAAGGATCCACTCAAGAACTTTTCACTATTTTAGCTTAAAGTTGGAAAAAACTAGCAGAATACTTTGGCATAACAAGTCAGTGTATGACTACAATTCCATATGAAAACATTTAAAATACATTAGATTTTTGGTCAAGACTAAAGACAAAAAAAAAAAAATCAACCAATCTATTCTAATTGGGTTCCCATGGTAACTGTACAATTGGGTTTTTCAATATAACATCCCCCAAGGCCCAATGCACACTTGTAAACATACTTCCAACAGCCTGAATTGTTTTTACATTACAGCACTCCCAGGAAGATCAATTATTATACGTCCCCACCCTAACTGTTAGTGGCAGGAGATGCTAACACTATCTGCCATATTAACATAACTCATGTAAGGAACACTGCATATCACAATAATTATATAAAACTAATCATACACTTCAGATTCATCAAGCATGTTCTGGGTAATAAACCGATACAACTGCTGTCACAGAACCATGTTTATGAAATGTAAGAAATCACACCCAACTACAGACCAAGCCATTATGCCTCTCTTATTGATTTCAAGGATAAACAGAATCAATCACTAATAATTACATTATAAGATGACCCTCAAGGTTAATCATATTCTTAGAGACTCTCGGTATGGAATTGAACAACAGACATAGCTGTGCTAATAAATAAAAGACAAGGATTCAAATCCACACTTTAAATATTAAGAGCACTAGAGAAATCACAGCACATGCCCTAAGCCAGGACTCTAGCTTTACCTGTACTCACCACAGCATCCTCTCCCTGCACAGCGGGCCCCCCAAAGCCCGATTCCAGGGGCACAGCGCCAGCCTGCACAGCAAGAGCACAGACAGCCAGAAGTAGTGGTATGGCCAGAGCTTAGGAATGACAAGATCCAACAGGAAGAAGCTGACAATTTGAGTTTCCTTTGCAACAATCATAAAATCCCTATGAACTTTATACATTTTGCAGATCTACAACCCACAACACAAATTGGTGAGTTAGAAGTAACTTTAACCTTTTCTTTCTACCTTTCCTATGGTCCCCCCCATCAGTAGCCACATAAACCAATTTGGTGAGGTGTGGGCCAGTGGGGCTTTCAGCAAGAAATGTCTTGCAAGGTCCCTAAATCAACAGAGACCTCCAACAGACTCAGAGAGCTAGCTTAGGCTGAGAAGCAGCAAACAGTATGGTTCTGAGACCTCTAGCTGGTGTCTAACCAGATGACCACATGCTGTCCCTTGAACCAGGACGGATTAAAATGTGTAAAGTGACCGATCTGGAGAGAAAAAAAAAATCAACCAGCAAAAACATCCGAATGACCCTGTAGAGACTGGTTTAAGAACCCGGTCATGTGGCATTTGAGCTGGTCTCTCCTTCCCATCAGGGTGTGGATTCCTCTACCGCTTACCAGAGCATGCCCACCCAGGCCAGGACAGCACCAGGCCTTTCCAGGGTCCGCTGGCCTCCGGGGTCTCCTGTCTTGCCTGCCGTACCCTTTCTGGTGAGGGGTCCTTCTCTGGCTTGCAGACAGCCACCTCCTTGCTGTGTCCTCACATGGGGCAGGAGGGAGAGGTCTTTCCTTTCTCTTCTAAGAAAACAGATCCTTTCTTTCTCTGCTAAGGCCACCAATCCCAGCAGCGTAAGGACCACACTCCTGTGACGTAGCCTCAACTTCCTCCTAAGGCCCTGTCTCCAAATACAGCCAAATTGGAGGTCAGGACTTCAGTCTACGAGTCTTGGGGGCACAGTTCAGTCCACAGCACCTTGCATCCAGCATGCTCTGCTGGGCCTTCTAGCAAGTAGAAGCCACTGCACCAGGCCCTGGAGAGCATCCAATCTAGCATCCCCCCATCAAGAGATGGAAATGATAAAAGTAGAAAAACAGCGACATGAGAAGGGCCCCTGAGAGGGAGAGATCATGGGGGCTAAAGTAGCTTCCGGAAGAAGTGAGAGTGGGGAGGATTCAGAGAGAGGGCAGCAGAGCACATCTGTGTGGGGCTCAGGTCAGAAGAGGTTCCCTGAGGACAGAGCAGAGGCAGCTCTGGGAAGAGAGGGACACGGGCTCCCCACTCACCCACCCTCAGGGCAGAGCACAGATGCAGAGACCCAAGACAGAGGCCCAAACGCAGGAGGCCAGCATTGCTGGGGTCCCCTGAACCCACAGACTTGCCTGGCCTGTGAGAGGAGTCCACAGGCAGTGAGGTTGTGAGGCCCATGCGGCTGGCTCTCACTGTCTGTGCCAGTGCCCAGCTCAAAACCATTTCTGGTCCTCACTAAGTCACTCAGTCTGGGTGGGTTTAACATTTCCAGGAGCTTCCCAGGTGCTGCAAGGATAGAAGAGAGAGGCGGTGTGGGTGTGCAGGGGACCCTGAGCTGGGAGGGTCCCTGACCCCTTGTGGCAGGATGCATGCGACAGCACCCCCTCCAGCCAGCTGTGCAGCCCCAACGTGGCCTTGGTCCCAGAGCTGACTTTCCTACCTGGCCACTCCCAGCAGCCTGGCAATGGGCCTCGGCATTCTGACTCATGCCAGCTAAACCAGGGTAGTGTGAGCACCCAGGAACCCCAACAGACTACGGAGCCAGCAGGGCCCCAGGCAGCGCTTCCCCCAGGAGCTGCAGGATTCTGGGAACCCACGACACCCCTGGAGATCATGGAGCTGCTTCTCCCCCCACTTCTCCGACCAGCATGCAAGCCTTCCATCTTTCCAAGAAGCCATCTGCTGCAACTGTCCTGACCTCACAGCTGGAGGAGAAGCGTCTCAGGCCCAAAGAAGGGAAGTCTTACAAGCAAAAGATCCCCACACCCAGAAGAGGAAAATTACTGAGGAAGTGAGAGCCATGACCCCGAGGCTTTCTGGAGTGAAAAACAATCCAGAAAATGCAACAAGGACAGCAGGGGCCACGTCCAGCTAAAGGGAAATGACCCAGGCTCTGGGAGATGTTCTAATTACACCTACAGCAAAATATAACAGGAAGGCTTGCAAGCCCATGCTTCCAGAGAACAAACAAAAAAAAACAAAGAAAATTAAACGACTGTTTCTCCCCCTCAAGGCCCAGGTGGTCTCAAGCTAGTGGCAAAGTGACAGCAGTGATGCCCAGGAGGACCCTGTAATGAGAGCTGAAGGGAGGCAGGGGCCATCTGCCCTAGTCTGCCTGGGATAACCCCATTTTAGCACTGAAAGTCCTGCCGCCTGGCAAATGGTTGGTCACCCATGAGCATGGTCACAGACCATGGCTCTCCAAAGCCTGTCCTCTTGCTGTGCACAGGATGACCACGGGGTGGTTAGCTGTGGCCAAGAGGGTGGAGAACGTCGAACTTACCTTCAGAACCTGTGCATTCCTTCTGAGGAACGGTTCTTCCTTATTTCAGAAGTGGCACTATGGGAGCGGCCTCCCCGGCAACCTCCTGTGTCCCAGTGGGAACCCCCTCCCTGCCCACGTCGCCCGCCCCTCGGGCTGGCCTGGGCTGGAGACTGATGGCCGGCAGAGGCACGGGAGCGTGCTGATCAGCCCGCACCCAACGCGACCACAGCATCCATCTGACTCGACAGCTTAATCTGATGGTAACACAATGCTGACAGAAAGGAATTTTTCTGCACAATAAAGAATAGCACACATGGGCTTTCTTGGGATAGCCAGCTAAATTCAGTCACTTCTAGAAATATGTCATTCCTTTTCTTTGCCCATTATTCTAGGAACTTCCACTTGAGCGTTAAAGGCCTAATAGGAGCCGCCGCATCCGCCCGTGCCCCGTCTCTCACGCACCGGGCTGAGTGCAGCACACACTTCCTCCTCTGATGCCCGTCACCCGGACACACACAGCCCAGCCCTGCTGGCATGACTTTAGACCACAACTGCAGGAGGCTGAGACCCTGGCTTTAACACCTCTAGAGTCAACCCGGGCCTGTAACAGCAGCGTCAATGCCCCCTGTAACCCCCTCTAGGACTTGTCATCTATGCTTCCAACACACCGACCTGCAGCCACCCATGCCGCTGCCACTCTCTCCTCCCCCGGAGCCTCCTCCCCAGACCCTCAGTGTGGCTGCCACCTCTCACTCTTCCAACCTCCACTCAACAGTCACTTTCTTACAGAGGCCTCCTTCAACGTCTTCAAACACTTACCAAGGCCCCCAACCAAGGCAAAGCTCTTCACCTCATTCCGTCTGGCCAGCCCTCACCAGCACCTACAAAATGTGTGTGTGTGACAAGCACGTCTCCCCCACCATACAGGGAGCCCCTTGAAGACAAGGCCGCTGTGAGTCCAGGCCCCGGAGGAAGCCCAGCCACCCTCGTCAATCTCTGCTGCCCAGGGGCACACTCAGCCACACCGGCCCACGAAATGCGTCACGGTGTGTAAGGAAACTCGGCCCCCAGCATACACTATTTCTAATTTACCTTCTGATGTGACTGTACCCCTAACACCTGACAGTTTAGTCTTTAATATTCCACAACTCCTGCAGGACGTATGGGTTACCCCTGACAGGGCCAGGCTGGGTCCTGGGTCTGCCAGTACTGAGCCTGGGTCCGCTGGTACTGAGCCTGGGTCTGCCAGTACTGAGTCTGGGTCCACCGGTACTGAGTCTGGGTCTGCCAGTACTGAGTCTGGGTCCACCGGGTACTGAGCCTTGGTCCGCCAGTACTGAGCCTGGGTTCGCTACTGCCATCCCCACCTGAACATGCTGCAGCCGAGTAATCTCCCGCCTCAGAACCCAGATGCCAGGCAGGGCAGAGTCTTTACCCTCCCAAAGCCAGCTGCTTTTCTCTGGCTTCCCTCACACAAAAAGCAGACACACCAAGGCTTTCCTCTCTCTAAATAAGAAAAGCAATTCTAAACCTGAGTCACTCATAACCACACTCTCAGACTTCCCGCCTCTCTGCTCTACTAGAAGCCACCAAGGCTGATCCCAGCTATATCTCCTGGAACTGTCCCCGCCCTGCCAGGCCTGCTGCCACCCATCTCCCCCATTTCCGTCATGTAGCACCCCCATCAGCCACGTGATCTTCTATGGGAGACACTGACAGCCTGGTGTCCCCCTCTCACCAGGCTCTCAAGCCCCTCACCCAGGGCAGCATTTGGGCTCCCCAAGGCCCTTGCCCCCGCCGGCTAGCTCTACCTTCCAATCCAGCCCCCACGTGCCTGCCAGACCCTGCTCAAACTGCGCCCAGGTCCCCCAAATGCACCTGCACCCACAGTCCCACTGCTCTGCTCACAATGCCCAGCCCTTGGGCCACATGGAGAAACCTGACTGGTAGCCCCAGACCCGCAAACGTTTCAGAGGGAATCAGGCCCGGTTCCCTGGCCTGAAGGGACATGGTGAGGCGTGTGCACAGTCCCGGGACATGGCTGGCTCTCTTGCATGCTCCCATCTTTCCTCTGGCCCCACCACCCTGGGCACTCCACTGTCTAGTGGGATGTGGGGTACGCTTGAACGATGATGCGTAAGGCACACACAGGGATGGCTCTGCCATCCCCCTCATCCTCACTGCACCAAGCCCCCGGCTACGGCTGTCTGCCTGCCTTGATGGGGTCCCCCAATGCCTTCAGGCAGGAATGCACTTGGGCACATTGCCTTTCCCACAATGCTAAAGACAACACTTGGTCACAATGATGTTCAGAAAACTTTAGCTACATAAACAGGTATGCCCTGTCTTGCCCCTTAATGGACTTCTAACAGTTTCTCAGGCTCATCATTGCAAAGACAGCCTGGCACAAATGGTCATGAGCCTGCACTTGGTTATCAAATAAATCTAGGTTGAAAACAAAACTCTACTTCTATCCCAGGAGACCTGTGCAAGTCACGCAAACTCTCTGAGGCCCAGGTTCCCTCATATGCAAAACAAAGATACTCACAGCGTCTCCTCCTTCACAGTGATCGTGAGCATTTCCTAAGCTGGTCTGCACAAGGTAACAAGCACAACACACCCCGAATAACTACCAGGGTGAGCTGAGCCATGACATGAGATAATAACTACCAGGGTGAGCTGAGCCATGGCATGAGATTAAGGAGACACCCAAAATAAAAATAAGACCCATTTCCACAGACACACACAATACTGCAGACTTTCTACTTTTGATCAAGCTTACCCAGTGGACCTGCGTTACCCCTCAGTGCTGTGGTCGGAATGGCCGTCACACATGGGAAAATACTGTCACATGCTGGTGTCACTGCTGGTTCCTGGCCACTGCCATTGTGTCGGATCCTGCGTCGGTCCTTTGGGAAGTTCCTTCACTTTAACCCACTACGAATGTCAAGGCTCCCAGACAGTGTCTCGGGCTGTCAGCAACTGCCAAGTGCCCCTAGGAGCAGGCCCGAAGCCCACCTGCCTGCTCTAGGCCGGCGTGGCACACCTCAATCTTCAGAATGCTGCCAGCTTGGCAGAGCATCGGGAGGCTGGGCAATCCTGCAGCACTCAATAATGTCTACTGTGAGAAAGCAGAAACAGGTGGCAGGGCCAGTAGCCTCCTTACAGACAAAAGAATTTCAGAGACCCTAGCAAACGAATATGGAACCACCTTCTGCTGCACACAAAGCTCTGTGACCTTCTGGAACCTCAGACACACCAGAGGTCACAACTGTGGCCAAGTGACCCTGACCTCTAGTCCTGCCTCCACCAAAAATGGAGCGACTCTGCATCCACAAACACCAACTGCCTTCACTCAGGCCTCCCCCAGTGGCAGGCCTCCTTCTGGATGGGAACTGTACTGGCCCTACTTTTGGAGAAACCTGGCCTTGGAAGGTTCAGTAACTGCTCAAGGACACAGGACTGTAACTGGTGGGTTCAGGTCCAAACGGAAGCCGGTCTGTTTCCAGAAGGTACACTCCTGACCACCGTGCACATGTCCCCGGTGAGGGCTCGGGTGTGTGCAGACCTGCGGAATACAGATTGGGATTGGACTGAAGGGAAATGAGGGCTCGAAACGGTTCGTCCCCGTCTTCTCATTTCACCCTTCCATGAGACTCAGCTCCAAATTAAAATTTCTACCCATGGAGTGCTTTTTACTTTTTAAAAATACGGATTTATTGTCTCATGTGCTTATATGTATCCTAGTAGACAGAATAAGCATGATCGTCCCCACCCAATAGATGAGGAGGTGCCCGGAGGGCTGAGCGCTGCCCAGGGTGACCCAGCTGGGAAACAGCATGGCTCCCACACACCACACTGGCAGTTCCCGTAGAAAAGCTCCATTGAGATCCACAAAATGGATTCGGCTGTGCCTCTGAAAGTTAACCCTCACCTGAGACCAGGAAAATGCTTTGACCCAGAGGGGGGATGAAAACAAGACAACCCTCTCAAAAGGAAAGAGTGAAATATGACATGGCTGTCCCTGTTCATGCTTCACATTTGTTGGTAAAATGAATGCCAAAAATTTTGGTAACATCTGCATCTTTTGTCATAACCACAAAACCAAAAACTTGAATGCTATGATAACATGTCGGGTTTGCATTTTGAAGAGATTCACATGCCTCTCAAGAGTTAACAAAACCATACTCAGACCCATATGCATAGACAACCCACAGCAATGCCAGCTGCCAATGGATCCATCTGGAAGGGGGGACTCGGAGCTTGCCTGGGCTGGAGAGCGCTACTTCCCAGGTGATCCTAAGGCCTCCCTTAGAGGGGCTCAAGCTTAGGATCCACCACAGTCCCCTGGCATCCCCAGGTTCTGATCCCCATAGGTCTGTCATGGGCCCTGTCATCGACAGACCTCTAGCCTGCATCCTAAGTAATTCTGACGCAGAGGACCCAGGCCACCCTCGGAGAGACATTCCTCCGCTGTGGCTTCTGAAGATCCCACTTTACGGAGAGCAACAGGTTCAAGGGGCCGTGACTCGTTAGGCCTTGCTGGAACCGCATTCTGGTGGTGGTTCTCACCCACGTGGGCGGGAAGGACACCTGAACACGACAGCCCTGGCTGCCCACCAGAGGCCTTTTGGTTGGGGAGTAAAATGTAGCTAAAAGTTTAAAAACAAATGAGAACTAACTAGCAGTTGTTTATTACATTTCAACATATAATGCCCCATCTCCTTCTCTGCCCCTGAGATTCATTCACTCTCCTCACCCACCTAAATATCTCTGAACATCCCGTGCCAGAACTGCCCGATCTGTCACTATGGTAAGAGTTTTCTAAACCTCTATGCATAGGACTCGATTTGTCAGTAAAAACTGCCAGCCGCGCTGTGCTTGCAGAAAAATGTCCATAAAGGCATTATGGCGACTGGCAGATCGATGTCTATAATAAAAACAAACAGATTTAACAAGTGCCTGCTTTTACACGCCATGCCGTTGGTGACTATCCATTCGGTGTCCCCCACCCAGAGTTCCGGGAATGGGCGACAGGGCTGGAGTGGGAGACTCTGCTGACTTCGCAAGTGTCACAGGTAGGAAATTATTCTAACAAGAAACCTTTAAGAGTAGGAGAGTGAACACACCAGGCATTTACTGCGCTCTCGCCATTCCTTTCGTGGTTACACACACTACAACTAATTTAACAACCAGAAGAAAATGTTTCTGTAGAATTTTTAACTGGTTTTATTATAGCTACCTCACGCACCAAATGAGTGGACTCCAGGTGGGGTGAAGGGGACACGAGGCCTCCTTGGAGAACCCTGCTCTGCTGCTGAGCCACTGATTTAACTGAAAACAACTGTGGGGTCAGAAACAAGTTTCACTCTTCACAACATCTGCCTCGGGGGACCCCAGGACGGCCTATTCAGTTATTTAGCTGGAGGAGCCACGGGAGCGTGGGCTGCTGCAGACTGGCTTCACTGCCAGGCCCCGAGCACCTTGGCCGGACTCAGTGATCCTTTTACAGGTGAACCACACCTGCCAAAGCCACTCTGATGCTTCAAAGATGAACAAGAGTCACAAAAATGATTTCTTCCTCTTCATGAATAAATCACTTTAATAGTTCTATGAAGGAGTAAGTCATTCATTACATTCCATACTATATTCATTAATTATATAGTTTTCCCCAAACTACACAGCCCTCCTATACAAGCTGTACTATTTTTGTGAGTCAAAAGAAAATTAGACTGTTTCCACAAACCAGGAGATACACAGCAGTTAATGAAAAGCCACGGAACACACATCTTGCAATATTTGGTCCACAACACAAGGCCTCCAACTTCTACCTACCTCTACCCAAGACAGGCCTGCAGAGCTAACAGGGCAGGTCAACAAAACCCTCATGCCACCCAAGGGCCCTCCTGCACAGCTCAAACCTCCTCCCCCACCCCAGATCAACCCTTTCACTTCAAACCAAGAGTGGGGCATACAGCTGGCTTGTGCATCAGGAGTGTCTATAAAAAGGCTGACCACGGGCAACCCACGGTCACGTGACAGTTTATGTGTCTCTGATTTTAAAACCCTCAGGTTTGGTTTAAATAATATTCTGCCAGGCCAGGCATGGTGGCTCACACCTATAATCACAGCAATTTGGGAGGCCTAGGAGGGAAGATCGCTTCAGTCCAGGAGTTCGAGACCACTCCAGGCAACATAGGGAGACACTGCCTCTACAAAAAAATAAAAAATTAGCCAGGGGTGGTGGCACACACCTGTAGTCCCAGCCACTTGGGAGGTCAAAGCAGGAGGCTGGCTTGAGCCCACGAGTTTGAGGCTGCAGTGAGCTATGATCTCACCACTGTGCTCCAGCCTGAGCAACAGAGCAACACCTTGCCTCTAAAAATAATAATATTCTCGAATAAGACCCTAGCTCTTTCAGAAAGTAGCTATATCAAAAGCTACGTGTCCCAGGAAACAGAGGGTCAGGAAGGACTGTAACAACAGCCCGGGAGCTGAATGAGCACAGGGCCCTGCAGGGTCTGGGAGACTCAGTGTGTCCCCTGGAGGGACTAGAGTATCAAAAGGAAGTGGAAAGCCTCAGGGAAAGTGGATCTGGACAAGGAACTTTATGCTGGGGCAAGGGGGGTCAGAATAAAGTGTGAAAAAAAATGTTAAGGGAAAAGATAACGCAGAAAAATTTAGTTTTGCCTCCCATTTTTTTCTATCAAAGAGAATATACCATAAACTGAAAAGGGCATTAACACCAAAAACCTGAACGTTCAAATCACTGGCTCCTATGTGTATGTCCTCTGCAAAATAGGAAAAACAAGCCAATTTAGTACGTTTATTTTATTATAAAATGCTGAAAGAGTCAGGGTTTTGGTGTCCTAAGAAAGGGAGGGAGGAGGACTGAAGAAGAACAAACTCCGAGGGGGAAAGGGGGAAGGCCAGTTCTTTTTCAGGCCTTGCCCTGCCCCCTCTTCCCTGCAGAAGAACATAAGAGGCCCTGATTGAGACACCTGTGAAGGAAACCCAACCTCACCTGGGATGGGAAGGCCCAGGTGATATCAAAGAAAGATCTCAACAGACAGCCCTGGCCTTCTCTACCAGAGGAAAAGGTTTAGGAATCTGAGCAGCTAAACAATGTATAACAAGGGCACTATTTCTTTAAACCTAACTAACAGACTTTTTAACACAGTAGCCTTTTTAAAGCAGTGCCTAACAGCCTTTTTAGAGTAGTGCCTAATTCTATTAAACCCTTACTGTGATACAGACTTTTTTTTTTCCTTTGAGACAGAGTTTCACTCTCTTTGCGCAGGTTGGAGTGCAATGGTGAACTCTTGGCTCCTGCAACCTCCACCTCCAGGATTCAAGTGATTCTCCTGCCTCAGTCTCCCAAGTAGCTGGGATTACAGGCGTGGACCACCACGCCTGGCTAATTTTTGTATTTTTAATAGAAAAGGGGTTTCATCATGTTGGCCAGGCCAGTCTTGAACTCCTGACCTCAGGTGATCCACCCACCTCAGCCTCCCAAAGTGCTGGAATTACAGGTGTGAGCCACTGTGCCGGCCCAGATATTTTTTTAAACAAAAAGCCTATTTACATTGATAAGTACCTGAGTATAACTCTGTACCGGAGGCCTACTTCATCCAGGCCCCCAACTGTGGCAAAGACTATTCCACTACTCAAATTCTAACCTGAGAGGGAGGGCCTCGGGAGAAAGACACTGGCAGAGCAAGGCCAGCTCTCCTCTGTTACTGGCAACTTGCCTCTGGGTCGGGTAAAGTATCCTGGCCCTCTGAGTTAACGTGATGTTACCCACCAGCCAGGCTCTTGACGCGGTTTCCTCCAAAGTTTTCACACCTCCACCCACCAAATGAGCTAAGCTTTAGGGGTTTTAGAATCTTGTTCATCTCCCTGAGTGTTTTAGCCATTGAGAGAGCCCGGAAAATAACAAAACCATCACCTAGTCACCTACCCAGGGACGGGGGAGATGATGGAGGAGTCTGACCTAACAGATACTCTACAGGTGTATACTTGATGTCTATGTAAATAACCCCGTCTAATTCTCAGCTCTCCGTGCTCAACCGCTTAACATTCTGCTAACAGCTGTGGTGACCCCTCTCTGGACCAAGCCACTTCCCCTCTGTCTGATGATGGTCCCAGCAGGCAAAGGTTGCACACATGCACAAAGTCCGCTTTCCAGGACAGAAAGCCAACTACTCAGCTGAGGCAACTGAGAGCCACTACCCTCAGGTTTCAGGAGATGATGAATCCATGGTGCGAAGTACATAGTTCAGAACTCGTCTGCGGTGTTATCACCAATGTTGGAATTACGGTGCCCAGTGTGCGTGGCTCTCGAACCCGCCTTGCTTACTCTAAGTGTTGATGAACACAATTAGGGTGTGATATACACAAACACCAGCCATGGTAACGAGGGAGGCCCTTAGAACTTGGCCTCCAGCAGGAAGTTAATATGGGACTCTGCCTAAGTATCCTAAAGGTTTGCTGCAAGCCAAGGCCTGCGCAGGGGCTTCTGGAAGCTTCCCGCAGCAGCTAAAGACAGGAAGAGCCCAGGGCCTGGGGCTGGCACCTGGAGGTAAGGCAGGGGCTGCCACGACCCCCGCCCCACGCGAGGCCACAGTCACTGCAGTGCAGCCTGGTCCAGGAACCCCAGGCACCGGGGAAGGCTGGGGTGGGTGGGGAGTCAGCGCAGCCCCAGCCCCGACGGCGAGGTGAGGGCGCCTGCAGAACTACTCGAGGCTGCCGCCTTCCCCAGGGGAGAGCCCCGCACTGTGCCGGGAGCTAGGCGGCTCAGACACTCACCAAGACGCAAACGGTGCGGACCGCTAGTACCTGCAAGCGCCGGGACGCAAAGCGTTCTAGAAGCGCGGGCTGCCCCGGCATATCCGGGGCGCGGGGGCGGGGCCAGGGCTGAAGGGCGGGGGAGGGGCGGGGCCGAGGGGCACGGGGGCTGGCGGCGGGGGGCGGGACCTAGAGCGGGGCGGAGCGGAGAACAGAGAAGCCTGAGAGTGAGCGGGGGCGGGGCCAGGGCTGCGGGGCGGGAACGGGGCGGGGCCGAGGGGCACGGGGACTGGCGGCATGGGGCGGGGTCTGAGAGCCGGGCGGAGCCGAGGACCTGAGAGTGATAGGAAAGCGAGCAGGGGCGGGGCCGAGGCCGGGGCAGGGGCTGGGGCCGGAGCGCGCGGAGTCTGCGCATGCTCGGTGCGACCGCCGGGCCTGAGCCGCTCTGCGCAACCTCGCTGGACGCGGCCGCGCTGGCCTTGGTTCACCCGCAGCGCCGGCACCGGCCTCGGCCTGTGCGCCTGACCCCCGATGGCCCTTCCGCTGGTACGAGCCCAGGCAGATCCTTCCCTGCTTCCGCCTCAGGCTCTGTGCCTCATTTTGCCAAATAGCCCGTACCTTTTCCTGTCACAGGGATAGTCAGTGGGCGTGCATGCGGCCTGCCACGTGCCCGGGTGGTCCTGAAGGCGCGCGGGGGTCGTAGGACGGCGCCCCCTAGTGAGAATCCCAATCCTGCTCGGGCGGCTGTGCTGAGCCCGGAGAGCGGAATCTCTCCCCCTCCTGGGGTCTCTGCCTCCCCCACCCCCGTCAGGGACCCCCAGACCAGCAGAGACCCTGTAAGGGGGCTGTGGGAGGCAGCTTCCAGGACCTGTGGTGGACGGTCCCGTCCAGGGGCTGCAGTCACTCACCGTCTAGACACGGCCAGGGCCTGACTCAGCTGCTCTCCAGAGAGCTCATAGGGTGCCAGGCCCTGCTTGGGGTTGTGTGGCCATTACTAGGAGTTGAATTGTGTCCACCAGAAAAGCGATGTTGGAGTGCTGACTCCCAGAATCTCACAGTGCGACCTTATTGGAGACGGAGACGTTATTTGGAGAGGTAACAAGTGAAAATGAGGCCATCAATTAGTGGCCCCTAATCCAGTATGCCTCGTGTCCTTATAGGCAGAAGGCCGCTTGGAGAGGAGGATTGAGGGGTTGCACCTGAAAGCCGCCAGAAGCCGAAGAGAGACAGACTCTTCCCCTGGAGCCTTCGGAGGGAGCGGAGGGCAGACCCTTCTCTGGAACCTTTGGAGAGAGCAGCGTCCTAACACACCTCCGGTTTCAAACTTCCTGACCTCCGGAACTGTGAGACAATAGGTTTCTGTGATTTAAGCCACTCAGTGTGTGTAACTTGATTATGGCAGCCCTAAGCAGTGGGTACAGAAACCACTATCTCTAAAATGATGGGCATAACCACCCCAGTGAGTAGTATCATCCCTGGAGGCTTCGGAGAGGTCACACATCCCTTAGCAGATTCAGGGGTCCCATCCAAGGCCCACATGCTCTGAGCCACCATGCTACAGGCCTTCTAGGTTCTGTTTGTTTTCTTAATGGAAAGGGATCTTCTCCTCTTGGTGTATCTTCCCTGTTGGGATTTGGCCAATGCTCATACCTTCGTATTTGTGACTTGCAGGATCCCCACATGTTAGTATGGGTGATAAGGGTTGTTCCGAGGAGAACTTCAGCGGGGTTTGCTTTGAGATGAGCCCTGGGGGACAAGTCAGGCTGCACCACTGATCCTCTGAGGTTGCCCAGCCTAGACCATGCCTTGGATGAGACATGTTTTAAATAGCTGCTTGTGGGAAAATAATCTAGGCCTTGAGTACACAATCATAGTCAAATAAAGGGCACTTTTTCTCCACTGAGCCTAGACACAGCCTCGGAATCCTTCTCAACCCCTTGTTTCAAGCAGCCATTCACATTTAAACTAATGTGGAAGGAGAGATGAGACGTGTTTGCCCTTGTCTCTGGTCTTTTCTATTAGCTTTTCTTGCAAGACTTGAGGAAACTTATCTGACTTCTCTAATTCTGTTTCATCCTCTGTAAAGGAGTCTCATAATAATGCACCCTACGTGTATACAGACTGTCCTTATGTGTGAGGGCATGTGTGCATAGGGAAAATAAACCACCAGCACCACACCAGACTGCTAAGAAATAATGCTATACACCTGGCCTTCTTCAGCCTGTTACTACCAGGACCCAGTTAGAACTGGGATCCTAATAACACCAAAGGAAAATCAAGGCCAAAATTGAATGAGAGTCTCCCACTGGGATTCTAGCAAGTGTGCTGTTAAGTAGTTTTGCAGTTAACACATGACTCATACTGTTATCTGAATAATATTTTAATATGACTCCCTAAACTTTTTATTTATTTATCATATATTAAGTTCTGGGATACACGTGCAGATCATGCAGGTTTGTTACACAGGTATACACGTGCCATGGTAGTGTTTTGCTGCATCCATCGCCCCATCATCTACATTAAGTATTTCTCCTAATGCTATCCCTCCCCAATCCCCCACCTCCTGCTATTCCTCCCCCTAGCCCCCTACTCCCCCAGGCCCCAGTGTGTGATGTTCCCCTCCCTGTGTCTGTGTGTTCTCATTGTTCAACACTCACTTATGAGTGAGAACATGCGGTGTTTGGTTTTCTGTTCTTGTGTCAGTTTGCTGAGAATGATGGTTTCCAGTTTCATCCATGTCCCTGCAAAGGACATGAACTCATCTTTTTTCATGGCTGCATAGTATTCCATGGTGTATATGTGCCACATTTTCTTTATCCAGTGTATCATTGATGGGCATTTGGGTTGGTTCCAGATCTTTGCTATTGTAAACAGTGCTGCAGTAAACATACGTGTGCGTATGTCTTTATAATAGAATGATTTATAATCCTTTGGGTATATACTCAGTAATAGGATTGCTGGGTCAAACGATATTTCTATTTCTAGATCCTTGAGGAATCTCCACACTGTCTTCCATGATGGTTGAATTAATTTACACTCCCACCAACAGTGTAAAAGCATTCTTATTTCTCCACATCCTCTCCAGCATCTATTGTCTCCTGAATCCCTAAACTCTTAAGAAAAAGAGACTAGCCAGTCTTAGCATCTCTGATTCCCCACCCAAGTAAAGAAAGGCCAATGTGGTCATCCAGAGGCCTTTTAGGAGGGGCCCGTGGGAATGGGGAGGCAGTGCGTGAACGTGCTGCTTCCGGGGGAGATGTTCGGACTGGCTCTGGTCCCCCTGGCAGGACTCAGTCCCGTGGCGGGCGCAGTGGTAAGGACTATGTGAAGGGCTGTAGCTACTTCCATGGTAAAGACTGTGTCTGTCAGGGGCTCCAGAATCAGAAGCCAAATAAGAGTCTGTAGAGCACAGAGGGGCAAGAGGAAAAAAACCACCACCTGACCAAGGACTGGCCTGGAAAAGACCAGGATTCAAGGATGTGACCACTCAGGCCATTGGAGGAGCAGAACTCAAACCCACACTCTCTACACTTGTGGTGCAAGTTCCTCCTTTCGTAATGGTAATTTCAAAAACCCACATTTTCATCAAGAGCTCCGCACGCCTCTCCCCCTTGTCCCATTACAATCTCATCATCACCTGCACGTTCATCCTACTGTTAAAGGAACACAGGATGGCTCCAAAGCGGGGCGGTCGCCGGGGTGCACGGAAGAGTAAGGAACACAGGACACGGAGGTTCGGGATGCGGTCCAGCCCCGCCCCTCGTGGAGCAGCCACCTGACTTCTCCGTTCGAAGGACGGCAGTGTAGGACTAGCTGGCTGAGATTCCTTCGAGGTCTCCCATCTTCAGATTAACAAAGCATAACCCCTTTTCTCCGGCACAGATTCCTATGAAGAACTTTTTTACGAAAGAGGTTAAAAAACCACAAAGGTTACGCTCAATGCCAGTCTGACTTCATCAAGGAGCTCCCTGGATTTCCTTTAAGATCAGCCAGCTTTCTTGTGGGCACTGGGAACAATGTGAATTTGCATAGTTTCTTTAAACATCCAAATGGATACTTTTCAGGTTAAGCAAATGAACATGGCATGTGATTGCTTTTAATGATTTGCAACCCAAGAAATTTGTTTAATAAGCCTGTCTTCCCAAGCTACTTTTGTGACTTTGGAGACCATTTACAACAAAGCTGTCTTCAGTAGTCAGACTTAATCCTTACTACCCTACCTTTGGGAAATGAAGGGATTTTATAACGATCACATAAAACCTTATGTGGTTTGAAAGCCCCAAACTCCGGACAAATGTGTGATGGTCGTGTAACAAAAGAAACATATTACAGAGCTCCCCCACTTTTAGTGTTTTACATATGGTTTGCTTTTAGGATAGCATCTCTGGTGGAGGGCTTTGCTGATTAACACAATTGATTTTCTTAGCCCCAGTGTTCCTGTAAATGTTAGAACCAAGAGCTGGAGTCAGTTCCTTGGACCTGGGAGAGGCCAGGAGGCCGGGGGAGCCTAGAGGACTCTGGAGGAAGAAACCTGAAATGGAAAGGTGGGGCCATCAGTCCTGGGGGGTAGGTGCCAGGTGCTTCTGATTACACTCCTGTGTGACACAGTTGTCAGCATGGCAAAGGCATCGTGGTGTGACTGCAGCAGGAATGTAATCCACGAGTGGGCAGGAGAAAGGGCAGGAAGGAAGGGCTTCAGGCTTTGCCTCACACAGATGGCAAGGGCATGGTGCAGTTTGGAGAAGGGGGACGGGGGTGCAACTAACATGGGAGGGGATCCTTAACTCTGCACTCTTCCAGAGAGGCAGAACACCCTCCTGCCAGGAGCCTCCGGGAGCTTCTGTCAAGATCTGGAATCCTTCAGGCCCTTTTGTGTCAAGAAGGGCAGAAAGGATAATTCCTTAGGAAATGAACCAGAGGCAGCCCAAAGACTCCTACTGGAAAGACTTTTCCTGAAACTTCCTTTGCTAGCGTGGGTGCAGGGCCTGGAGATGGATGTATGGGACTTGTTGCAGGCCCCTGTGGGGCTTGTAGTTGAATGGCACACAGATAAGGAAATGATTTGGTCTCTGGAGCAGTGAACCTCTACCCAGGAGATGCACAGGGGGCAATGGGAGTGTGAAGGAATGCCCCTCCCTGCGTCGACACTCCCTTCAGCAAGCCCTTTTCTTTTTACTTTTATTTTGTTTTCGAGACAGAGTCTCTCTTGTCACCCAGGCTGAAGTGCAATGGTGCCATCTTGGCTCACTGCAACCTCTGCCTCCCAGGTTCAAGTGATTCTCCACCTCAGCCTTCCAAATAGCTGGGATTACAGGTGCTCACCACCACACCTAGCTAAATTTTTTGTATTTTTAGTAGAGACAGGGTTTCACCATGTCGGCCAGGCTGGTCTTGAATGCCTGACTTCAGGTGATCCACCGGCCTTGGCCTCCCAAAGTGCTAAGACTACAGGCGTGAGCCCCCATGCCAGCCCCAGCAAGCCCTTTTCAAGAGCCCCAGTGTGTAGTGGGTAGCCCACTGTGGAATTCAGATCCAGTTGTCCAGTAATTAGCAGACAAAGGGATCATTGCAAACTTTATATAGCTCTTCCCTCCAAAATGTGCCAGCTTTAGACAATTGACTATCCAAAGAATGTACATAATGTATGTAAACAAGCAGAGTCCACTCTTCAGATGTATTTATGTGGACAACTACCTACACAAATGGAAGCACTTGGGAGGATGTTTTCGCAGCCTGGGAGGGACCGTGTGAGGGCCTGTGACTCAGGGCTGGCATTTTGTTTGATGTCGGCCCTTTTTAAACCAGCTCCTACACTTATTACAAAGTGTTTTTGATCCATTTTCGGGAAGGGCTTTGTTTGTAACACATGGTTGGCAGTTTGGGCAGCATCTTTTAAGTGGTGTGAAGAGCTGGGGAGTGTGCACCTGGGTCGCTGGGAGGAAGTGAGTCTCCCCCCTCCCCTGCCCCACTGGGATGAACCAGAAGCGCCCCTGCTTTTGTGACTTGGAAATTAAAGCAAGAGATGTGGGGCTTTCGATGCTGAGCTTGTGATTTGCTGTCATTTGCTTCTGACTGGGAAACCACGAATGAAGTTAAGACAGGAAAAACAGCTACACCAAGGGTTCTGTCTCAGTCACCAAAATACAAATTTAGAAAGGAAAAGTGGCTGTATTTCCTCCCCAGGGTAACTGCTTCAATCCAGCCTAGTGCATTGAACCATTGGTGTAAAGTAACAGGAGGCCAATGTGGGAGAGTGATCGTCACCTGAGCAGCAGAATTGGTACTGGGGCTGATGCCGGCAGCCGTCGTGTCCCATCATCTCTTGGCCTGATGTAACCGCAATCAATCTGGGAGTCGGGAATGACGGACACTGAGGTCCTCAGAATGACCCTTCCATCTGTCTCATCAGCAGCTCCTGGAAACGAGGGTCCCTCCCTTCTTGTCCAGGAACCCACAGGACAGGAAAAGGACAGAATCTTCATTCTTGGCGGGGGATGGGGAAAGTTATTCCTTCTTGGCGGGGGGTAGGGAAAGTTGTGAAGCTGGGGGTGCTCATTTCTCGGCGACAGCAGTGTCAGGTGGCCTTTGCTGGTGCTCCTCACTATGCAAGTGAAGGAGGCCCAGTCCCAAGCCGCCAAACCCAAAGGACCTTTATTAGAAAGTGAACTACTACAGCCCAGGGGAGGAAAGCAGGAGGACTCCAGGGCACAGAGGCTGGGCTCAGCTCTCTTCTCTGGGCCCTCCACAGGACTTCCTCTTCTCATCTGCCCCAGCTCCAGTCAGGCTTCACCCACCCAGCACTCAGGGTTACATCCTTTCAGCTCTGTGTCCCCAGTGTTGAAATACATAATGGTATTTGTGTATTGAACCGTATCTAAGCTCTCTCTCTCAGCTTCCCCCAAAAATAGTCTTAGGGAAGGGCTCCAATTGGCCTGCTATGGATGACTAGGACAGCTGTGGACCAATCACAGTGGGCAGGGGCATGAGGTTCCCCCTCCCCAGCCACAGTGACATGCACCCACCATGGCCTGGAGAACAGGTCTGATATGGAAATGAAGAGGAAGGAGTGAGAAGGGCAGGATCACCATGAGGTTGTAAGCCACCAAGTTTGTGTCCTCCCTGTTCACAGGGACAGCACGCCTGCTGTGTGCCAATCCCGTCCTGTGTGCTGAGTGCTGCATACTCACATGCTGTCTTCCATTAAGTCTTCCTAACGCTTCATCCAGCAGGTATGTGTGGGTTGGGTTGGGGAGGGCCTGGTGAGGAGGGGGGCTGGGGGTGCTGTGCTTCCTTAGCCGCATCTTCCTGAAACAGTAGAGGGGGTCTGGCCACTAAATAAGTGCCCGCTGGATCTGACTCTGGGCAGTGGAGCTTTCCAGGGAGCCTGTTGACAAGGGGACACATTTCATGAGCTGGACAGCGAGACAACTTGGTGCCAACCCAGAGCACTCTCTTAGCCTTGTCCCCGCCCCAAGGCCAAGCAAAAGCATTGGCAAGTCTGTGCCTTGGTTCTTTGTCTTAGGGGTTAATCTTAGATTAGCACATTTATTGGAGATTCATTAAGATACTAAAGAACTAGAAAGATAGGACTTGTAGAAATTAATGATAACACAGTCGTGCACCACATAATGATGTTTTGGTCAAGAACAAACTGCCTGTCTAATGGTGATGGCATTAAGACTATGATGGAACTGAGAATTTTTTTTTTTAATTGTATTTGGGCTCTGGGGTACATGTGCACATCTTGCAGGATTGTTGCACAAACACGTACATGCCATGGTAGTTTGCTATCTCCATCCTTCCCTCAACCCCACCCCCACATCTCCTACATCTGGCATTTCTCCTGGTGGTGTCCCTACCCATCCTCCCCATGCCCCCTGTTGTCCCTCCCTTCTCCCTCCCCCTCCACCCCCCCAACCTAGCCCAGTGAGTGTTGTTCTCTTCCCCTGTTGTGCCCAAGTGTTCTCATTGTTCATCACCCACCTATGAGTGAAAACATGCGGTGTTTGGTTTTCTGTCTTGTGTCAGTTTGCTGAGAATGATGGTTTCTAGATTCATCCATGTCTCTACAAAGGACACAAACTCATCATTTTTTATGGCTGTATAGTATTCCATGGTGTATATGTGCCACATTTTCTTTGTCCAGCCTATCATTGATGGGCATTTGGGTTGGTTCCAGGTCTTTGCTATTGTAAACAGCACTGCAAGGAACGTATGTGTGCATGTGTCTTTATAATAGAGTGATTTATAATCCTTTGGGTATATACCCAGTAATGGGATTGCTGGGTCAAATGGAATTTCTATTTCTAGATCCTTGAGGAATCGCCACACTGTCTTCCATAATGGTTGAACTAATCTACACTCCCACCAACAGTGTAAAATGTTCCTTTTTCTCCACATCCTCTCCAGCATCTGTTGTCTCTAGATTTTTCAATGATCACCATTCTAACCGGCGTGAGATGACATCTCAATGTGGTTTTGATTTGCGTTTCTCTAATGACCAGTGATGATGAGCATTTTTTCATATGTTTGTTGGCCGCATATATGTCTTCTTTTGAAAAGTGTATGTTCATATCCTTCGCCCACTTTTGAATGGGTTTGTTTGTTTTTTCTTGTAAATCTGCGTTAGTTCTTTGTAGATTCTGGATGTTAGCCCTTTGTCAGATGAGTAGATTGCAAAAGTTTTTTCCCATTCTGTTGGTTGCTGGTTCACTCTAATGATTGTTTCTTTTGCTGTGCAGAAGCTCTTAAGTTTGATTAGATCCCATTTGTCTATTTTGGCTTCCGTTGCCAATGCTTTTGGTGTTTTGTTGCCACCGGTCATTAGAAAAACGCAAATCAAAACCTTGCCTGTGCCTATGTCCTGGATGGTGTTGCCTAAGTTTTTTTCTAGAGTATTTATGGTGTTAGGTCTTATGGTTTAAATCTTTAATCCATCTGGAGTTAATTTTTGTATAAGGTGTAAGGAAGGGGTCCAGTTTCAGCTTCCTGCATATGGCTAGCCAGTTTTCCCAATACCATTTATTAAACAGGGAATCATTTCCCCATTGCTTGTTTTTGTCTGGTTTGTCAAAGATCAGATGTTGTAGATGTATGGCGTTGTTTCCAAGGCCTCTGTTCTGTTCCATTGGTCTATATCTCTGTTTTGATACCAGTACCATGCTGTTTTGATTACTGTAGACTTGTAGTATAGTTTGAAGTCAGGTAGCATGATGCCTCCAGCTTTGTTCTTTTTGCTTAGGATTGTCTTCACTATGCAGGCTCTCTTTTGGTTCTATATGAAGTTTAAAGTGGTTTTTTCCAGTTCTGTGAAGAAGATCAATGGTAGCTTGATGGGGATAGCATTGAATCTATAAATTACTTTGTGCAGTATAGCCATTTTCACAATACTGATTCTTCCTAACTGTGAGCATGGAATGTTTTTCTATCTGTTTGTGTCATCTCCTATTTCCTTGAAGTGGTTTGTAGTTCTCCTTGAAGAGATATTTTACATCCTTTGTTAGTTGTATTCCTAAATATTTTATTCTCTTTGTAGCAATTGTAAATGGGAATTCACTCATCATTTGGCTCTTTGTCTGTCTGTTGTTGGTGTATAGGAATGTATAGGAATGCTTGTGATTTCTGCACATTGATTTTGTATCCCGAGACTTTGCCAAAGTTGCTTATCAGCTTAAGGAGGTTTTGAGCTGAGACGATGGGGTCTTCTAAATATATGTCATGTCGTCTGCAAATAGGGACAATTTGACTCCTCCTTTTCCTAATTGAATTCCCTTTATTTGTTTTTCTTGCCTAATTGCTCTGGCTAGAACTTCCAATACTATATTAAATAGGAGTGGTGAGAGAGTATATCCTTGTCTAGTGCCAGTTTTTAAAGGGAATGCTTCTAGTTTTTGCCCATTTAGTATGATATTGGCTGTGGGTTTGTCATAAATAGCTTTTATTATTTTGAGATACATTCCATCGATACCTAGTATATTGAGAGTTGTTAGCATAAAGGGCTGTTGAATTTTGTTGAAGGCCTTCTCTGCATCTATTGAGATAATCATGTGGTTTTTGTCTTTGGTTCTGTTTATTTAGTGGATTACATTTATATATTTTCGTATGTTGAGCCAGTCTTGTGTCCCTGGGATGAAGCCTACTTGATCGTGGTGGAGAAGCTTTTTGATGTGCTGCTGGATTCAATTTGCCAGTATTTTATTGAAGATTTTTACATCAATGTTCATCATGGATATTGGCCTGTAGTTTCCTTTTTTAGTTGTGTCTCTGTCAGGTTTTGGTATCAGAGATGATGTTGATCTCATATATCCCTCTTTTTGTATTGTTTGGAATAGTTTCAACAGGAATGGTACCAGCTCCTCTTTGTACATCTGGCAGAATTTGGCTGTGACCCTGTCTGGACCTGGACTTTTTTGGGTTGGTAGGCTATTAATTGCTGCCTCTACTTCAGACCTTGTTATTGGTCTGTTCAGGGTTTCAACTTCTTCCTGGCTTAGTCTTGAGAGTGTGCAAGTGTCCAGGAATTTATCCATTTCTCCCAGATTTACTGGTTTATGTGTATACAGCTGTTTATAGTAATCTCTGATGGTAGTTTGTATTTCCAAGGAGTCGGTGGTGATATCCCCTTTTTCTATTGCATCTGTTTGATTCTTCTCTCTTTTTTTTTTGTTAGTTTAGCTAGCTGTCTATTTTGTTGATCTTTTCAAAAAACCAGCTCCTGGATTTACTGATTTTTTGAAGGGTTTTTTGTGTGTCTCTGTCTCCTTTAGTTCTGCTCTGATCTTAGTTATTTCTTGTCTTCTGCTTGCTTTTGAGTTTTTTTGATCTTGCTCCTCTAGCTCTTTCAATTTTGACGATATGGTGTTGATTTTAGATCTTTCCTTGTTTCTCATGTGGGCATTTATTGCTATAAATTTCTCTCTAGACACTGCTTTAAATGTATCCCATAGATTTTGGTATGTTTGTCTTCATCCTCGTTGGTTTTGAAGAACATTTTTATTTCTGCCTCCATTTCATTGTTTATCCAGTCATCATGCAGTAGCAAGTTGTTCAGTTTCCATGCGATTGTGTGGTTTTGAGTGCTTTTCTTAATCCTGAGTTCTAATTTGATTGTGCTGTGGTCTGAGAGACTGTTTATGATTTCCCTTCTTTTGCATTTGCTGAGGAGTGATTTACTTCCAATTATGTGGTCAATTTTAGAGTAAGTGTGATGTAGTGCTGAGAAGAATATGTATTCTGTGGATTTGGGGTGGAGTGTTCTGTAAATGTCTATTAGATCTGTTTGGTCCAGATCTGTGTTCAAGTCCTGGATATCCTTGTTGACTTGCTGTCTTATTGATCTGTCTAATATTGACAGTGGAGTGTTAAAGTCTCCCACTATTATTGTGTGGGAGTCTAAGTCTCTTTGTAGGTTGTTAAGAAATTGGTTTATGTATCTGGGTGCTCCTGTGTTGGGTGCGTATATATTTAGGATAGTTAGCTCTTCTTGTTGCATTGATGCTTTTACCACTGTGTAATGCCCTTCTTCATCTCTTTTTATCTTTGTTGGTTTAAAGTCCATTTTATCAGAGACTAGGATTGCTACCCCTGCTTTTTCTTGCTCTCCATTTGCTTGGTAGATCTTCTTCCATCCCTTTATTTTGAGTCTCTGTGAATCTTCGCACGTGAGATGGGTCTCCTGAATACAGCACACCAATGGTTCTTGAATTTTTATCCAGTTTGCCAGTCTGTGTCTTTTGATTGCGGCATTTCGGCCATTTACATTCAACATTAATATTGTTATGTTTGAATTTGATCCTGCCATTTTATTACTGGCTGGTTGTTTGGCCCGTTAGTTGACATGGTTTCTTCATTGCATCATTGTTCTTTACCATTTGATACATTTTTGCAGTGGCTGGTACTAGTTGTTCCTTTCCATGTTTAGTACTTCTTCCAGGAGTGCTTGTAAGGCAGGTCTTGTAGTGACGAAATCTCTCAGCAATTGCTTGTCCATAAAGGATTTTATTTCTCCTTCACTATGAAGCTTAGTTTGGCTAGATATGCAATTCTGGGTTGAAAGTTCTTTTCTTTAAGGATGTTGAATATTGGCCCCCACTCCCTTCTAGCTTGTAGAGTTTCTGCCAAGAGATCCACTGTGAGTCTGATGGTCTTTCCTTTGTGGGTGACTTGACCTTTCTCTCTGGCTGCCCTTAGGATTGTTTTCTTCATTTTAACCCTGGTGAATCTGGTGATTATGTGCCTTGGGGTTGCTCTTCTTAAGGAATATCTTTTTGGTGTTCTCTGTTTTTCCTGGATTTAAATGTTGGCCTGCCTTGTTAGGTTGGGGAAATTCTCCTGCATAATATCCTGAAGAGTGTTTTCCAACTTGGATTCATTCTCCCCCGTCACATTGAGGTATGCCGATCAAGCATAGATTAGGTCTTTTCACATAATCCCATAGTTCTTGGAGGCTTTGTTTGTTTCTTTTCTCTTTTTCTCTAATCTTGCCTTCCCAGATTTGATCTTCTATCTCTGATATCCTTTCTTCTACTTGATTGATTCGGCTGTTGAAAACTTGTGTATGCCTCGCAAAGTTCTTGTGCTGGGTTTTTCAGCTCCATCAGGTCATTTATGTTCTTCTCTAAGCTGGTTATTCTAGTTAGCATTTTGTCTAACCTTTTTTTAAGGTTCTTAGTTTCTTTGCATTGGGTTAGAACATGACCTTTTAACTCAGAGAAGTTTGTTATTATCCACCTTCTGAAGCCTGCTTCTGTCAATTCGTCAAACTCTTTTTCTGTCTTATTTTGTTCCCTTGATGGTGAGGAGTTGTGATCCCTGGGATGGGAAGAGGTGTTCTGGTCTTTGAAGATTTCATCCTTTTTGCGCTGTTTTTTCTCCCATCTTCATGGATTTATCTACCTTTGATCTTTGAAGTTGGTGATTTCAGGAGTCTCTGAGTGGACGTCCTTTCTGTTGCAGTTGGAGCTATATCTTTTTTGGCCTGTAGAGGCACTGCTGGGCTGCCTCGGATTCAGCCAGGTTGCTGGGTGGGTGGTCTTCCCCTGCGGTTTGTTTGCAAGTGAGATTAGCCCTGCCTTCCCAATGGCAACTCTCCTTCCCTGAGTTCGATCTTCCTGGTTGGGGTCAAACTGTTGTATTCACTGCCAAGCTCTCTGGTGCGCAGGCTTCAGTTTGAGTTTTGTGGGGGGTGGGGCCTGCCAGGCCTTATTACCTGTTTCCCTGCTTTCAACTCTGCCTCTTTCTGTGGGACAGGTTGTTCTGTCCCACTGGCATTAGTTCAAACTTTCCGCCCAGGTCTGGTGGACAACTTGCGGCACCAGGCGGGAACCCTCGCTCAGATTTGCATCAACAACCCATGGCGCCCCTCAGTCTGGGGCTCTGGTGGACCATGGGTTGCAGGAGGGATGAGGTAAGCACACGATCTGAATTGGAGCACCAAGGGGGTGAAGTCCCCTCGACACTCCAAGCCGGCTGCACATTCCAGGTGGGGATGCACCCAGCCTTGTCTTGGTTCATTCTCCCTGGGTGGTTCTAGCCCTACTTTGGCTCCTTCCCTGGGCTATTTTCAGAGTCCTCCCAGTCCCCCAGAAATGAACTCAGCACCTCACTTGGAATTGTGAAGTCCTCTAGCCCTCTGCGTCTCATTTGCAGGGAGCTGTATTCCGGTGTTGCCTCCTCTGGGCCATCTTGGTGCTGTCCCTGGAGCTGAGAAATTCTTATCATGTAGTGATGTTATGGCTATCATAATGTCGTAGTGCAACATATTACCTTTTGTAGGCTTGGTTATGGTTAGATACAGGAATACCATTGTGATACAATTGCTTGTGGTATTCAGTACACAGAGTTGTATAGCCTGGCAGCAACAGGCTATACCCTCTAGGTTTAAGTACACTGTGATGTTTGCAAGATATCAAAATTGCCCAGTGATACATTGCTCAGGATGTATCCCCATCAGAAAGCAATGTATCACCATATTTGAAAATGACGATGACTTTTTAAGTGACAGACCCTGGGCCAGGTGCTTTATACCCATCCTCTTTTTGCATACTCACAGCAACCCTATCCAGTAAGTACTGATCACAGCTTTTTAAATGAGGAAATGGAGTGGTTGAGTAACGTGCCAAGATCACACAGCAGTAAGTGTTAGCATCATGTATGCCCCGATTTACTGCGTCTTCAATGAGTAGAAGCTGTAGGAGAATGAGAGCTGGTATTTACTGAGCCTCACAGGGGACATGGATGGCTTTTGCCTGCAAGCTTTACTGTCTCTTTGTGTACAGCAAATCTCCCATTGGTTGTGGACTGATCAGAGTTCCTGCCCCGGTGGAGGTACAGTTATTGCAGGGAGGTACCTTCTCCTGCTGAGGCACAAAGCAGAGGCCACGCGGCTCTGGGGCTGTCAGTGTCCATCTTTTCAGGGAGAGAAGGTACATGGAGAGAGAGAAGAGAGAGAGAGAGAGAGAAACAGAGCCCAAAGCACATTGTTGAGCCCCTGGATATGACCAGATCTGATTATGAGTATAAAGCCACCCTGGGCTTCTCATTTCTCTGTGACAATAAATTCTCTTGTTTGAATAAACAACTTTGAGCTGGGTTTCTGTCATTTGTGACCAAGAGACTGGAACAATACGAGGGTCTCCTGTGTGCAGACAGACACTCAAAGTGCTGCATGTTTTTACATGTATCATCCTTCTAAAATTCATGGCTTTGGCCAGACATGGTAGCTCACGCTTGGAATCCCAGCACTTTGGGAGGCCAAGGCACACGGATCACCTGAGGTCAAGAGTTTGAGAGCAGCCTGGCCAACATAGTGAAACCCCATTTCTACTAAAAATATAAAAATTAGCCAGGTGTAATGGTGTGCACCTGTGATCTCTGCTACTTGGGAGGCTGAGGCAGGAGAATCACTTGAACCCGGGAGGTGAAGGTTGCAGTGAGCCAAGATCGCACCACTGCACTACAGCCTGGGCAACAGAGTGAGACTCCACCTCAAAAACAAAACAAAACAGAACAAAACCTCCCACCTTTGTGAGATGAGTATCATTACACCCATTTTACAGGTGAGGAAAGTAAGGATTACAGAGGTCAAGTTACTTGTCCAAGGCTACTCAGCTATGAAATGGGCAGAGCCAAACCTTGCAGAAAGTTATTGATCTCCAAGCATCAATATTCCTAGGAATATTCCCAATTCCTGAGAACACAGGATTAGGGAGGGGAAGTGAAGAAGGAAAGACGCGAGAGAGAGAGGAGGGAGGAGGGAAGGGAGGAAGGACAAAGAGAGGGAGACAGGGAAAGACTGTGTTAGCATTTTTGAATTGAGGAATTTGAAATCTTTGGGTGGCAAGTTATGATGGTATATTTCTAGGGCTTAGGAATCTTATCCTGCTATTTGTTCTTCAAATAAAAGAATCAGAGTTGCTGACTTAGTTTAAACCAACTCCAAAGACTGCAGAGTTGACTGCTGATTAAAAACTTGTCTTTCTTTGTCTGAGAAGGAAATAGTAGATACTGTTTCCGTGAATGTGTCACATTTTAAAATCTGATTTTCATTTGCAGCATTTGAAAATGCCAATGACTGGAAAAATATAACTTGATTAATAACAAGCTAGAAATAGTAACTGAGGATTCTCTTTGGCATCTACCCATGCTTGTATGATAAAAATAAATTGGAAGAAGTCTAAATATCAATGTAAAGGTGATTTTAAGATCAGTAATCTAACAGTTTTTCTGATCACCCCATGCTAGTACGTCCACAGGCTAATTCCAAAGTACAGCAGGTTCTTAGAGGAATAAAATCTCTAGATTCTAGTAATGCAAAAGGTCAATTTTGATTCAATGTTCTTTGCCATTTGTGAACTGAGCCTGAATCTTTAAAAAAGTAAACACATTCCAGCCATTTTATTTCTGCTCTCTTTTAGAGGCATGCAATCATTTTTAATGGCTAAACCTGTATTAAATTGCATTTTTCAAATCCTCATTGTTTCATTTCTTTTCAGTTCTGCTATCTAAAAAATTTTTTCCACCTCATTTTTCCTGATCATTTGTTCCTTCATACATAATCCACAGCCCCCGCCCCCTGGCTGTCGCGTACTAGGGAGAGTTGATAACAGGGGTGAGGTGATGTTTGGGAAGGAAGGAGTCAGCCTCTCCTAACCCTGCTAGCCACAGAAAGATTTTCAGATTTCTATCGACTTAGGAATGAAGTCTATTGGAAAGTGGTTCAGACCTGCATCTTGCATCAGTGGAAATGGGTATTGTGATTGCTGTGTTGAAACCTGTGCTTGAATGCATTGGGAATTTTATACTATGTTTCGAACTTCCAAATAGATAATGTCAGAACATTTCTGAAATGGGATACTAACATCAAGATATACGACACCAATCAACAAGCATCAGGCAAAACAGCGCGTGGAACTCAGGATGGAAGAGACTCCTAGAGAATTTCCATTTCCATTCCCTGTGTCAACAGCGTGGTAACTCACCTCCTAGATTGCTTTATGGCTTCAGGAGAAATTCTCAGTAGGCTCCCTCTGCTCAGCATTCAAAGCCCAGGAATTAGATATGTCGTAGTTTATGAAACTGTTTATGAAAGGATCTTTTCTGAATTGTTCAAAAATCCAAAAGGAGTCAAACTTTGACAGTTTAAGACAACGGCAAGAGGGTCATAGTGATCTCCCCAGTGCAGCCTTAGCACTGAGGCTCTCCGCTTGAAAATGCAATTTCTTTTCTGTGAATTTCTTCTAGCCTGTAATGCTCCGATTGAAACTTTTGCCTTTTTAAAAGGATTTCTTTACTATGAAGCAGCTGACAAAGGTCATATGATGAATATGTTTCGGGGGATGATAACATTTTGATTAGATATGCAAGAATCTTCTATCCTTCCCTAGGATGTCATATTCTAACGTTTTCCATTATTTAAAAAATCATGTAAGTTGATACTAGTCTGCAATAAGAACTTGAATTTTGTGGCTTATTTTCTTTGCTGTAATGTGCCAGCACCGTGGGCATCGTTGCAGGGAATAAATGACTCTTCCCCAATAAACCAAATGCCCAAAGAAGCCCCTGGAGGAGGCAGGGATGTCCATAAAAGTTGAAATGGATTTCATAATATGGCGTTCAATTTAGTATAATAAGTAGAATTCAAAAACAGCCTAATCTGCCAAACGAAAATACCTCTGTTCGTCGTGGAGGGGGGAACCTTGAACAAGAACCAAAGGTACATGGCTTAAGATATGCCAAAATATCTTTATTAAATTATTCATTTTCTTCCATTGAAGTCATTAGTTACCTGAAAAATTGGAGATCTTTCTGTCTCTCTCTTTAAGCTTGAAAAATTAGCTCCTTAAAGACAACTACCAGAAAGCATTTATCCAAAGCCCAATCCTGGTTCTGAAGCTTATTAAGAAAAAGTCTGTGTTTGCACCTTTGTAGTTCTCCTGCAAAGATTCTAAGTAACAGAAAATATTTCAGAAATGATACCGGTAAGCTGACATCATTAATTGTTCTCTAATACTGGGATTGCTATGGAAAATAAAGCACCAAGGCTCAGCCTTAGAAGGCAAAGTGAGAACCTGTTTAGAAGATTGATAGATGGCAGCACGATGTTCAGAAGAAGAAACAGGCACTGAGACAGAGAGGGAAGCACCTGGAGAGTGGTGGAAGTGGGCTCTGGTTCCTGTGCCACTGGGTCTGATGAAAAATCAGCACAAAGACAAGAGAGCTGGGAAAATGAAGAAAGATGAGAGACCCTCAATCCGCAAAGGTGTTCAACACGCACTTTCCACAAATGCAATGCTTCTAAATGATGTCCCCAGAAATCAAGATGATCTGATAATCACTGCCAAGTATGGATTTACCAAGATAAAACTTCTAAGCCTCATTTTGGAAACTGGAGGTTTGGGAGTTTATTTAAAATGCTTTTTAAAAATGTTATCCCTCAACCCTTAATAACAGAGAAACGAAAACAATGGCACATCATCTGATACAATTTAATGGTGACACGTTCACAAGATGTTCATGCATCCACATTTTCTTCCATTTTTAAGCAAAATGATCCATAAGCAGTAAGAAAAATGATTTGAAGGTCTTCCTCAATAGATATTTTGGTAATAAGATCTTTTGAAATGTTTTAATTAGCAACCAAATGCCAATTTTTCTAGGCGTGTTCCCCACTCCCTCCCCCACCCAGGGTCAATAGCAACATCCAGTGTTTTCAGGCTGTCCCTGAATTCTTTGTTCAGTGATTGGAACTGATGAATTGTAGCTTCCTTTGAGCCAAACTCTGCCAGCAGACCTCAACTTGCGTCTGTTATGGAGCCAAAAATAACCTTTCAGTGATTAAATTCCTCAGTTTGTTTTCGTGGCACGGCATGAGAAGACGTAAGTGACGGCATCGCACCCCGGGAGGAACTCCAAAGATGAACCTGGAGGCATGCGTGTTCATCCTAGCTCCATTGGTCCTGGCTCTGTGACCTTAGCATGTTTCTTAGCCGCACAGAGGGCCTCAGTTTTATTGTCTGTAAAATGGAGACGATATTACCTGACTTACCGGGAAGGCTTATAATTGATTGTGATAATGTGAGTGGAAATGCCTACCACAGTAACCCCTAACCACAGCAAGGGCTCAAATTCCTAGCTTCCCTTGGAAAGGATTACACAGCACTAGTTGTAGAATCTTATAACCTTCATGTAGTGCTTTAGAGTTGTTCAAAATGCTTTCATGTTAATCATTGATTTCTCTCATAATAACTTCAAAAGCCAGGGCTCACCTCTCTCCTGACCTCCAAGCCTCGTACGTAGTGGTCTATTTTGCATCTCGTGGAACCCGCCCTTCCTCTGGAGTGCCACGTCTTTGTGAAATGTCACCAGCATCCTGGCTGCTCTGTGCTGCCCTGATCATTGGCCCCCCAGTGCAAGGTTTTTTTGTTGTTTTTTTTTTTTTGCAGACATTACACGGGTGTGCAATTATTTCTGCAGCTAGACAGAGCTGAATAAACATCTGTCAGACAAATGAACACATGAATGAAGGAACCCATGAAACAATGCAAAGATAATTCTACAACGGAACTGAGAATTAAACTCCATAGGCTGAGATGGCTGGGGAAGCCTTCCTGGAAGAACCAGGACTCAACATGGAGCAGAGGGGGAACTGGGGTGGGACTCAGGAAGGAGTGGAGGAGTGGCAACTCAGTCTAGGATGAAAGTGGGGGATGCCAGAGGGGCACCTGCAGGGATGAGGACGCCAAGGAAGTGTTTGAACTTCATGCAGCGGTGAGTGGTGAGCCGGCGCAGGTTCTTGAGCCAAAGAAGCATGTGGGAGATAAGTCTAGGTTTTCCGGCTGTGAAAGATGCATAGGACTGGCTCTTCAAAACACAGGAAACATGGCAACGGCCACCTCACTCCAGCTAGCTAGGAAAACTTCGAGGAAAGGCTTCAAAGAATGAGTATTGTTTAGCAAATGCTTCCTCCTCCCCCAGATGTATGGGCCAAAAAATTGTACAGTATAGCTATAGTAATAATTATTGACCTTTGCTAATTTATTTTTTCATTAATTATTTTTCAAAATCAGGACTCCATTTGAAAACGGCGGTTCCGCCAGGCAGTGGGAGGATTTTCCCTGGAGCTGGCCCTCCTGTCACTGCACGGCCTGCAATGCCCACGCAGATTGAAAGCTGCCAGTTGCCAGGGAGAATGTCTTGGGCAGATGTGGAGCCTGTATTTTGACTTCATCTAGTTCTTCTGAAACTGGGCTAGCTTATTTAATATGAGGACGTTGTGGCACTTCTGAAGGCAGAAATAGCAAGCACTACCTTTTAGGAAATCAGTGGACAACCTTCCCCAACCATAAAATAATTTCCATTCTCCAACCATCAAGTTTTCAAATGGATTTCGTAAATGTGCAGAAACTCCAAGCAAATCTATTTTTTAAAAATGTCAGGCTGCGAATAAGGAAAATCAGAAAGGGAGACGGGGACACCATCTGTCAATGCCCCACCAGCCTTCACAGCAGCCCAGCTCTTATGATTAACCTACCATACTCCCCATAAAGTCTAAATCATTCTCACCTTCCCAGGAGTTTGTAAGCCAGACAGTTGTGAAGGGGAGCAACTCATAATATGACTGCAAAATTTCACAGTTGAAAGTCAAATAGCAATGATTTTGCTTTGCCAGCCTGACACCACCTTGACCATGTGGATGCGAGTCCCTGGGCAGTGAACATGCTCTGTGAAGCGCCGGAGTAATGTGGGTGCAGGCAACTCCTTGGTTTAAAACGTGTGAGGACACGGTCGCAGAGGGCATCAGGTACTTTTTTCTCCATCAAAATTCCATACATTATGATAACTGGGGAATTAATGCCAACCACAACATAAAACCTTCATCAATTATGCTGTGTATGAGTCTGAGTTCTCCAGAGAAACAATATATATCCTATTGTTCTGTTATAGCTATCTATCTTGTAATTATGTTTGTGTGTGTGTGGTGTGTACAGTCATGCATTGCTTACTAACAGATACATTCTGAGGAATGTGTTGTCAGGTGATATTGTCCTTGTGCAAACATCATAGTGCATTTACACTCACCTAGTATAGCCTACTCCACACCTAGCCTGAAAGGTACAGCCTATTGCTCCCAGGCAACAGACCTGTACAGCATGCGACTGTACTGAATCCAGTAGGCAGCTGTAACACAGTGGTAAGTATCTGTGTTTCTAAACATAGAAAAGGTACATAGAAATACAGTATGAAAGATAAAAAGTAAGACACCTGTATAGGGCACTTAACTGTGAATGAATGAAGCTTGCAAGACTGGAAGTTGCTCTTTGTGAGTCAGTGAGTGAGTGGTGAGTGAATGTGAAGGCTGGGAGATTACTGCACACTATTGTAGACCTGTAAACATTGTACACTCAGGCTACACTAAACTGATTTACAAAGTAAAGTAATTATGCTGTGACATTGTGACAGCTATAACAGCACTCGGCAACAGGAACATTTCAGCTTCATTCCGCTCTTAGGGGATCACTGTTGTATATGCGGTCCATCATTACTTGAAATGCTATGGTGCACATGACTGTACATATGTATAATACTACATATATAATGAGATGTATATCTTATTATAAGGAATTGGCTTGTGTAATTACAGAGGCTGAGAAGCCCCATGATCTACAGGTGGCAAACTGGAGACCCAGGAGAGCTGACAGTGTAAGTTCCAGGCTGGGTTTATGGGTGTGAGAACCAGGAGAGCTGGTGGTGTGGTTCTAGTCCAAGCCCAAATTTGAAAGCAGGAGAAGACCAGCGTTCCAGCTCGAAGACAGCCGGGCAGAGACAACTCAGTCTTTTTTATTTTCCATTCAGGCCCTCCGTGGATTGAAAGGGGCTGACCCACATTGGAGAGGGCAATCTTCTCGACTCAGTCTACAAATTTGAATGTTTCTCATCCAGTAACACCCTTGCAGACACTCCCAGAGCAACATTTAACCAAATATCTGGGCACCCTGTTCCCCAGTCAAGTTGACACATAATATATACCATCCTATGCTGGTACTTAAAAGCATTAAGGATCATTTCACAAATGTGCTGACCGTTTCAACTCCTCCTCTCTGTGTAGCTCAGACCGTGCAACCTGAGACCCTGTGTTGAAATTCAGCTCTTGAACTGTGTCTTAAAGATGTCCCCATGGGTCTAGAGATGCCACACGTAGATTCACTGACAATCCCTGGAGAGAACTAAGGTAGGTGTTCATCTTCCTCACATCCGTATAGTCTTAAATAAGAGCTGCCATTCAGATACTGAAGTGTGTGGAGCATTAACCTCCTGAGAAACACTCACTCTACTCATTATTTCTGAGCGAGACCCCACAGTTACTAACCAGCACTCTGGTTCTCTTCTCCAGTGTCCTTCTGCTCTTCCTTCTACAGGGCGAGCCCCCCCCATGGGCATGGTAATGTCAAAAGCGGACTTGAGAAGAGCGAGAAGACACTTTGTTATTCACAGACCACTTCATTCATTCATTCATTCTTGCACCATTCATTTTGAAAAGAAATCATCTGTCATTTGGGTGACAGGGAGGAGATGACAAATCTGGACATATTAGAATGGCACAAGAGAGTGAAGTTTAGAGTTATTTGGACACAGTGTTGAAATGACCAGTGAGTGGGTTAAAGGAGGAGTGACTTGTTGACTGAGGAGGAAAGAGTGAGTGCAGTGGACAGTGACCAAGATCCAAAGTGCGAGGACACTCAAGGCACCGGACACTAACATCTGGTGGGCACAACATGCTGCAAGGCTTTCTGAGCTGGACAAGGAGCTGCAGGCCTGCAGGGAGGAGTGTGACTTTGGCCAAAGGCATACTCCTGCTGGTTCCTCCTCCTCTGTCCCTGTCAATTGTCCCTGACCTTGTCCTCAATGCTTCCACTCTTTCAACCCTTATTTTAATCTCTCTGTTTTAGCGTATAAAATTGCGGTCAAATATACATCACATGAAATATACCATCTCACCCATTTTTAAGTGTGTAGTTCAGTGATATTCATCACATTCACATGGTTGTGCGGCCATCACCACCATCCATCTGCAGACCTTTCCATCTTGCAAAACTGAAACTCTGTCCCCATGAAATAATAACTCCCCATTCCCCTTCTCCCCAGCCCCTGGCAATCACTCTTCAGCTTTCTGACTATGAATTTGATGACGAGGGACTTTATATGGGTGGAATCCTACAGTATTTGTCCCTTTGTGTCTGGAGTATTTCACTTAGCATGTTTTCCAAGTTCTTCCATGATATCACATGTGTCAGTTTCCTTCACGAGGCCGAATAATGTCCTGCTGTGTGGACGCGCCACATTTCGTGCCTCTGTTCATGCATCAGTGCATGCCTGGATTGCTTCCACCTTTTAACTATTTACAAATAATGCTGCTGTAAACATGGATGCGCAAAAACCATGATGCCTGGCTAGTTTTTAAATATATTTTTTAGAGATGAGGTCTCACCCTGTTGCCCAGACTGTCTCGTACACCTGGCTTCAAGCAAGCCTCTTGCCTCGGCCTCTCAAAGTGCTAGGATTACAGGTGTGAGCCACTGTGCCAGCCTTAATGTACATTTTTGACAAAAGCACATTCAAAATTGGCACCTTATCACATTAATGTTAAAAGATGAATTATGTGAAAATCTTGCTCATACAACATTACAACATAATTTAGTGATTATACTGAAATGAGGCAAGAAAAATAAATTTTATGGAAAAGTACATACTCATGCATGAATTATGGATGTCTTTATTTTGACTTATTCAAGCATTGCTGGCCCGTGACTAAAACCCTAGACATGTACAACAGGCATCACATTCAGCCATTGAGATTTTGCCAACTTTCAGCCATATGAAAATCATAAGCTTTCCACATATTTTTTGGTTTCATCTTTATGAAAGCAGGAGGATAGCCAATGTTTTATTTAAGTTTGCTGGCAGCCGGGTGTGGTGGCTCATGCCTGTAAATCTCAGCACTTTGGGAGGCCAAGGTGGGCGGATCACCTGAGGTCAGGAGTTCAGGAGTTCAAGATCAGCTTGACCAACACGGAGAAATCCTGTCTCTACTAAAAATAAAAAATTAGCTGGGTGTAGTGGCATGCGCCTGTAATCCCAGCTACTCTGGAGGCTGAGGCAGGAGATCACTTGAACCCAGAGGCAGAGGTTGCAGTAAGCCAAGACTGCGCCATTGCACTCCAGCCTGGGCAACAAGAGTGAGACTCTATCTCAAAAACAAAAAACAAAACAAAACAAAACAACACACAAAAAAGTTTACTGGCTCAATTACTTCTTTCAAAATATTTACACCCCTGGTCTGTGGCCTTCCAGTTGTATTCTCCCTCCAAGACCCATGTGTGCTAAGGGCAAGACAGATTTTTTTTTGGTGGGGAGGTACAGAGTCTTACTCTGTCGCTCAGGCTGGAGTGCAGTGGCACAATCTAGGCTCACTGCAACCTCTGCTTCCTGGGTTCAGGTGATTCTCTTGCCTCAGCCTCCTGAGTACCTGAGATTACGAGCGCCCACCACCATGCCCAGCAAAGACACCTCACTTTCATTCTGGCGCCTCATTCAGTGTGGCAGGAAACTTGTTTGCTAGAGCTTCAGGTACATGCAGTCACCCAAGTATCTCTTCACCTCCATCCTCATCTGTCACCTGGTCATGTGGGTGGCTTTGACTGGCTCCTCTTCATCCTCTGCTCAGAGCCCTTTCTGTGGCCCCACTCCCCCTCCGTTCCTGGTCCAGAGAGTCTTCCACACCCCACCTCTAGCCTCTAACCGTGCAGACCACATCTCCCCTCCTTTGCTCCTCTCCCAAGGCTGCCAGTCACATGTTCACCCCAGGCTCCAACTGTTCCTGCTGCCTGAACACTGTTACTTGAGCACCTTTGCTAACCTGCCTACTGCCTTGGAGACTCAAGTATCATCTTCTCAGGAGGCCCTCCTTGACCACTCTACTTTAAATGGCACTTGCTCACTGAAACCTGCCCTGAACCTCCACCCACCTGAACATGCTTGAATTTTTTCCTATGCTCATTTCACCTTCAAAAGGCTTCTGTCATTAACTTAGTCATTACACGTATTTTCTAAGCATTTCCACTTAAACACAGGCTCTGTAAGGGCAGCGATTTTTGTCTGCTTTATTTATGTAGGTATCCTGGCATATGCTGATACTTAATAAATATTTATTGAAGAAGTGAAAGTGGGCCAAAAAAAGGTGTTCTTCAGTGGAGAGTAAAAGCAAAGTAAGTAAAAGTGGTTAAGGAGAAACTTGGGAGCATTTGGTAATCCCTAGGCTGGTCCCCACCCCGATGGGGTCTCCAAGGCTCAGGGAACATGAAAGTCTTGGCGGAGGTTTTGCAGATTGTGGGGAAAGAGCTCTGGTGGGCACCTGGTCTGGCCACAGCTGCTGCTCTGTCACTCTTACCTTCAAGGAGGGGCTTCCATGCTAGACCCCAGAATGGAGATTTGGCCTCCTACATGACAGGGAACCCCTGGTCTTGAGCAGTGGAATCACTGAGGGTAAAGATGCTTTTAGGACTTGCTGGTCAGGTGACTTGGGTGGAGACAGACAAGAAGTTGGGAGAAGACTCATCCAGGACCTTCCTGGCTAGGGTCAGGCCAAGGCTCAGGTCCAGGTCCTCAGACAGCCACCTCCATCTCAGCCCCTGTTATGGCCTCCCACAGTCCCCAGATTTAGCAAATAACAATACAGGATGCCCAGTTAAATATGAATTTCCAACAGACAACAAGATTTTTTCGTATAAATATGCCCCCAGTAGTGTGTGTATTGTTTATCTGAAATTCAATATTTTCTGAACATTTTGTATTGTATCTGGCAATCCTACCTCCAGACCACTGTGAGGGGGTGGGGACTGGCCTCCGCTACTCACCTCCCAAATTCTTTCCTTCCCCAGCCTGCAGGTGCAAAACGCCCGAGGTACAGCCCCTCCCCTTCCATCAACTCCAGGTGAGTGAAGCCCTTTCTTCTCCTCTGGGGCAGCCTCTCATCTCAGCTGCTGGGCCAAGGGTGGGTGGGGCTTGAATTCAGGGCAACTTCTCAAACATCAAAAGAAGCATTTAACTTTTCCCTGGGCAAGCCGTGACAGAGTCTGGCTGTTCTTCCTGGGAGACAAACTAAGATTATCTTTCTCTCCTTCTCTCTCTCTCTCTCCTTTTTTTTTTTTTTTTTTTGGCTGAGAACACCATAGCAATGGAAAAGGCAATATACCAGTTATTTTCACCAATAATTAACCCTATTACACCAAGTTTTAAAGAATTGGAATATGATGGGACATACTTAAAGTGAAATCTGTGCTGAACATAATTCAGCCTTGGATGATTTGAATGCACTGTGTGAGTCTACCAGATCTACTATTAATCTAATCACTGCAAGTACGAGGACCTGACCATGGGCTCTGTCATCAGAATGGGGGGATGGTGGAGAGTTTGCTCGGCCAGGCACGATTTGTGGCCAGATCGCCTGTGCCTAGAGTCCAGTGATGTGAATGAGTGATTTCTTTGACTGTTTCTTTCTTTAGCAGGAAAAAAAGATGCATCCAGAAATAAGCCCATGTTGCACAACAAATCAGACTTTGTCTCGGTCCCCAGGGAATCTCGGCATTTTGGTGGAGGCATGGTCTTGACTGACCATGCTTTCTCTTAAGGTGTGGCCTACTTAGCTGAATGAGCAGAGCACATCTATAATTAGCATTATATGCAGAATAAAAAGACTCTTTAAGGAACATCTCTGGGTCCTCATCATCTTAAGCATCTGTTGCCATGGAAGCCGGCAGCAGCTCCAAAAATCTCGAGTGGTGAGCGACAATTGCCCACTCGCTGCTGAAGGGCCTCTTTAAATAAAGTTGCCTTTTTTCTTTGGATTCTGAATAAACATAAACCTGGGTTTTTAGTGCAAAATCCTGATTTCAAGGTTATTGATGCCATCCTAAATTAATACAGTCTGTGCGACAGCACACACCACCCCAGCCAAGCCAGGGATACTCCTGTCTCCTGAAAGCCTGACATTTGTTTTTCATCATGAACTTAAAGGTCATGGGCTACAGATGGATCAGAGTACCTGCCTGAGTTTACATTTACATGCATTTTATTTTATTCCCACATGCACTTTTTATGAGATCCATCACTGGAATAAAACTGTAACGCTCCCGTATTCTCTAGGCTGGCTAAACTAGGAGAGTTGTCAAGCTGCTATCTCTACATAATTTGAATTAAAATAAGAAATATATGCTGATTTGATATTTCAAAAGCAACAGCTTTAAGTTTAATGTTGGCTAAAACTGGCCATCGCAGAGAGTGCACACATTTCTAGGCCTTACTTATTAGTGTAATTTGGAGGGCAGACTGACAATAGACTATAATCCTATTACGCACTTTTCATTTAAAGCCATAGACTTCTCACGATCCAGCTAACCCCGACGTGATTAGCCAACGATCAATTCACAATTGATGGGGGAAATGCACCTGCTCTTATTTTCTACAAATGGATGTTTGTGTTTGTGTTTCTGTGTGAGGTAAGCAGGCCACTTGCATCATTGTATTACCATTGTATCGCCCTTTTTTGTGACGCCAAATAACATTTTATATTTTTACCAAAATACCTGTGGAGCTGACAGAGCATGATGCATTCATTTTCCTTGATTTTGTAGTGAGGGAAAAGGCTAGCATGAATAATTCAAAAATAATGCTGAGACCGTTAAGATTTAGTATTGGAGAGGTCATCGCAGTTGGGAGAAATGAGCTAGGAGACTATTACTATTCCACGATCTTTGAATCTCAAGGTGACATCATTATTATTTCTCTGTATCTATAACGTGGTGCTGCAACCAGCTTATTGCTGTGTTTCTCATGTAGGGGAGAAAGATCAATTACATACAGACCTCAAAATGTGAACCATAAGCAGAGTGCCCAATAAAACTGTCATTAACAGTTCCCACAATTTTAGCTGCATGCTTCCAGGTCAAGCTGCTTTAAAAATGATAACTGACATTGAAAGTTTGAATAAAGACCATCCATTCTAAAGGGAGCCATTTCTTACCCACATAACTGAAACTCTTTAATAACACTTGCTAATTTTAGTCTGAACTGCAAAAAGTACCCTAATGATGAGCTTAGCACCGAGGGTACTTAGAGAATGAACACAAGCCCCAGCGTCCCCCCTTTGAAAAATAGGTTTGTTACCAGATCGACATCAACAGCAAGCACTCTTGAGTAAGCATAAAGCAGTCCCATGCAATCATATTTAATTTATTCCTATTTTCAACAAGAAGCGGAAAGATATCACCAAAAAATAAAATGCATGCTAGAGTAGTGTTTACAACGCTTCCCTCACCATTTGTTACTGCTACATAATCAGTGATAAATCTTGCTTTCTCTAGAACAAGATTAAAAAACACCTCTACATTCAAAAATATTAAAATGGAATAGAGCCATTACTACTGCAAAATCCCTTTTTCTACCCCCAAAGGGTCCCTACATGTTTAAAACATTTTTTTTTTACTTTACAGAATTTTACAAGCCTTCCTACCAGCTTACTTTTTAATTAAAATGTTCCTGTTAGTGTCAGAATTCTGAAACATCACATTTGGTTTAAAGGTTTAACAGTTCGTAGCATTTGTGATTTCGTAAGAGGGGATATAAAAGCACTGTAGATTTCTTCTTATAAGTGATACGAAAGTACACTGAGCCAGTGTTTATCCCTGCTTCCTGTAACCCATTCCTGAACGTCTGTGGTACCCACCTGGCCATAGGTCCCTCTGACTCGCTGGGGTATCCACCTGGCCATAGGTCCCTCTGACTCGCTGGGGTACCCACCTGGCCATATGTCCCCTCTGACTCGCTGGGGTATCCACCTGGCCATAGGTCCCCTCTGACTCGCTGGGGTAGTCGCAAACAGAAGATGCTTCTGAGCCCTGCAGCTGAAGCCATGCTGAGTTTTTGGTTGGTTTGTTTTTGGTAATTTTGATAATGATAATTTTGATATTTCTGCATCTGTTGCCAAGTGACTAATGAGCTTCTGCCTTATTTCCTTATATTGTATTTCACAATAAATACCACTTTATAAATGTTTAAATAAGTTAAAATGAATTATGTGTGCCACTGTCATGGTTGTCCAGCTTCCTAAAGACACTTTTTCCTCCTCCTCCTCCTCCTCCTCCCTCTTTTGTCTTCTGTCTTTACCTCCTCTTCTTCTCTGTCTTCAGCCACATGAGCACTGCAGAGAGCCAGGCCTAGCACCTGTCCCCTGAGGATGCTAGATGAAAGGATGGAAGGTGCCAGGGTCCTTGTGGGTGTCACTGGCCTCAGGACTGATTCCTGCTGGAACTCTTCAGCTGCTTTCTGTGCAGGGCAGTCGTGCCTCCTTGCGAAGCCTCCTGTAGCCGGATTCCTGTATCTTGCCTGCAGATGCATCCTGACTCATACGGTGTGCAAAAGCACACGGTAAATTACGAAAGGCTCCACAAATGAGTGCTGAATGCATGATTAATATCATCCACTTACCAAGCTCCGTGCCCAAAGTCCGCCATGACTTAGAGAACGAAGGCAGGGGTGTGAGCCCAACTCCTCGCTGGCTCAGGGAAGCATGCTAGGCTAGACAGGTTGCATGTGCCCTTGGTTGAACATTCAGCTGAGAGAAACACAGAGTTCATTCTTTTCAAAACATCAAAGGGAAATTAATGGCATGGTATACAGGAGGAGTTGAGGATGGAGACATAAAACACAGGCAACATAAATATCCAGGCACAGCATACAATGTGCATGAGATTGTTTATCTACAGACAATGCTTTAACCCCATGTGTTCTGACGCCCTCATTCCAGCTCAGAGAGGAGCCCCCTGAGAGCTGAGTGGGCAGCCCGGCAGGTGGTCACTTTACTCCCAGCAAAGGGCCTACCCTGGCATCTGTCCAGAGCTCAGCAAAGTCATTGGTTCCCATATTAGTTTCCTGTGGCTGCCATCACAAATCACCACAAAGCTTGTGGCCTAAAACAACTGAAACGTATTTTCTCAGAGTTCTGGAGGCCAGAAGTCTGAAATCAAGGTGTTGGCAGCCTTGGTTCCTTCTGGAGGTTCCAAGGGAAAGCCCACCCCACGCCTCTCTCCTGGCTCGGGTGTCTTCCGACAGCCCTCAGCAGCCCTCAGCTTGTAGATGCATTACCCCAGTCTCTGCGTCTGTCAACGTGCGGCTGTCTTCGCTGTGTATTTCTTCACATGGTGTTTTCCCCTGAGTCTGTGTCCCCAATCTCCCTCTTTTTATAAGAACACCAGTCACTGGACTAGGAAACTTCTTAATCCAGTAAGACTTTCTCTTACCTTGATTGTGTTTGCAAAGGTTCTATTTCCAAATAAAGTCCCATTCACAGGTACTAGGCCTAGGACTTGAACGTATCTTTTTGGAGAATCCAGTTCTACCCACCAGAGTCACTACTCTTCCAGTGAAAGTGTTGTTCCTGGGGCAGTGGGGTCCTTGGGCCATGGGACAGACCTGCCCTGGCACCGTTCTGAATGGCCACAGCTGCCCACCAGGCAGGTGTCTGACATTGCAGAGGGATTTCTGCAATGCTGCTGTCCTGTTCCTTCTCCCCCAAGTAGCCAGCCACTCTGGGTCCTGCTCCTTGGGGCTGTTTGGAGCTCAGAGACTAGGGGGGGGGGGATGGGAGTTGCAGGGCCTGTGCAGGGCTTGGAGCTGGGAGCCTGGCATAGGACAAGAAGGCAGTCGCCCAGTAGCCCGGACCCTGATCCCACCCTGGGGGCCGCCTTTGAAGCTGTGGCAACTCTCACACCATGGGGACAGAGCAGAGTGGGGAGACACAGGTGAAGTCTGCTCTCCCCCACCGACACCCTGTTCAAAGAGAATAGTTTGGGCAAAAATCTTAGCAAATAATGAATGACCAGCAGAGCCTGGGCCAGCCCAACAGGAGACTTGCTTGCAAAGGCCCTGTCCTTCCACATTCTCCGTACTCCCTGCCCGAGCCCTGCTGGGCTGGAGGCTGAGTCAGAGAGAGAAGCAGCCCCTTGTCTTTTTTTTTTTTTTTTAATTTAACATTTCATATGTATCTTGCTGTCCTGAAGATGCTCAGTGCTGATACAGGTGGAACACAAACAGGAGTTTTCAGCCAGTGTCTTATTGACTCACCTGTGCCTGCAAGAAAGTGCAGGCAGTCTCGGGATGAGGAGCCAGGCTTTCCATGGATAGAGATGACTTGAACACTCTGAAGGCTTCTCTCGCCAAGCTTTCAGAGGCTGTATCCCCTTTTGGTCCATAATCACAGCTAATGGGCTGGCCACAGAGGCATCAGGGGCATAAAATGGTCTAACACTACATTGACTATAAATAGCAAAGCCATAAGTGACATTACTTTGCAGATAAGAAACAATCACATCATTAAGCAAAGGTGTTTAGTGTATCAGTCACCCTAACTTTGATTTATTGCAAGGCATTTGTCTGTCACCAGCACAATGGAAGCTATAATGCAACTCAAGGGTTTAAAGAGAAAATTAAGATGAATATTGCTGCTAGCACTTGGGTTTGCACAGATGCAAAATGGGTGGGCTTGCCTCGCTGCCTGCAGGGCTGGCCTCAGCCCAGCTTCCAGGCCCAGAGGCTAAAGACTGCCTGCAGTGGTAGAGAAGTAAGCCCTGGGGGCTGGAGGCAGGGGCGCCCAGGGCAGAAGGCTGCGGCAACCAGCAAGGAAGAACTCTCCACCACCCAGGTTATTCCAAAGGGAATAATGCATTCCAAATGGCAAGGGCTTCCCCTTTTATCTGAGACTGTACAGCAGAAATATGAAATGGAAACAATGACTAGAGTTATTCTGATAAACATGATGCTTTAAAAAGCACTCTTGTTAAACACAACTGCTCCTGTATTCAACTCAATTTTAATCCAGTGGTTTGGGAAACCTATTGTAAGTCAGGCACTGAGCCAGGCCCAAGAAGTGTAATGAGGGATAAGTCACAGTGTCTGTCCTCCAGGGACTCATGGCCCAATCGGATGAACTCATAGTGCATGGCAGGTGGCAGCTGCTGGGTGGTTGAACAAGTGGGTGAGGTAGAGGGAGGATGGCTTCATCGTAGAGGCAGGAGGCATGGGTGGATCCCAAAGAAGACAAACATTGCCCCTGGATGGGTAGGTCTGAAAAGACAGGATGAGGGAGAAGGGTTTTCATGGACTCCTGAAGGCTGGAGAGATTCTAGGCCAAAGGCAGTGGGGGACAGACAGAAAGCTTTGCAAGAAGATGCCATTGCTTGTCCGAAGACATGGTGCATCCGCATGGGGCTTCGGGGGATGCTGAGTTCTAATGGGGCTAGTTCACTGGCCATGCACAGAGCCTCTGGGGAGAAAAGGCTGGAAAGACAGTCAGTCAGATGGTGTGAGGAAGGGTCTTGGGTGTGTAGGCAAGGACATTAGACTTATTTTGATGGACAATGGGGTACTAAAGGATATGTACAGTCTGACGTGGAGTGTGGCCACACATGAGGTGGGAGGCAAGGCGGGCTGAGGAAGATGAGCCATGAGAGGGGAGGAGAGGCTGGTTGGGGGTGGGCTGCCTGGGATGGTATGGGTGGTGGTAGGCGGTGGCACACAGAGCCAGCAGCTGGTTGGGTGGAGACTGGTGCCCAGCCCAGACCAAGTGTGGTGTAGCAGGTGCTGGTGGGGAAAGTTTCACGGAGATTTGAGATCTGGGAGTGATCTTTGTAAGGGCCTGGATAGAGAAAGAGTTGTTTTACTGAGACCATTACAAAGGAGACAATAGATTCGTCTTCCTCTGGATGTGTGGTTGTTAAATGTCTCCTTGCAAATAAATGAAATACTATCTAGTTATGAAACTATTTCACCTACTTTAAAACAAGAATAAATCAATCATGAATAATCACAACCAATCAGTCAAATCATTGATAATTATTATAGCAATTAATCAATAATCATTAAATCATTAAACCAATCAATCATGAATAAGCCCTACTCTGTGCTTCACTGGGCTGGGCCCTGTGTCGGGCAAGGAGCAGGCCGAGTCAGGACCCTCCTGCAAAAAGCTCCACACGCCCAGCTTCCAGCAGGGGACTTCCCACTCCAGCCCCTTGCCTCCTGCCCCCATGCACTGGATGCCCCAGAGAGCTTGCAGATCCTTCAAGAAGGAAACTGTTCTCATCCTCCGGTGCAACCTCAGCACTTGCTACATGTGCATAGGTACAGGTTGAATTTAGACACGGTGATATCACTCAGGAAAAGCAAAAGAAACACCGTACGTCCTCAGTGGCATTTCCTGAAGTTTGGATTGGATTTCCATGATTTCTAGGCTGCTACAAAGTCTTTTCTCTACTAGCTTCAAAAGTTTCTGAAAATCTGAGCAGTCTCTGCGGTTTGTTTTCAGTAAGCAGCTATTCAAAAGTGACTCAGTCAATGCATTTTGCTGCGACCCTTCAGACCCAAATGGTTCCTCAGCCAATATCGGTAAACAATCTTGCCCATGTGTGGGTGGGGGGTACCCTTTGCAAACATATGTCCAGGGTTTAAAAGATGTCGTGGTGCCCTGAACTCATCCAACTGAGTTTACCTAGGAATTTAAGACATTCTACGTGCTGAGGGTGTGGGTGAGGCAGGCCCGCTTAAGGTCTGGAGCGATGCTGTAGGGGCTGCAGAGGAGAGCAGGTGGGGCCTGGGGGAGCAGGTCACCTGGCTGTGTCTAGATCCCTCAGCCCAGGCTTCAGGCCCCACAGCTGGGGAGACAGTGGCTGATGCCAACTTCCAGCCTGAAGTGTCTCCTCTTCCTCTTCTAGGTCATTTGTTCAGGCAGTATACACTTCATCTGGAGGTGTATACATTGACCACTTTCTAATTCAAGTCTTACTGAGTTTTGCTAGTATATATCCCAAGAATATACTCATTTTTGATACCTTGCATGTCCATTTTTACTATAAGTCAAATGTATGGGTTTAAAGAAAGTCATGGACAGATAAACTTCCAAGTCTAGGGACTTTTGGTAAGTGATAAGTGGGCTCTGTTTTCTTTCCATCATCCCACCGGTTCTTCCACTGAGGACTTGGTGAAAATGCCACTTCCGGTGCCTTGCTTGTGGGATGCAAGCATCTCTGTGTTGGTTTTCTAGCATTGAACACCCAGTACCCTCCTGGGGTCCTCTCCCCTCCAGCATGTCAGGAGGGGTTTCCTTGAAGGGCCTCCTGGGCCTCCCTTTCCCTTTCTGTGCTTCCAGGAGCTGCCATCGTGGGTGCTGGGCAAGCCCCGAAGGTGTGGAGCTAAGTGTGGGCCTCCTCTCCAGCTCCTGGACAAGCCCTTCCCGCTTGGATTGAAAACAATGCTGCTTCCTTTGTGTAAATCAGGGGAACTAGGGCTGTTGTTATCTGAATCAGAACCGTTTTCTCAGATCCCCCTTTCTATGAACTGGCTAGCTGAGAGACCCAAACTTTTCATGTTTCATCATCTTGAGGTCTAGGTAAACTGGGGGTGCCAGTGAGATGGGGGCACCCAGAAGATGATACCAATGGAATAAAAGTGATTAGCGCTTGCTGAGTGCTCACTGTGCATTTTTGCAGCATTGCGTTAGGTGTGCTATATCTACAGTCTCATTTGATTCTCCTGAGGGCTCTAGGTAGTGCAGGTACCACGATTATCCCATTGTCCACAAGTCCTAGTCAGGGATGCCACAGCATCGCATAGCCACAGGCTCAGGAAGAGTCCAGCTGGAATTCAAGGGCAGCTCTGGCTGACCCCAGTGTCACAGGGAGTAGGGATGAATGAACCCACAAATACATTTTAGGAATGTCTAGGTGTGGTCATTTAGGCAACTTGCAGAGAAAGCAGATTTTTGGGCCCTACCTCCTGGGAGCTGATCCAGTGGGGCTGTCTGGGTGGATTGACGAAGCTGCCATTCTGTCAGCACTGCTGGGGACGCCAGTGCTGCCTGGGGCTCTGCGGTGCTGGGGCTTGTCTGTTCCTTCTTCTCTAACCTCAAGCTGTGACTGGCGGAGACTAAGTGTGGTTTTGGACTTCTGATCTCCCTGCAGCTTCTTCTCGGCCCTTCCTTGGGCTCTCCCTGGAGCCTGGCTTCTCCCTGCATAGCAGTGGTGTTCCAATCCTACTTATCTGCAAGGGGCAGCTGGGACGTAGTCTACGGTCACTGCTGAGGCAGTGGGATTGTTGGGCTGCAACACCCTGGGGACCCCCATCTTGAACTAATAAGACGTTACTGCCTCTCACTGGAAGGATTGAGGCTGGGTGTCCTCTGGTCCTCTAGGGCTGGGTGCTAGAAGGATCTGACTGCTGACCATAATGAGAATAGGGTGAGGCCAGTGTTCTCTGGAGTGGCCACGTTTGCTGGCCGCTGGAGATGAACTTGTGGAATCAACGCCGGGGTGAGGCGGGAAGATGGATGAAGATGCCAGACCTTCCTAAGAAGCCTCAGAGCACCCTTCCATCACAGCATCCCTATCCTGGGTGGGAGCAGTTTTATTTTTTTTTTTTTGTATTCTACATTTGCTGCTCAAGAACAACAGGTGTTACCTGTTAGGTTTGAGAAGGGGGTTGGGAGGAGCAAAAATTCTGGGAAACACAATGTTGGTGCATGTCGCCCTGGCAGACTGCGTCCCTTTATCCCCTCCCATTGCTACTACTGTCTGTGTGCTCCAAGGTATTCTGTGTCTAAGGGTATTTTGAGGATCAGCTGCATAAAAATGACCTGGCATGCTTGTTCCGGCTCCCAGGCCTGATCGTAGACATATTAGGAGGGAATTTCCGGGAGTGAGCCTGCCTATTTGCTTTCTTTTTGTTTTGCTTTGTTTTGTTTTTGAGACGCAGTCTCGCTCTGTCACCCAGGCTGGAGTGTAGTGGCGCAATCTCAGCTCACTGCAACCTCCACCTCCCAGGTTCAAGCGATTCTCCTGCCTCAGCCTCCCAAGTAGCTGGGACTATAGGCACCCACCATCACACCCGACAAAGTTTTTGTATTTTTAGAAGAGACGGGGTTTTACTGTCTTAACCAGGATAGTCTCAATCTCCGGACCTCATGATCTGCCTGCCTCAGCCTCCCAAAGTGCTGGGATTACAGGCATGAGCCACTGCGCCAGGTCACCTGTTTGCATTCTAATGCGCTCCCTAGGTGAGGCTGATGCTGAACACATTTGGCTGTAAGATATGGAATACCTGACCAGTGACAGCTGGCCCTAAACAGAGGTTTTGGTTTGCCCATAGAATGCGTGGGGGAGGCAAGGCCAGTGTTAGTCCCGCTGCCACCAATGCCATCATGGCCAGGTCTGTTTTTATCTTTTCAGTACTGCAGGCTTGGTGTGCTGGCTTTTGTCCTGAAGCTTGTCGCCTCCTGATTGCAAGATGGTTGCCACAGCTCCAGACAGAGTCCAGGTTCAAGGCAGAAAAGATGAGGAAGAGGAAAAAGAAGTGTGCTATCAACACATGTCCCCTTTAATCAGGGAGGCTGTCCCAGGAACAATCAGCTCCATACTTCACAGCCCACTTTTGTGTAAATCTTGTTGCCTGGAATTAGGTTTCCTGGCCACTTTTAATCACAAGGGACACTGGAAAAATAAAGAATATTGAGATGATTGGTTTGGGCCAATTATGATTCATCACCTGGAGCTGAAAACAAAAGCTGGAATGTGTTAGAAAGTAAGAGGGCGGATTGGCGACCCACCGTTTCTGCACACAGATGCCCACTAAAATTACAAGGTCACCTTCCTGACACACTACAACAAAAGGCAGGGAAGCGATTTCCAGACCTTGAGGGTTGTCCAGGCACAGGGTTCCCCTTCCTTGCAATCTCTGTTCTCACCCTGTGTGACGGTGAATATTGTGAGTCAACTTGATTGGATTGAAGGATGCAAAGTATTGTTCCTGGGTGTGTCTGTGAGGGTGTTGCCAGAGGAGATGAACATTTGCATCAGTGGGGAGGGAAAGGTGGACCCACCCTGGTTGGGCACCATCTAATCAGCCACCAGTGTGGTCAAAATAAAAGCAAGGAGAAGAACGTGTAAAAACTAGATGGGCCTAGCCTCCCAGCCTGTGTATTTCTCCCGTGCTGGATGCTTCCTCCCTCGAAGATCGGACTCCAAATTCTTCAGCTTTGGGACTAGGACTGGCTTCCTTTCTCCTCAGCTTGCAGGTGGCCTGTTGTGAGACCTCCACCTTGTGATCATGTGAGTCAATGCTCCTTAATAAACTCCCCTTTATATACACATCTATCCTATTAGTTCAGTCCCTCTAGAGAACCCTGACACCTTAACCAACAACTTTCAATCAACAGCTGAAAAAAGACCAACATTAGAACTTTAGTGATTATGAACCCTTTCTTTGGGGAAACATAAAGGCAGAATGGAGAGTTAAAGGGCCCAGTGTCTTCAGTACTAAATGAAAGCATGGGAGAAGGCTGGTCACAGTGGGGTACACAGGCATGCTGGCCAGTCAGGCTTCCTAACAGGGTCCTCACCAGTTTGGAGGGGAATGTTCACGGTGCCAGCATGACCCTCCTGGCAGGTGAGGGAGCGAGCAGGAAGCCACAGCAACAAACAGAAAGGAACCCAGAGAGGCACAGAAGGATGCGTTTTCTTTGCATTACAGAGTACCGTGCAGTACCAAGTTTTCCACAAAGACTTCTCCTAGGAGGGCTTTCTGGGAAAACTTTAATGTGAATGGAACGTCAATTTCCTGAACTTCTGTATAGAAGCAGGTGACAAGAAACATCAGTGGGTGGTGTTTGCTATCACCAGTGATTCAAATCACTGTGTGGCTTCCTTCACCCCCTTCTCTCATAGTCCTACAAGCTCCACTTCATATCCAGTGGAACTTACATTTATTTGTAATCTCACTGCTTACACTCCACTGAACAATAAAAGTACAATAAACTAATAAAAAGCCCAAGTGATTGGAAATTGCTCTGGGAATGGCAGTCCAGTATGAAAGCTATAAATTTACTTGTGTCCTCATGACAATGTCAGCTAATTTTTATGAAAAGCCTATCACAGAACATGGCACCAAAACGCTGTGATCATTCGCGTGTCAGCCATCAGACTTCCCCTGATAACAAAATAGAAAATGCATCATAAAATGATATTTCAAGTCGCAAATTCATCTGGAAATGCTCACTCTATCCAGGAACATTTCTTTTCTGACCCTGTCTTGCACCTGAACTTTGAATTAATCATTCCTTTTCTATATTGTTACACAATACCCACTGGTACCGTTGTGGGGGGAGAAGCTAGAAAACAACCACCAGAAATATCCTCCCACTTGAGGGGCTTGATTGGGCCACATTAGCGAGTCAAAGGTAGACATAATTAGCCCACGGAACAACAGAAATCATCAAGGAGCCTAAAAACTTAATCTGAGCACCATTACCTTCCACAATACACTTTTAAATAAACCACTGGGGGCCCATTTCTCACTGTCTTCCACCCAGCGGGAATACACCGTTGCTCAGTGGTCCCATGGGATTATCAAGGGTGAGAAATTGGGCTTCCTTTCCATGTTCAAAAACATCGTTTTTGCCTAATCACTTGGGATGGTTTCTAACTTGCTCTTCAAATCCCCAATATTTCTCATGTTCTAGAAAATCAAATTGGTTAAAAAAACAAACAAACTTTGGCCAGATGATCGAAAGGAAAAACAGCCATCTTGAAGAAAAATGCTCTGAGGAAATGAGCGAGAGATCAGCATTGGTAATTTATCCCCCGGCCCTGGTGAGTTTGTAAACTTTATGGCTGTGAGCTGAGGAGTGGAGCCCATCTGTCCTGGCTTCGTGTGATTATAATCATCAATAGATAACGCGGGAACATTTATGGTCACCCAGGGAGCAAGGGAAGGGCAGGGGGGAGAGGAGGGAGCTTCGAGCAAACCCAAAGATGCTCTCTCTGTTTGTGGCTTCCCATCTGACCTGCCGATGCATCGCAATCTTCTTGGCATCTGCCCCTGGGTCTAGCACCAAGCCAGGGTGTGTGGACATCTCTGGAGTCGCCTGCGGCCAAAAGTGGAGGAGGGCAGGCTCACAGGGTCTCCTGTAAGCCCCCAGTGGGCAGTGGCCTAACCTGAGGGCTCTGGGGGCCGGTGGCTCCAGGGGATGGGAGTGCAGGTGGAGTGGGGGAAAGACTTCAGGGGTCCCGGGGCCCAGTGCCCCTCTTCATTTGGGAGACTGTGATGGTGCAGGTTCTGTAGACAGCCACTGGGGCCCGGCCCTGAGGGACTGCAGGACTGGCTGGCTCTGAATTGACTTCCCGTCCTCCTTGGGGAAAAGGCTATGTCTGGAGCCAACCAGATTCACAACTCTCCAGTCTACAATGTTGCAGGCAGGGCTCTAGACGGTGAACCAGACTGTCTGGGGGCTGCTGGAACGTTACTGGGGTTGGGGCAGGGAGCCTTAGGTTTCCCCGGGAATCTGGACCTACCGGGGCTGGCCTCGGTTCTGCCGAGTGTGGGGCATGCTGGAGACAATGGCTGCCAGACTACAAGCGGCCTGTGCGTTGGCTTATGCCTTTGGTGCAGCCCACGCTATGCCATGAGCTGCTTTGGGGCTGTGCCCACCCGCCATCCTGAGGGTGCTTCCGTCCTAAGGGTGCTCATCCTCTGGCCCTGCCCCAGCACTAAACTCTTGCTTACCCTTCATAGCTGAACTAAAGCGTGCTTCCTCTAGAAAGCTGCCCTGAATCCTTCCAGTGAAATAGATCTGTCTGCTGTGTCTGCACAGCCTGGACTGCATCAGATGACAGTTACCTGAATCCTCTCCTGCCTCCCATCTAGGCTGTGGGCAACCTGGACCAAGTGCCTGCACCTGAGTGTCATTGCTGCTCTGTTCCCAGCCCAGTGCCTGCCACGGTGCTGTCCTCATTTTTCATAGGATATTGAAATGCAACTTGCCATGATGGCATGTTTTAAAAAATAAGCTTTAAAACATGGGGATCTTTATTTCTTCTGCAAAATAGCATGCAGCTGACAATTTGAATCAGGAGCGTATCGTGTACAATCAGCTAAAGTCCTTGGTGTTTATTTTTCCCGAATAACATCACACAAATAAAATTAAAGCCACTTTAATAAAGACTGAAAGTTAATACTAAATGAATCAAGTCCTAGTGCTTAGAGAGTGTTTAATACTTAAGGGTTGGTGCCTCCGTGTGATTAATTACCAGGATATGCAGCAGACTCGAGTCTCAGGAAGGTCCATTTATTGCAAGTTAGGCTGTAAGAGGATTCTCCCTGTAACATCACCAACTGCTGTGTTTTCTAATTCCTGTTGGAAGTATGGCTTACCTTTCCCTGCTAAATCTAACTCAATCGAGGGAGGAAATGCGGCTTCCATTGTCTTCCTCAAAGCCATTGCCTGAACAAGCTTTGCATTATTTCATCAGTGCAAGATCACATTATTATCACTAACTAGAAGCATCGCATATTGCTTTGTTTTGTCTTCTAGGCTGCAGAATTTTGCTAGTCTTAATTTTAACCCAGTAAAATCCACTTTGGTCTTTTGTGTATAAAAATAGGCATTTAGCTGTAATCATTATAAAGGGAACATATAGAGAGATGAATAACCGATTTATAATCCATTCTTATGTAATTAAGAAACAGCTTTTGATTTCAGTGAAATGACAATTGCATAATGGATTTTGGAAGCAAGATAAATATGAAATGAAGAGGAAGAGACATTTATGAAGTGCACAGGGAGAAAAGCAGTGAGATTTATTTTTCAAGTGATAAAACATCATCCAATCACTATATTCACTTATATGGTTACGATTTGCCAAATGATCTCAAATCTTGTTAATTAAAAAAAGGCGGGAGGGTGACATGGCTAAAAACAGAAGAGAAACCTTTTGTGCTTTGAAATGGAAAGATGCCTGCTCATGTTCTCAGGGCCAACCCACCTAGAGGAAAGGACTTGCTCAGAAGTATTTAACCAGTGAGTATTTCTCATTGATTGTACTTGTATATACCTCTAGTTATGAAAGCTTGATTTATAATAGACGATCAAAATATTTGAATTTCCCTTTTGTTAGAGTTTCTTGTTCTAAGTACTCAATTTCTAGAAACTGAAAAAAAAATGAACTAGTATAAAGTAATACGATTTTTTTTTTTTCAGGACCGGTATAGTTAAGGGAGCCACTCTGCCTCTTACGCAACCCTTGGCTCGAGTTTTTAAAATTAAAGGTTTTTATCTTGCCCACAATAAGTATACGGGTGAGGATGAGAATGGAGACATCTATTTTGGCTCCAAGCCAGCCCAAATTGGCCAAGAGACAAGTTTCCTATAATTTGAAGATCTGCAGTAAAAAATGAACCTATTGTTTTGCCAGCCTTTATTTAGCTGTTTGCAATAAGAAAAGTTTCTATATTGCTTTAAAGAAAGCCATTCTTATAACTTTCAATTCCACAAGACAGAAAAGGTAGTCATGGCGAATTAATGTACAAGGTTTCTAGATGAGATTTCTGCTTTGGTAGTTCCAATATCCCATAGCTGTGTTGATAAAAATAGGGTTGCTCGTCCCCTAGAATCTAATGCCCACCTTTTAAAAATAAAAAATGTACCAGAACTCACTGTGATACAACTACATAAAAATGTAAGTGATATTTTGCAGCTGGTTCCATCGTAGGTGTTGTCCTCTACCTTTAATAGGGTTGATGAGAATTAATCTCTGAGTTGAGTAAAAATCAAGGCATAACAAGCAAAATGAAATACAACCTCATTTTAATGTAGGACACATCATGAATGCATTAGGTCAATGCTTAGACATATTTGTCTTTTGACTTACAGATGTCAACGGAGAACTTGGGACACACCTAACAGGTATGGTGACAAAGACTGCTAGCTGTCCTCCAATACCCTTTGCCAACTCCTTTCCCAGTGATATTTTTAGGAGTGCTAGAGTGCCTAGAAAGAAGGTTACATCTCCCGCTGCCTTTGCAGCTTGTCAAGGTCATGTCATTAAGTTCCAACCAATGGGATGTGAATGATTTCCTATTGTAACTGTAAAAGAGAGGTTAGGTTCTCCCTACTAGGTACCACATGTGCATGGTGAGAAGGCATCTTGGACCAGTGAGGAGGTCAGACCTCAGGGTGGATCAGTGATCGCTGCCACCTATGTAGCACTTCCTGTGTGCCAGGCACTGTTTTGAGTGCTTTATACCTGAGATCTCACAACTTTATAATGTTGGCACTACTACTATGTCCATGTTACAGATGAGGAAACTGAGGCAGAGAGAAATGGCACAAAGAGTACATGGCAGAGTGAGACTTTCACCCAGGCAGCCTGGCTTCAGAGCCTATGCTTTTAACTGCCACACAATACGGCCTCTAGAGATAGAAGGGACCAGAGAGAAGGGCCTGGGTACCTATGCCGTGAGACCACCACCTTCACCCTGCCCCACCTCACCAGGACTGTTAATTTCTCTCTTAAAGCAGCCAAACCCTTAGCCTAACAAATGAAGGGACAATGGCCAGTGTGCGCAATTCAGTCAGGCAAATGCGGTCTAAATGTTGACTTGAAATGACAAGGCAAGAAACCTGCAACTAAGAACAAGTTAAGCCACAGCCAAGATCTGAACCTTAACCTAGAAGCAATAATATCCCAGAAAATACATTTACTCTTTCTCAGTTCAACCCCCGAAAGCCAGGGTCTCAATAAAAGGACACCTTGCTCCCCTTGAGAAAAAAGGTTGCCCGTCAAATCATTTTTCCAGAATTTATTTTTTATCTTTTTACCTAATATAATGAGTTCCACCTCTACTTCATAGAAGAAGAGCCCCTTGTCTGGTGAAGGTCCTATACAGGTCACTTCTTTGGGGGCAGGTAAGGTAGATTAAAGAAAGCAATACTCAGGGTTTGCATGCTAATATGGTGCAGAACCATTTACTTTCATTACATTTATTTTATTGAAAACCGTTTTTCCCTGTAGTTAGTCATCGCTTCATTCTTTAATTTGCTTCATTTTCTATTTGCTTTATACTCCAAATATTTGCCTGGGGTATTAAACTTCCCTTAGCACAGTCGCACATCAGGTGATGGATCATCTCCGTTTGTTAGTGGTGGGCATCCTACTCAGAGTCCTCTCCTCTCTTGCTTCAGTTTTCCAGTAACGTTCTAGGAAAGGGTCTGTGTGAGATAAGCTGTGGAGGCCTTGCATGCCTGAACATGTTGATTCTACCCTCGCACCTGCCTAACAATGCCTCATCATTCTTTGGGTGTAGAAGTCTAGATGGTAAATGATCTTGCTTTAGAATTTCGAGGCCCTGTCTCGTGGTCACCTAGCTTCCCGTGTTCCTGGGGAGAACCCTCATTCTTTTTTGGGTATGCGACTTATATCCTTCTCAACATTGCAGAAAACATGTAGAATCTCCCCTTTATTCCCGGTGTCCTAAAATCTTATAATAATGTGCTTCAGTGTGGGACTATTTCTATTCATTGGACTGTAAATCTGGTGGGCTTAAATCTAGTGACCCATGGACTTTAGCTCCAAGGACATTTTTAAAAAACAGTATTTCTTCATTATCTCCTAGTCATTTGCTTGGCTTTCTCTTCACAACACTCCTACCCTTCACACAACAGACCTCCTTGATCAGTCCTCTTAAGCATCTTATCTTTTCCTGCCTATTTTTCATCTCTTCAACATTTTGTCCTGCTTTTTTGGAGATCTCCTCAGTTTTATCTTCGAAATCTCCTATTGCATTAAAAACCATTTTTTTACTATGTTTTTAATTTGCAAGAACTCTTTCGTTTCTGAATACTCCTTTTTTCTAAAAAATGTCTTACATTCTTGTCTTCATGAATGCAAAAGCCTCTCATCTCTGAGAATATTAATTGCATATTTATTTTACATTTTCTTCGGTTCACTTCTTTGTGTCTGTTTCCTAAAAGTTCTTTGTCTCGCCCTGTTCATTTGTTTTGATCTCAGTCTTTCAGATTAGTGGCTTTTCTCAAGTATATGGAGACTGTTAGCTGTCAGGTGCAAGGCACTACAAAATTCAGTGGAAGTGCTGTCTGTGATAGGGTGTCTTGACTGGTGGCCTTGCCATCCAGGAGTCAGGTAATACTGATGCCATATGGTGGGGAGTAATTCAGCTCAGAGAGTCTCTTCTGGGTGGGCCAGTTTCTTCAGAGGAAAATTCCCCAAATGCTTATCCGTAGGCTGGAACTTTGCAGAGCTGAGAGCAGAAGCAAACTAGGAATCTCAGCATTCAGTACTACAACTCTCAATTTCCTGCTTTCAATATGGCGCCTCACTTTGACCCTCCAGGGGCCTGGTGTCTTCATGTCTAGGCAGTCTCAGGTTCAGCCTCCTTGAGAACAATCTTCCGTCTGTCTTCTGCCAAGGTTGGGCTGGGGGAGAGTTGCTGGGCAGCCTGGTTGTGGGAGGAGAATTTGGAGTCTAAGGGCCCTTTATTATTTACTATTATTATTTTATCATTTTAAGGGCTCTTTGTAAAGGTTTCCAATCGCTTCTGGTTTTCCAATCATTATCTGTACTGTCGCTGCAGATGTACCAAGTACCTCCAAATCTAAGCCTTTCTGGAGTTTTGTAGCATGAATTGACTTGGTTCTTGCTGGGGGAAGCAGGTTTCAGCTGTTTGGACTACTCTCAGTGTGCACGCTCATCCATCTGCTTTTTATCACCCAAAAGTTGGTGTCTTTTCTTGTTGACTGTCATCCCCTATCCTGTTTGCTTTGTCCTTATGAGTTCATGACTTTTTCTAATTCCATTACTGTCATTTTAGTGGCAGTTTAGAAAGAAATGGAGATAAACAAGTGTGTTTCGTCTGCCATAGTTAACTGGAAGTCCAGTTTTTACTCTTTAGATTTACTTTAAAAGTTATTATTTTTACTGGTGAGAAATGATGAAGACAAAACAAATTATTTTAGAAATAAGGTAATTATTTCTGCAGGCAGAGAGGATACCATGAGGTTCAATTCTAATTTTGTCTTTTCTCTTTTTCACTGTAGTTAATGGGAATGAATTTCCAGTGACCAAGAGATCATCCTACTCCAGCATGCTCATCCTAGAGAGAGAGTTCTATTGATTTATCAGCATCTTCTTTGATATTTCCATCTGCCCTTATTTGGCTTCATTTTCTTTTAACCAGAGTAACCCTTGATCAAGACCGAATCTCAAAAGAATAGGTGTATTTACTCACAATTCTGACTTAAGCTGTTTTATTTGATATTTTCTTTTCAGGACTGGTGTGGGCCAAACACTTTCACAGACTTAGGGAATTCTTTATTCAGGAGTTTCCAAGAGTTGAAGAACTTGTAGCATGTACAGTCACTTTCCAGAAACATTTGAGGCTGTTCCTTTTATTCAGGTGATCAACTAGAGATAAAGGAATATGATTCTTACGTGTCGTCACGTCTGCTTGGTGTGTAAGCCAGTTCCTCCCTGGGGTCAGATGGCCTTCAGCAGCCTGCTCTTACAGCTGCCTTTAAACAACAGGGAACAAGGCACCTTCACTTAGAAAATACAAGACTTTCCTTGAGTAACTTCGTTTTCCTAGATATGCCCTCTCAGGCTCACTTTATTCCAACATCTGTTTTATGCCAGGAAAGAGCCCCATATCCTTCCACAAAGATGTGACCACAGAGCTGAGAACTAGGGTCCCTCCAGGTAGGAGCCAAGGTGCTTCAGAAATTGAATTCTTCATTTGGATAACCTGGTAGTAAGCCAATCTGTCTTTCGGAAAGTGGGTCAAGCCTCATTCTGATTCCTTCTCACCTGGGGAAGAAGTATTTCTCTACAAACAGTGTGGTTTACTCACTGGATAGACGAGGACGCCCTCTTCTCCAGGAGTCCCTGCTCCCTCTGTGCCGGACAGTCAATAGTGGCTGGCCCTCTGCAGCAGTGAGGAGGCGCGGCGCGCTCAGAGCAGCTGCAAAGAGGGAACACGGGAGGGGAAGCCATCATTCTTCACGCTCTTCATCATTCCAAAGTGTTATAAATAACTTCCTTATCACTCTCGACACGTGGAAAGGCACACAGAATGGACTTCCACACAACATTTATACACAACAAAGTTAATGCTAGACATGACCAACTTCCTTTCACCATAGAAATGACAGAAAGCAGGAAGCTGGATATACGCGTGTGACTTACATCCTTTGTGGAGCTCTCCTTTGGCTTGTCCAGTGCTCCAAATTTCTTGTTTTACTCTATCATTTAAGATCTACAATGAAAAAGACTGGCTCTCCTATCCCAAGGATGCTGGGTAATTCGTCATTCCACCTCATCTTTTTTTTTTTAAGACCTTGTCTTACTCTGTCACCTAAGCCACTGTGGCACAATTTCAGGTCACTGCAACCTCCACCTCCTGGGTTCAAGCAGTTCTCCTGTCTCAGCCTTCTGAGTAGCTGGGATTACAGGCATGTACCCCCACACCCAGCTATTTTTTGTATTTTTAGTAGACATGGGGTTTTGCTATGTTAGCCAGGCTGGTCTTGAACTCCTGGCCTCAAATGGTCCACCTGCCTCAGTCTCCAAAAGTGCTGGGATTACAGGTGTGAGCCACCACGCCCGGCCACTTCACCTCATCTTGAAGAATTCTTGGGTGTCTGCGTCACTGTAGGTCACCTCTTACCTCTCACATGGACTGCACTCCCCCTGAGTTCTTAAGTTCACCCCTTCCTACCACCTTCACCCCCTGCAGGAGAACTTGCCCGTCCGTCATTTCCCTAGAGTTCTTCTAGCCCAAGGCTGTGTGTGTAACCAGCATTAGTGAAGGTTTGCAGGAAACAGAGAGATTCTAAGTCACCGTAGTACAGGATGCAATTGCATACGGGCTCCTGGCCTCATCATTCTAAAGATCCGTCTGACATGCCCATCATGGAAACGTGTGGCTGTCTGGGCCTCCCCATAGGCACTGTTTGCCACTGTGTTTTACCGTTTTCTGCCTGGCCACAGCCTCACTGTGTGACCCCTTTCTTTCTTTACACCCCTTCTTCCACCCCAGGTGTGGCCATTCCCCAGCTGCTGCCAGTTGGGTTGGCAGAAGGGATAAGCTCTTTCTGTTTTCCTTTCTGTTTCCTGACCACATCCAGCAGCCTCATCTCTCTCAACCAAGAGGCCTGGCAAGTTGTGCCCTTCCCTAGAAGTCAGGCGTTGAGGCAGGCGGGGTTTGCTTTAAAAATAAACTGTATTTTCTTCTTAGCTCCTTTATTTAATACAAGGAGAAAATGTTTCTGGAATTGTCAGTGATAGCTTCTCCCAGAGCATGTAGGTTCTCCAGCAATGGCTTTTCCTTTTGCAGAACACGTTACAATCCCATTCTGTGCACGTGCGAGAGAGCATCAAAGCCCATTTTGACCCTGCCGTCGCCCTGACAATTTAGCGCATCTGGACTGGAGTGGCTGCTGTGGGCTCTGGGAGAAGCTATAGGATGATGAGGCTTTAATGAAAGCAGCTTTGTTTTTCCCTTTTTAAGGAAAGAGTGTGATGTTGCTTCTATCGATTGGGCAACTGGCAGCCAGTGTTAGGAGATGACCTTGAAAACATGTGCTAAGAGGCAAGGGCGCTGACAGGCAGAGGAGGCTCCCACAGGCCGGCTACGCGCTGGGAGCCGCTTCTCTCCGCCAGCGCTTCAGGACCACAACACTTTCCAGGAGCGGTGGGACTGTAGGAGCGACCTCATGATTACGGTTTGTGCACAACCATTCTCCCTTGCCAGAGAGCTTCCCCAGGGCCGGGCCACATGGTTAGCTCTTGCGCTCCTTCCTAGCACCCCCTGCAACCTAGCGCTTCCAAGGAGCTTCCTCCCTGCGGAGCTGGGGCCAGCCCAGCGTCATTTCATCTATGCAACAGCCCTACCAGATGGGCGCCATTAGGATAACACCCATTTTTACAGATGGGAAAACAGGCAGGATAGGTGACTTGTTGAAAGCCACACAAATAGTAAATGACAGGCCTGGGAACTGAAGAAGGCCCCAGGTATGTACCGTGCTGGTTTCAAGCCCCTCTCCACTCGGGGAAATTGTCTTGTTTGCCGCCCGTCATAACAAATTCATTACGGACCACCAGGGTTCATCAGACTCCACTGTGTGTCTATTTGTATTCAAGCCTGGCCATGTTTATGGTTTGGTTTTTGGATATGCTCGACTTTGGAAGGACAAATATTAAGAGAAAGAATCCTTTTCCTGGGAAAATAATGATAGGGCAGAAAATCTAACCCAACCCCGTGTAAAGCAGGTAGCCTCATCATTCTCCTAAAACACTCTGGCTTTTCCTCCTGTGTTGCACTTATCTCAGTGTATTTACAGTATGTATTTGCTTTTTCATTTTTTTCTCTATTCCCCCACTAGATCGCAGTCTCCTTGAGGACAGGGGAACAGGTCTATTTTTTTTCCCCCCACTGGTGGTGGTGGCATATAAATGACACAGTATAATTCTGGTTGAATGGATAAGCAAATTAATTTAAAAGACATTGCAATTTATGTGTTTATATTTAAAGATACATTTTCCTAATCTAAGACCCTTGCTTTCACAGTGTTTAGGCCCAAAATGTGCCTTGGCTTCTATTGAACCCGATCAGTGCCTATCAAGATGGTCCCGTCCGAGATGCTCTGCTCTTGTTGCTTAAAAGCATGTGAAGCACAAAATACGGACAATTACTGGATTTGATCATTTAAAAAAATTTATGTCTAGCTCTTTATTACTAAATAGCTTTTACTAACTTTTAATTTTTATTGACGAGGCTTCCCTTAGGTTTAATTATAGGATGTAATTTTTATTTCAATGAACATTGAAATGAAAACATCTATGTTGACTATCAGTTAAGCATTAAATCTTTCTCCCTGTCCAGAGTTTCTAAGCAGAACATAGCTGCATAAACTTGCTCAATGAAGCAGAAGAAAGGTGCTCTTTGATGAGCAATTGAAAAGTCACAAAAAGAAATAAAACTTTTTAGCATCAAGGGACTTTGAAGAACTGATTTCTGTTTACAAGAGAAATTATGAGGTCAAATGTCATATTATGTAGACTGTGGCCACTTGTGACTCTAACCTGAGATAGCATATTCTTCCCAGAAACAATGCCTCAGTGTGTTAGTTGGACTCATTCATGGCAAGTGACAGAAACTCAACTGAAGTCCAAAGAAATTAGTTGGTTCATGGCATTGAAAATCCTAGCTCTGCACAGCTGGATCCAGGGTTCGACGAATATTCTAGGTCTTTGTCTCTCTCTCCTTTAAATTGCTGCCTGGCTTGGCCTCATTCTGCATAAGGCTTCTTCCACATGGCTTGCCAGGTACCATGGCAGCTCCAGACTCCCATGGGTGGCCGTTAGGGCTTCAATGCCAGAGGAAAAGACAGAGAGAAGAGAGAAATGGTGGCAGCATCTGTGTGTCAGCTCTCTGGGAAGCCTTTCATTGACCCCATGGGGGAAAGAGGTCTACATATGAACCAGTAACTGGGCCAGGGGGGTGGGCAGACCTGTGTCTCATGCCTACTCCATGGTGCAGATGAGGAAATGTTTGTGGATGAGGCCAGTGGGAAAATGCAGGAAAAACTCAGGTGAAGGTGCACAGATGCAGAGCAGGCAAAATAAGCCATCGCCCACTTCACCCAGCTTAGCAGGACAAACAAGAAAAAGGGAAGAGGCACACCAGATACAGGGCCTGTGACACAGAAAGGGCTCTGGCATTCCTTTCGATTGCGAAGTAGAAGAAATGGAAGAATACCTACAATATGCTTGCATTTTAAAGTACTGGTAAGATTTTATGGCATATTTCAAATATTATTCAAATAACCTGGATATAAATTAATTCTGTTCTCTAAACTACTGAAAACAATGATTTATGTTCTTATTATATGCTCCTAAAAGATTTAGTAAACATTATATTCTAATTCATTGTCCTGTTTTAGTTATTTAAGAGTTTCTATCATTCATATCAATTTATTAAAACCTAGCCATGATTCTAGTGTTTTCTTTGACTCTTAATTTTGCTCTTCACAGTTTTTATTTGCTTATTCAATGAATCAATATTTATTAAGTCGTAACTTTTATCAGGTGTTACTGTATTATAATCTGAAGGAATTCAACGATGAAATGTACAAAGAGACAAACTTGTAATCTAACCGTATGATCAATAATCAAAGCACTTATAAGGCAATGATTAGTCAAAACATGGCCAATATGGCTTTATTAACATCAGGAAAGGGAGAACACAGCCTACGCTTTCTGCGAAATGACCCAGCAGAAAATTCAGATTCAGATTCAGAAAAAAACATCAACTTCATTCCAGCTGCCTTTGGTTTAGCCAAGCTTATGCATGGTCCTAAAAGGGTTGCATTACATAGGAGGCTGCGTAAAAGGCAGACTGTGTGGCACGGTAAAATAGTTTGTTCCCTGATTGTCAGTAATTAGTGGAATAATATAATAATAAAAAACTTGATTGGTGAAAAGGTGTAGATTATAAGAATAAATAACATTGTATTTGTAGAGTTCATGTATTAAGAAAACACATGAATGGCATGTGATCCCAGTTTTAGCACTAGCAACCCATGAAGAAATTGGCCGGGAAATGTCCTTGTATAGCTTCGATGAGGTGTCTGGGAAGAGATCCCAGGGAGCAGAGAGTGGGGCACGGGAAACGAGAGAGAGGAAAAGACCCACAGGCAAGCATGCATGATGGCACTGGCCACTCCTGTGGCCACTGGGGGTGGGATACAGCCAGAACCTTCTGGGTGTCTCATAAAAAGTGTCCCAGAACAGTCTTTCAGGACAAAGGAGGAAGCTTTTTCTCCATCTGGCTCCCACTGGCCAAAGGTGGCCTGACAGTGTGACCTCCCCACTCTCCTGGGGGGTGTACCATGTAGGTTGGCTTGGGCAGCCTGGGGCAGGAAGCCAGAGGTGCTCAGTGCAGACTGGTGGAGTGCTGCCACCGAAGCCTGAATGCCTGTGGAGGAGGCAGCTGTGGCTGGAGGGGGCAGGCTGAGGAAACAAGCAGGGGGCACGGAGGGGCCTGGTTCAAGAGGAGGTGGGAATGGACAGGTGCAAGGTACGACCCAAGGTCCACTGACAGGTGACCACATGGGGTGGGGCCAGAACCCAGTTCCCTGCTCTGCCTAGTGGCCTTGCTTCCCAACACGCAGCCAAGCTCTGCTGACAAGGAAATAATTGCCATAAAATCACAGGATCTGCCTGTTTGGATGCTGCACATGCCAACAGACCTCTTCATGCCGATTAATTTCACACTGGCTATATTCTCCTGAGTGATATGTGCATGGAAGAAATTAACATAGCAAGTACAAACATTAGCAAATAACCAGTGCAGAAGAGATCTCCCTCTAACAAAAGGTCTAGGCAAAGAGCAGGCATTCTGTTTTCCAACAAAACCAGGAAAACCATTGTTGGTAGCTGTTGCAGTGGGTAAAACTTTGTACAATCTTCAGAAGTCTAAGGGGCTTGCAGAAGAATGAAAGTAAATGCAGCTATTGAAAGACATCTGAGTAAAGTGCTGGTCTCAGAAATCAGGGTGAGCTCTCTTCTAGCAGTTCGATTGCACTTAGCTAGCAGGCCTTCTTGCAGACAGGGAGTCAGAGCTTAGACGAGGCTGAGAAGAGTGAGGTACTCCCTCAGGGCACAAACTAAAGGGCTCCAAAAATCTCAGCAATCAAGACTTACAATACTTTAATATAATATTAAAAAATAAAAATTAATTCAAAAAATTCACTATGCATGAAATATCAATTTTTTTTTTGTTTTCCTAAAGGGGTGGTATCATTGACGCTTCCTGAAGATCCGGTAGAATTTGACACAGCACACTAAGTTGCATTCGTTTTGATTTTTAAAAATATCGTGTATTGATTGTTGAGTTTCTTGGCATTCCCTAACATTTTGTGTTCGAGGTGAGAGCCTCCCTCTGCTCACTCTAGAACCCACCTGGCTGGGAGTATTACCAGGAAATTTCTAGACCCGCAGTGGATACTCTGTCGGCTGGGCCTTGCTATCCTAGGATTTTTCTCAGGTTAATCTTGGGCATTCATATTTGTTGTTTCATTTTCCACACATTCTGCATATTATAGCAACTCTGATTTTCAAAATTCCATCCAGTGTAGCCTCTCAACCAAAAAAGGTTTTGTGATTCTGTTGCCAAAATAAGCAAGAGACAGAGGTCCCAGGTAGCACAGCTGACCCTGGGGTGGCAAGTGGTGTGCCGTCCGTCACCTGCAAGGCTGCCTGGTCTCCATCAGGAGATGGTGGGGAGGTGGCCCTGGACTTTGCAGGTGCACTCAGGCATCCCGCGAACTGGGAGGCAGCCTTCCATGGGCTCTGGGCACAAGCCCAGCAGGCAGGCCACCGTCAGGGCAGTAAATGGTTAAAATTATCTCTGCGATGGAGAGGCGAGGCCGAAGCAGTGACGTCAAGGGGAAGCCGGCTGAAGCGTGAGCATGATTGAAAAATGAGGATTCCCCGAGTGAGGGATGGGCGCTTAGCAAAGGGCAGCCTGGCTCTCACCCAGCGCGCCTCCTGCTTGAGGAATGGGCCATCTTTCACCTTCCTGCCTGGGAGGACGCAGCCGGCACGAGGGCCTGGCTCCTGGGCTCACCCCGGCAATGAATTTGCTGCTTCTTAATGTAAAACCGGCCTTTTCTGGTCATTGTGCCATTTTATTTACGGCCTGTCTTTGGGGGGCTCTTGATCAATAGATTTCGTCCCCACAGTATATTTCTTCCTTTCAGTTGTTCTTGGTTATATTTTTAAATTACACAGGGCTGCTAATGATTGTGCTGCTTGCCCTTGAGTGAACCTGGGCTCTGCCTGCCAGGCGTCCGGGTTTTAAAGGCCTCATGGCTGCAGATGAACACCAGCCTCCCAGCTGGGCCTGTCTGTGGGAGGTGAGGGTGCTTGATGCAGGCTGGCAGTGGGTGGGCAGCATGGGAGGGGCGCCACGTTCCCGGGGACTGGCCTTTAGTCTTGGGCCCTCCGGGTCCATCTTGGGAGTCAGAGCTGAGTCTGAAGAGTTAGAAAGACTGAGGCCACGATGCAGAGGTCCTTTGGTCCACTTGCCCGCTGACAAGCCAGAACCTGGTGCGGGCGCTGTGATGGTAATAATTACTTATTAGCCCCCAGGGGCCACAGCCAGGGGTCATGATTTCTGCCTAATTTGAGCGCAGACAACCCAGTGTGGCAATAGTATAGACGCTGATTTGTGTGATTCAATTAAATTATTGTTAGCATTTTCATGCAAATGAAGATAAGTTCTTTTGACACGTGAATTGTGCGTTAATAAAAGCTGCAGATTTTGGGCTGCGAACAGAACGTGTTAACTTGGGTTTCTGGGGGTGATCCTGGAGCCGTACGCTTCCAGGAGCTTCTGCCGACTGGAGCCTGGTAATTCCCACTGATTCAGTAATTCATGGGCAAGGTATTCTCACACCTCCCCTTCATTTTCCTCTCAGTATTCCACAGAGCAGCCTTATCTCCACCTATCAATTACTGCAGTATTAATTTATTTCCCCTGTATCTCTCTCCCTGTGCGTGGTGGGGGCACGCTCACTTAAAATATATATATATTTTTTCCCCTTGCTGGAGGCTCTCGTGAAACAAGGCTAATATTCGGCACTTGGGATTTAAGCCGCCACATTTCACAAAGTTTGGATGCATTAATGAACAAAAATAAGAGTGCGGAGAACCTGGAAAATTAGCAGCCAGCAGACAGCATGCAAACAGGAAACTGTCTGATTATGCGCACGGGTGCAAAATTAGCAAAGAATTTGAAATTGTCTCATGCTCGGAGATTCTATTGTTTTCAAAGAATAATTCCATCTATTTTAACATTTTCGAGTGTAATTCCGTGGGTAACCGCTCTTCCTTTGATTGTGAGTGATGTTAATTGAAAGGTGTGGCTTTGCGTCTGTTTTGGCAGTCAGACTTAGATCTTTTGTTGGAGAACTCCGAGTGCTGGCTTTCCTGGCCAGCCTCCCTCCGTGTTTCTGTTTTGGTGATGTGATGACAGACTTACAGTGTGTTTCCTTGTGTGTATGGTAACAGATGTTTATGTGAATAACAGACTTTTTTATGAAGGCATACACTTTATAGCCAAATACTAATTAAAAATAATTGCATGTAAGCATTTTTGTTTATTCCCTGTTGTGCATCTTTAATCATTTGAAATCACCTGCAGTTGAAAATTGAGGCAAAGATTTGATACTGCAATTATAAGAGGCCATCTGACTGTATATTAGGTAGAAATAGCAACATCTTTGAGAAAAAAAAATATTAAACGAGCCGAGTGCCAGGTCATTCTGGAGTCTCTTGTACATTGGGTCAAAATACTAATACATTACTTTGTTAAACTAATAGGATTTTAAGGCATCATTCAGCCACCAAAACAACGGCTTCATGAATAATATCCGATACCTGACACATTCTGTGCACTAACAAGCTCATTACAAGTGGGTTTTAATTAGAGGCGTAACAGATGGTTCCCAATAAATATGGGCAGCGGTGACTCCTTGGCTTTTTTTTTTTCCTTTCAAAGACAAAAATTGTAGGTAATTGAGAGACTCAGAACCTTAGTTTGGGTTTAATAGTATGTGTTCAATTAAAACAAAGTGTCAAGTGCCAGGAATGTGACTCAGATAGTTGGACACTGTAAAACAAACAAACCATGGTTAAAAACTCCTTTCCTGTTTAGAAGTGGGCTTCCAGATGCCGAGGCCGTGACAGGCCACCAGCAGCGTGTGACTCACTGAGGCTTTCTTCTCGGGGCTTTGTTTTTAAGCATTGCCTGTCAATGAGTTATGAAGAATTAATAAGACATTTCAGAGTGTTCTTGAACTCCAGCACTGAACATTCTCGGCGCTGTGACATTTAACAAACACATTTAAGCAGAAAATAAAAGGACGGTTCTAAAAGCCACCGGTGCCTCTCTCGCAAGCATTTTAATGCTATTTGGGGACATGAGAAGAAAAAAGGAACGGATAAACTGGGCAATGAGTTCCACTCTGAGAGTTTTCATTTTAAATGAATGAGATTTGACATTTGTGTTGAGGACGGGTGAGGAATTCGGTGAATTTGCATAGCAAGCGGGCTTATGTTTTGAGTCAGAATTTATATTTTTTTTAAAAAAGAAATTATTTGCTTTTGATGTAGAGAAAATTCTTACCTAAAAGGAAAACCCTAACACACAAAATAAGAGAAGTTTAGAAAGTAATGTACAAGAATGTATAGAAAACGTCATTTCATCTTTTGAATATGCTTTTTTTGTTTCAGGGAAGAGGATTTGAGAGCCACCGTCAGCTCCTAATGAATGCTCGTGGCTGTGTGACCTTCCTCCTCCCTCTGAATACACGGCTTTGGGAATGATGGCACTGACTCCCCCTGGAAGCAGGTCTTCTCACGTCAGATCCACAAAGAGTTGCTTAAGGAAAAGAAAGAGGCTGCAGTTTTTGGGGAGGCTTCTCCAAAATCTCAAAATTCGAAATGTAGAGGATTGGACACGCTTTTCTCTTCCAAGGGCATTCTCCCCCGGACTCCATCTCACCGTTTCTCTGCTGTGTTTTTCAAGCGGCATTTCTTCTTGCACACAGAGTGGAGTTGTGTTTCATGCTATGCCATTGCCTGAAAATAAGGCCACTTCAGGTATAAAATATTCCACCCATATTCCCTGGGGCAAATAGCTGACATGCAGCAACTCTTCAGACGTGGAGCCACTAGGCCGGCGGACGTGGAGGTAGCCACATCTGCAGCATCCAGCTCCACAGCCAGAAATAGCATTAGTGAGAGTGTGAGGGTTTTAATTTCATTAAGAATTTTTTTGACAGCATGACACCCCAGAGTCTTGTTCCAGTTGTTTCTTATCATTTAAGGAGGGGAGGGGACTACGGAGGTGGGCAATAAATCCCTAGGCTGGACTGGTAAATTTCATCTTTTTAAAGCTAAGAAGCACCACTTGATATTCATCCACTCACAATGCACTTGCTTGAAAATTGCATGGACCTCCGTGGGAAGGCTGAGCAGGGTGGGCAGGGCCGGGTGCCGCCTGGAGAAGCCTGATGGGTGCATGTCGCCACGGTGGCGTGGTGACTAAGATGTACAGAAAGGCAGGGGATGTGTCAGTCCATGCGACTTCAGAATGAAAATAACCAAGGCTTCCATTCAACTGATGGAAAGAAGCAGCTCCCCTTAATGAGGGAGCCGGCAGAACCGGCCGGGTTCCGATCAGCGAGCACCACACTCTCCCAGGACGAGCTTGCATTTTCAGCCGCCAAGTCCCCTCCACCCGCAGATCTGCTTAGGATTGTTGACAAAGACTGCGATGCCCATGCCTGATGGTTAACGACCAGTCCTTACAGCCAAGACAGGCTGCCCTGCCTCCAGTGACCAGGAGGCCAGCAAGACAGCGCACGTAATTTCTTCCTCTCGGGATCCTGGAATCACAATGCCCCTAGGACCGGCAGTTGTCAAGGCCCCTGGGGTTGGGGGCTGTCACCCTTCATGCTTAACTAGTTCATATGGACCGTAGTGAAGATTAATAGCTGCCACGGCCTTCGTTGTCATCAGTGCAGAGATGAAACCCAGCCACACATTTGACAAGGCGAGTGGCCCGGTGACTAAAGAGCATTGGAGTGGAATTCGGGAGGCCCGGGACTTTTCCCAGCATTAACCTTAGAATATCATTTATTTCTGTTCAGCACAACCCTGTCTTCTCCTCTGTCCTACTGTCTAAAGTGGAACTATTTGTACTGGGTTTTACAGTTGCTTACAGAAAGCATCGGTGTTGAAAACAAATGAATTAGAGAATGAATGACAAGTTCTCCTTTTGCAGGGAGACTTTGCTTTATCCATGATTGGGCTAGAACCACAGTTCCTGGGGCTGGGGATGGGCTCTTGAACCAAACCCCAGGCTTTGGGTGTTTCAGGTTTTCCAATTAAGTCCACACACCATGTCAATATGCTGCCAATACCATGTTCTCATTCCAGCTGGAGAATCTTCCTTCCAGCTCAGAGACACCTCTCCAGATGCAGTCCCAGCATGTTCTGCAGAGAAGCCACTGAGCTGGGGTAACACACGGGACAGTGGGGCTGGGGGACAGGTCCCAGGCAGACTTTTGAAAACAACCTTGTACAAAGGCCCTTTTATGGTTTTATATTTCAACTTAATTTCCATGAGATTTCCCTTTGTTACCCCACCATACAGAATCAAGAGCTCCATCTAATTTATCTGCCCTACCAGTCAAGGGAAAAGGAAGTGCCAAAAAATCCCTGAGTTTAAAAAAGGATGCGGGTTTCTATCTGAAGAGGAGTTTGAAAAATGAAGTCTGAGTGGAAAAATGAAGTCTTTATTTCATCAAGAAGTCCTGGGCTTATTCCATGCCCAGGCCCCGTGGTACAGAACAGGGTGACGAGCAGTGGGGTGCTATGCCTGAACCAGCCTGCTCTCCAGGGTCACTTGGCCGGCACTCTCAGCCCACACGCTGTTGTATGGACGGTATTTGCCCTTCATGCATTCAAATGTGCTTGGCTTCGGTACACGTGTGCACACACACCAAATCTATATCATATCCCAAATCTAGAAACAAGTAAGAAGTCAGGTTATTTAAGGTTTGCCTCACTTATATTCATTCATTCATTCATTCATTCATGCCCAAAAGGGAAGCCTCTCCACAAAAATGAGTGGGGTGGGGATCTCTCTGGAGTTGCCCAAACTCCCACCCATTTCTCAAACCTGAGCAAAGCGTCAACTCATCCTTGAAGGCGGCTGCCTCACTTCAATTAAGTTTGAATTAATTCTTGCTGGGTTCCTTTACAGAACATCCAGGTTTTAATTGTTTCACCTAATTACTGGACTGCGACCCAGATTTAAGACCTGACACAGGTGATAGGAAATGATGGGTTTCCTCTGATTATTTTCATTTATTGTCTCAAGAGCGTTTTGGAGCAGAATCTTCCTCCTTTTTTGTTACTACTTACTTGCATGTCTGACCTGCAGACTCAGACTGGATGAAATTTCCTCAAATCAACATGAAATCTCTGAGTGCTTCTGCCTTACATTTAGAATCAAATTCAGCTATAATTGTCCTCAAATCCAGGCTGCAATAGTGTGTGATCAAATGAGAAAAACTTGCACTTAGAGCCACAACTTTTGTATCTACTCAAATTGTGCAGAGGGCTTAAGGCACAGAGACCTGCAAACTCAATGGATGCTAATTATAGTATTCATCTCTAGCTACATATTTGCATGCAAATATCAGCCTGTATAAATTTGGCATTGAAAGCACCCCAAGGCTCTAGTCTGGCAGATGGGTATTGGATCACAATGAAACTAACAGGACCTGGGGGGCTTTGGGGCCAAATAGAGGCACTGAGCAACAGGAGAGCATCCGTCTTCTCTCTTCTGAGATGACAGTGCGGGCTTTATACATTGTTCTGGCCAGAAAATATTTAAGAGGTTGGAAAAACACTTTGGGCTGATCGCCAATTTCCCTTACCGTTCTGCAGACAGTCTGTAGATCTTGGAAAGTAGGACATCTTTAAATCACTTTATTTTGTTTTATTTGAAGTTGAGGAGTATCGGCATAAGCTGGGAGGATAGCATAGCCGGCTCCCCTGCTTCTCAGGGACTCTAGTGGGAGGTGGGAGGCAGGTGCTGAAGGAGGGCAGCATAAACCCTGGGATCAATTTCGCATCTTTTTTTCCATGAGGAGTACTGCAAAGCTTTCTGCGCCTTATCCTTCCTTACTTTGCAAAAGAAAAATACTCATCCAGAAAATAAGGTGAAATTAGTACTTTTCAAAGATGGAGAGGTTTTTGAGAGACCATAGGCAGGGTGGGTGCCTTAGCTGGGACCTGACCTGTAAGCAGGTGCATCAGCATTTCTTTGCAGATATTGTGGAGTTTTGGGTGCAGCACGAGACCATTCTTTCCCTGCTCAACTGCTTTAAGGAATGGGCAAGTGCCTGGATGCAATTAAAATGAAATGACAAGATATTTCGAAGAAAAATAGGAGAAAAGGAAGGTGTTTGAAAAAGTGCTCTCCTCCTCGCCCACACGAAAAGGCACTCAGAGTCTGGGGATAGTAGACAGGTCCTTCATACAAGGAGCCCCGTTTTCTGCAGCTGTCTTTTATACACTCACATTTTTGGAAAGATTTCACTATCTCCCCCCCCTCCACCCCTATAACATGAGCTTAAAGAGTCCCTGAACCATGAACTCAGTCTGGCTGGGCTTCTGAAGTGTTTTCCTTTAAGGTAGAAAAATGAACTTAGGAAAATGATACCTACTGGATTCATAGATGTCCGAGAAAATATATTACTCAGTGGCTTTGAATCTGTATTATTTCCTTGAAAACTTCCTTGCCTTGAACTTGGTAAAGCAAACATCTCTGGTTCTCCCAAAGTCTTAGGTAAATGAATAAAACTGGGCAAAATATCAAGTATATGTATTTTAATTTATCATCGTTTCCAAAGAATTTTAGAATAAAATGCTAAATCCCTATGTGGCCGCATGCCCTGTGTGATCTCTCCACAGTCGTCCTCACACCTTGACCTCCTGCCTCCACAGTTCTTCCCGTGCTCATTTCTGCTTCAGTACCATGCTGGGCCCATTCCTGGGGTCTCTTCCTCACCTTCCCCCCCACTGCACCTCCTGCTGTGCCAGCCTACCCAGTGCCAACTCACTGTTCCCATTTCAGAGAAAATGCCCTGGCACTCCTACAGGCAGTGAGGTCCCAAGCCTCTGCTGTTCCTAAACATGCCACCTCCCTTTGTCACACTTGCCTGGGTGGTCACTGCTCGTCTCTGTCTGTCCATCCTCCTCAACCCTAAGCTCCCTGAGGTGGGCCCTTGTGTTGGGTAGATTTTCAATCAACAGCTTTGGAAGGAAGGGAGGACTCACCCAACATCCCCGAGCGGGAAGCTGAGACCAGGGGAGAGGCACAGGTTTACCGTTGTGTTTTCAGCTCCCTTTAAAGCTGTTTGAGGATTTCAACTGAGAAAAATGTTCGAAGAACTTTTTTTGAGAAGTTCTCTGGTTATGAGAACAGTTTGTAAGAAGCACGCTCCTTACCTCCACCCATCCCAGCTGCACCCCTGATAGCTCCTGTCCAGGGCATTCCGGGTACTGGGGCCTCTTAAGCCCTTTCCATGTGGTGTGAGATTCAATCCAGGGTAGGTGCTTTCATTTTCCTCATTTTGCAGATGAGGAAACGGAGGCCTGGAGAGATTTAAGTGAGCCACTTTCATGAGCCCAGCCAGTGAGCGCCAGAGCTGAGTTGAAGGCTGCCCCACGGGTACCGGGTACCGCCTCTCAGAAGGAAGGAGAGCGACTTCTGAAGCATTGAATAATTGTGCCAGAGGCCAGCAGGGAGCTGAGTCCATTGTCATCGACCCTGCCTTCGCATTCAATCCCTAACGATCTCGCTTTCCCAGCTCGGGGTCGGTTGGAAGCATCAAGCTGGAAGGAATTCGAGAGGACTTGTGGAAGACGGCATGATGACAACAGAGATGACGGCTGACAGCCTGACACGGGATGGAGAAAAAACTCACAGGCAGTCTTGGGGCTGAGTACCAGATAATCCCAAAATAGATAAGTCTTGCATCATTAAGAAACAGTCCAATTTTTCTGGATCCTCTCTTTTAGAGGCCAAACACAATTGGTGATTTAAAATCATTATTTTTCTTTAAAGGCATGAGCTACAGTCAGATGGCAAATTAATTTTCTCCATAACTGGCAAAGGAAACAGTACGATCGGAGGCTGCCAAGTGTGCCAGACAGAAGCCTCCACCCCGGCTTTACCAGGCGCACCACCCTGCCTGCCCCGGCACCTAGGGACTGATGGCTTCTCGTCGTTGTCCTTTCCCAAATTTCACTCTGTGTTTCCATGTGCTTTTCCCCTGCCTACCCATAATGTAAAGACTGTGTCACCTTTACCTTTGTCTTGCTAGGAAATTTATTTTTAGCCTTTTTTAAATTAAAAAATAAATAAAATCCCATTTTATTCATGCCCAGCTTGTCAAGAGAAGTTCCAGGAGCGCAGAACATGAAGGAGGATACAGAATTGCTGAAGGAATACATTCTTGAGAGAGTTTTCAAGCAACCCTGCTTGAAAGGGCTTTTCAAAGGCTGAAATTTTTTTTTTTTTTCAAGATAGGCTATAAGGAAAGTGGGCTTTAGATACTGACACATTTTTATTCAGTTTTTACTCATTCTACTTATTTACAAGTTGGAAAGTTTTCTTTCATGATAATGAACTTTAAATTGGATGATAAATTACATTGTCCCAATTTTTCTTTCTTAATGGGTTGACATTGGGAACTTGATAACTTCGGGAATAAAGTATTGTATTTGAGGACTACAGCCATTCATGTAATCTTTAACTCTGTGTTTAAAGGGGCAAAATACTATTTCTAAAGAATCAAACTAGACCTGTCACTTTAGAGGAGAGGCACAGGGGCCGAGGACAGCTGGCTCTTGCTGGGGAAAGAGACCCAGGACCAGGATCCTGATTCCCATCCCGGATGAAAATTTGGCGCCTCTCACATGCTGGCCGTTATGGAAACCAGTATCTTGCGCTTACAGTTTTGGGAAAACACGTGTCTCTCAGCATAGTCCCATGTCATATCTATATTTGTAATGTCACAATTATTGATAACAATATATATTGATGTGACGATAATTACAAATATTGATATGACATGGGACTATGGAAAAGAATTGAAGCACCATTCAGCTTTCAGCTTTCAGTGAACTAACTCCTGGTACTTGTCTTTCCAGGATTCATTCCCTCTTTTTTCTGGGGTCCCCTGGGTACAGGGAAGGGAACCTCATCCAACCCCAGGTTTAGGAATGGATTATGAGACCTAATCCAAGCAGACACTGTGCTCATCCTGGGGCTGCAGTGATTAATCAGAGGCAGGCGGGTGACCTAAGCAGTTTCATCAGAGCAACTCTCAAAGTACTTGCTGGAAATTCTGGGCCATGGAGAATATGTTGTGAAGATGAGAGGTCTGGATCCTTCGCAGCCATTTTGCTGCTGTGAGGCAAGTCACCCAGGGGAAGAAACAGACTAATAGAGGAGGCACGTGTGGGAGAATATTCAAAAGATCAAGACAGACCGCTGGAGTAAGCTTACCCCAAAGCCTGCCTGACTCTTGTCTTCTAGATATGTAAGACAAGAATGTGCTTTTCTTCTAAGCTAGCTGGAGTTGAGTTGGGTTTCTGTTCGGTAACACTTAGGGTCTTCACTGAGATGCACATTAACTCATTTTCCTTGTGCCATAAGAGGGAAGCTCCCATTGTCCCCCCCCACCCTGTCATATCTCTTTGGCTGCTTTTAGGGAGGGACATAGATGGTTTTCTCTTTCTTTGTGTCCTCCTTGCAGTTTGATCTGGTTGATAGAATCTCCCAAAGTTTTGATCTGAGACAATAGGCAGGGCCAGGTGGGATGTACTGAGCACCCAGCCCAACCAACACCAGCATCTCCCGCCCTGTGCCACCTACAGAGGCCGGACTTCTTTAACCAGATGTAGCCTCCCAATCCTCTTCACTGTGCTTGGTTTTCAGATGTAATGTCTTTTTCTTGTTGATCTGAGAATAATGCTTATGTATGAAACATAAAAACATTTTAAAATACGGGTCGCAAATATACTGACCTCATTTGTTGTTTATCATTTTTATTAGTGGTAGTTTTTTTGTGCAGAATTTTTAATTTTGTAAAATGTTAGTAATATTTTTTAACAAAAGGACAAAATAGTGATATGTGAATGTATTCAGTTCAACAATGGTAAAACAAAATATTAGCGTTAATGGCATTTTTAAATTTTGGAAAATAAAAAAGTGGATAGAAGTACAACGCATATTTTAAGCAATGCTAAGAAATAAGATTTCAACATATTTGCCTCAAGTTTTTAGAAGTTTAAAATAAAAAGGTAAAGATAGTATTGATCCTTCATTATCCACAGCTGGGCAGACTCTCCTCCCTCTGTATGTAACTACTATCATGAACTTTGCATGTTCCTACTAGGTCATAAAATAATAGTTACTTAGAAATGTAGATCACTACAAAAAGTATCTAGCATTTTTTTTGTTTGCATTCAAAAATTTATAAATGGCATCATAGTTTTATTCGGTAACTTGTTATTTAAACCAACATTGCTTAGAGATGTATTCATGCTGATACAGAAATATACAGTTTATTTTGAAAACTTGCAAATTGATGGACATTTAGGATTTTTCCAATTGTGGCATTGCAAATAATGATGTGATAAGCTTTCGTATATGTTTTTTAAAAGTTTCTCTGGGCATATGCTTGCATATAAAATTTCTAGGTTGTAGGATATGTGTGTTCTTGGTTCTTTTAGATACTGATAACTTTGCTTTCCTAAGTAGCTGACTTGTGCCCAGAAGGTATGTGATGCCCCATTTCCCAAATCCTTCACAACATTTGATATTGTCGGAGTTACATTTTTGCCAGTGTGGAGGGTATATTATTTCTCGTTTTGATTTTAAATTTAATTTTATTTTTATTTCCTGCAGTGTTAATGCAAATGAGCAACCAACTTTTCCTGTGTTTAATTGACCTTTTGATTTTCTTCATTTGTAAAGAGCTATTTGTCTATTGAATTGTTTGTGTTTTTCTTATTGATTTGTGGGTCTTCTTTACATAGGCTGGCTCCTAATCTCTTTGTCTATGAAATCTATCACCCATTGTCTTCTTGGTTTCTAGATTTTCAAAGGCTTTTCCCATCTCCATAAGGTAAAACATCTTCTGACTAATAATTATATTGTGAACTATTTAAATCTTTTAAACATTAGGAATTAAATTTAATGAATGGCATAAAGTACATCTGAATTTGTTTTAAAAAAGCCAATTTTTCCTGATAGCATTTTCAGAGTGCATTTTTCCACTGATTGAAATGCCACTTTATAATATTATATTAATAAGCATATGATGTATGTCTATTTCTGAACCCTTGCCCACTGATAAATTTGACTCTCCTGGGACAATATCACTGCATTTCAATGACTATAGCTTTAGAATGCATTTTGACGTCTGCTCAGACAAGTCCTCCCTTATTATTTTTACACGTGTCTTACCTAGTCTTGTTCTTTTAGTCCTCCAAGTGAAAGTAAGGGCCAGGCCTCCCTTCCATCCTATGGAGATTTTGGATGGCATTGCATTTTATATTCCTTTGGTCATTGATTCATTTCATTCTATTGAAAACGGAAGATAAATTATTATATTCCGGTCACATTTTGGTGTAAAGGCATGAGAATACTATGGAGCGGTTAGCTATCAGGGCAGAATTTATTTGCTGCATTTGTCTCCTGCCAGTCCAGAGCCTTCGCTGGAGGAGGAAGCAGAGGACAGCAGCGGGGCGAGACTCCAGGCCTGTGGGAGAGGTGGAAGGTGAGTTTTCGTGTGTTCATTTCCACATTTCTTAGGAATGACAGGGAGGAAAAGATCTGATCGTTTCCACTGTGCCTTTAGTTCCTTTGGACCTGAGCAATGGTTTTCATGAAGGATTCAGGGGTGTTTACCAACAGCGCCCCCCTGCCGTCTTGTGAATATGGTTATTTTATTATATATATTTTAAAATTTTTATTTCCATAGGTTTTTTGGTGAACAGGTGGTATTTGGTTACATGAGTAAGTTCTTTAGTGGTGATTTATGAGATTCGGGTGCACCCATCACTCCAGCAGTATACAATATACATCCCTCATCCCCTTCCCACCCTTTCCGCCTAAGTCCCAGAGTCCGTTGTGTCTTTCTTATGCCTTTGCATCCTCGTAGCGCAGCTCTCGCTTACGAGTGAGAATGTAGGATGTCTGGCGTTCTACTCCTGTAGCGCAGCTCTCGCTTACGAGTGAGAATGTAGGATGTCTGGTGTTCTACTCCTGAGTCGCTTTGCTTGGGAAAGCAGGCTCCAATCTCATCCAGGCTGCGCGAATGCCATTCATTGCTTCCTATGGCCAAGTAGTGTGAATACGGTTATTTTGAAAGTCACTGTTTTCTCTGAGTCAGGAATTCACCTCGGTGGTGTCCGTCCTGGAGAAATGTCACACCCCCGTCCCCCATCGGTGCAGTCCTGCTGGTGGGCTCTGCTTTGTCCTTCCTGAATGGTGCCGCCCCTCTCCAGATTCAGGGTCACTTCTGATAACGCTTCTTTCATAGGCTTCCCTTTGGTGGTGAGTCCGTCAGAATGCACTGGCCTTGGGTACAAACCCCTCTTAAAGCTGTTTTTGCTTCAGGATGGCTTATATAAAATTCTGGCCTGCCTGGAAACCTGCCTCCCCCAGCCTCTGCAGCCCACACAACATCCTGCTCTCCCTCCTGCCCATGGCTGTGCTTAAACATTTCTCAGCTGACAAGCCTGCCACTCTAGGAGATTGCCAGGCTTAGACTGAATGGTGGGGGCAAGACGGAATGAAATGATTAACTTGTGTCTGAAGAAACCAACATATCCACATCCCATGTGACCACTAAGGAGCTGGAAGGGCTTCGTCTCTTCTTTTCAGCTTAGCAGACCCTGTTGTGAGTCTGGTACAATCCAGGGATCCTCCCAGTGGGGAAATGTATGTGTGTGGATGGGTGGATAAGTATTTATATAGACACATGTACACAAAACTCTGAGTTTAGTTTCAAGGGTCCTGAAAGTCAACAAAATCCAAGGCTAAGAGCATGGATGTGGAGACAAGTTGACCAGAAGGAGCTCGCCCTCTAGAGCTCGAAGGAGCTGTGTTTGCAGTGACAGTTATTAATAAGAAGACATTTTTGAGGCCTTCATGGTGCTGAGCCCTCTGGCAGGAATTTTATATGTATCATCCCTCATAGGAGCGCTGTGCAGTTCATACCAGTATTACCCCCCAATTCACAAGCCGAAACAGATTCTGTGGGGTCAGGTAACTCACCCAAGATCAAGTGTGGGAAGTGACCAGGTCTGCCTGCACTACATCCATGCAACTGACCACTGTGCCCTCTGCCTCTCTTCCCAGATGTGCCAGGCCTGGCTGCAACCCCCGTCCTTGGCTGAGTCATTTCTTGTTGTCACCACTGCAGCGGGATTGGGTCCTCAGGGCCTTTCCTGCTACCCCTCCACTCTGACCTTGGCTGAAAAGGTCTCTGGTGCAAGAGTGAGATGCCTTGGGAAGGCCCCTTCCCAAGTCACAGTTGGACTCTCATCCTCTGCAGATGCCACCAAGATGCATGGGGACCACTGGCAGGGTTGGCCAAACTCAAGTCTAACAGGAGAAGTTAGGGACACTTGATAGACACTGATGAGCGCGCTCTAAAGAATGATTTTGGCTGCGCGCAGTGGCTCATGCCTGTAATCTCAGCACTTCAGGAGCCCGAGAAGGGTGGATCACTTGAGGTCAGGAGTTCGAAACCAGCCTGGCCAACATGGTGAAACCCAGTTTCTACTAAAAAATACAAAAAAATTTAACCAGATGTGGCGGTAGCTGCCTGTAATCCCAGGTACTCGGGAGGTTGAGGCAGGAGAATTGCTTGAACCCAGGAGACAGAGGTTGCACTGAGCCAAGATCACGCCATTGCACTCCAGCCTGGGTGGCATAGCAAGATTCTGTCTCAAAAAAAAAAAAAAAAAAAAAGAAAAAGAAAAAGAAAAGAAAAAAGAAAAACTTGACTTCACACTCGACTTCTGACTTTGCTAGAACAGGTGTTTCCTTTTTTCTGCACTGTGCCCTGTTTAATTGGAGGTGTTCTCTGGAAGTCCACTGTTGCAGGTTTTTTTGTGATTGTCAGGGAGCTTTGCTGTGCTTGCTATGAACTGGCCTTTTTCCCTCGCTACAGTTTTACGGATGACTTCTGTGACCTTCCATTCCAAGTTGTCCGTGGAAATGCACGGGAACAAATCACAGCCTGCAACCAAGCTCCCCTTTGATATAACCGTTAACTGTGAGCTTCCAGACATTCGCCAAAACATCGTCATCCTGAAACAGGGACACGGCCGAGTGAGTACCTTCAGTCCACCGGCGAACGCACCGTTGGTATTTACTCTTGTCTCCTCATTAATTTGGAGGAAGACTGAGTGGCTTTTCTATTTTATATATATAAAATACCTTTTATTCAATAGGTTTTGGGGAGCAGGAGGTTTTTTGTTACATGGGTAAGTTCTTTAGCGGTGATTTCTGAGATTCTGGTGCACCCATCATCCAAGCAGTGTATACTGAACCCAACATGTAGTCTGTCACCCCTTCATCCCAATCCCCTTTGCCCTCACCTGGAGTCCCCAAAGTCCATTGTATTATTCTAATGTGAAGGGCTTTTCTTGAGTAGTGTGATGTCTTTTTGCATTTTTCTGGGCTGTGGGAATGAGTGTGGTGGGTGCGCCCCCATGCCTCTCCGTGGCTGCCTCTATGTGGGGGCTGCACAGGTGAAACCCCCATCCTCCCAGCTTCTCCTGCAACTAGGAGAGCCCTGTGACCAGCTCTGGCCAATAAGACACAAGCAGGTGTTTGCCGGGATTTCTGGAAGCTCTTGTTTGTTGAATGTAAGGAGATCAACGTGTCTTAGGCTGGCTTCACCTCTTTCTTTCTCATTCTTCATAGATGTGTTGCCTGGAGCTGAAGCAGCCATCCTGTGACCGTGAGGGAGATGCCAAGAGAGAACTCAGAGCTTCTGGCCCCGACAGGACTGATCGCCTCTCCACGCTGGTGGCCGCCTCGCTCCAGAATGCTGAGGAGAGCATCGTTGTGTGAAAGATCCTGTTGCTTTAAGCTGTTTTTTTAAAAATATAACTTGCAAAAAAAACTTTTCTAAATAATGTGCACATTGAAAGGCCTTCAGAGAAACACAACCAGCCCACCAGACCCTTGCGTGTTTGCTTTCTGATTTTTCTTTATAGTTTTTACCTCACCTCTTTCCTGAAAAAGAAATGAGGAAGCTAACCCTGAGCCTAAAGTTGAGCTGGGATTTTCTTGTTGACCTTACAGTGGTGCTTCTGGTACCACTGTTTTCATGTAGCCTTAAAGCGGCCACAGAGAGTGAATTGGGAGTGATTTTATACTGTCGACCTGGGAGTGCAGTGTAAAGTAGGTGAAATCCTTTTACTGCTCCATATGCCACCTCCTCCAGGAAGCCTCCTGGATTCTCCTAGGCAGAAGGTGTTGGTCTCTCTTCCATAATCCCATTGCCCCGTAAAGATGATGCTGGCATTGCTGCCTCCCTTGGACCTGTGCCATGCCACCTCACACCTGGTCATGCTCCATGGAGCCTTGTTAAATGGATGCAGGAATCACGGGATTCCCTAACGAGGTAGGTCGGCCAAGCCCCCACCCGTTCACCTTCTGCCTCCACACCTTCCCTGCCACCTGTCCTGGGAGGATGACCTGGAGGCTGCCAGGCTTCTGATCCACTTGGGATGGCTCAGGCCACCCTCTCCCACCTGGCTGGGGTTCCTCCCTTCCACCTGCTGTCTTCCTCTCACCAGGTAGTTGGGAGGAGGGCACTTAGCCTTGCCGTGGCCGACCTCTCCCACCCCTCTGGCCCAGCTACCCTCTGCTGGTTACAGTTCTAGGCCCGGCATGTGGCCCTGGGCTGGGACCCACTGCAGAAAGGGTCGGCGTTGGCCCACAGGCTCTGTGGCTGCACCTGAAGCCCGGGAGGCAGGAGTGGCTGCTACCAGGCTCCAAAGTCAGTCCCGGAACCGTGTCTTCTTAACATCACATCATGACTTCTCCTCCTAGATTTGGTGACCCAGGGAGGTGGCAGGCCCCTGGCAGAAGCCCCCCCGGGACACGGTGATGAGCTCAGCCACTTCCCACAGAGGATGAGTGGGTTGGCCAAGGCACTGGCGGGAACTGCAAATTGAATTTAAAAGGTAACCTAGCTCACGCCTGTAATCCCAGCACTTTGGGAGGCCAAAGCGGGTGGATTGCCTGAGGTCAGCAGTTCAAGACCAGCCTGGCTACATGGTGAGACCCTATCTATACTAAACATATAAAAAAATTAGCCAGGCATGGTAGCAGGCACCTGTAATCCCAGCTACTCAGGAGGCTAAGGCAGGAGAATCGCTTGAACCTGGGAGGCAGAGGTTGCAGTGAGCCGAGATCAAGCCACTGCACTCCAACCTGGGTGACAGAGTGAGATTCCTTCTCAAAAAAAAAAAAAACAGGAGCAAAGATAACCTAGCATTTAGTTTACTTTTTAGAAAAGAGCTGTGGAGTGACTAGAAGGGCGGCCACAGAGTAATGACAGCAGTCACTGTCCCACAGAAGCCCGAGTGCCTTTACCAGGGTGTGAGCGATGTCACCGCGGTTTCTTCCTTCTTCCCGGCCACCATTCCGGGCTCTCAGAGGCCGACGTTTTCCACCTCCACCTCCTTCCTCTGCTGCTGTTGCTGCACTCCAGAGCCCGTCTGCCTGAACCCTTCTCCAAAGGAATCGACTCTTCCGCAGTCCCCCCTCCCTGTGGCCTGAAGACACAGTTTTCCTAATAGAGCGTTTCATAGCAGCAAAGTGGTTGTCGATAAACCCTTCAGGTCGAGCAGAGCCCGTGAGTCAAAGGAAATGCGCCCTAGTCATTGAGCACTGAATGACTTGTTTCAAACTCAAGTACAAGCCTGGCTGAGAGAGAAGATGATTATGACTGTTATTAAGTTTTCCTGTACTTCCTACTGAACATCTTATTAGCAATGTGTGTGAGCATCTGCTCCTGGACACAACTTCGATACTACACTGTTGACTCCAATTTTATAAATGTGTAAGAAGTGAGTAAATTAAGCGGTGTGAACCCTGCCGGGGCCCTGACCCTGCCAGCCTGGTGTGTGGGCCTGGAATTGCTGTACAGCATAATGATTACATTACAATCTTGTGATATTATTCACAATGACTTCAGATGAATGAATGATAAACTAGGGGTTATGCCGCCTTTATTACAGCGCTGATATGATAGCTAATCAGTGTCCAAGTATATGTCATTACATAAATTATGAACCCGAGTTTGATGGGAATTCCCAAAGAGGCTGGTTCTGAACATCATCTGGTGTAAGGCCACAGGCTGAGCTCTGAATTCTGAAAACAACAGCCCTTTTGGCTCTCATAATTTCTGTAAATTACTGATAGATATCTTTAAAGGCTCAGGGAATATGCTTTAATCCACTAAGACTTTCTTTGTGGTAAATGATCAACACTTTTCTCTTTCAAAGCCTTTTTCCATCCTCTATGTTCCACATTCATTTAACAAGAAGGTTTTCTTATTCCTTAAGCTGGTATGTGAAGAATAAGAAAGACTACGAAATGACCGGTCAATTACCGACAGGAGAAGAGGCATTAAAATGTCAAGTGTGGGATTCTCCACAGCAAATCTAAAGCAGAAGCCAGGTCCTTGAGGGTGAAGACCAGGGCTCCCTGATCCTGTCTTCCCAGAGTAGGCACACGCTAGTACGGGTGAGGTTCTCTGTATTCAGGCTGGATGAATAAATGAACGACTTCCTCAAGGAAATGATACTTATGGTTAGAGCTCCCCTGCAGCCTAAGAAGCTTACACTGAGTTAGCGGGGCCAGGCAGAAGTGAGCAGATCTGGGTTTGAATCTCTCATTCACTTGCTGGCTCAGACCCAGGGAAAGTCATTTTATTTTTTATGTTTTTGAGACGGAGTCTTGCTCTGTCACCCAGGCTGGAGAGCAGTGGCGTGATCTCAGCTCACCGTAGCCTCTGCCTCAGACTCCTGAGTAGCGGGAGACCACAAGTGTGCACCACCATGCCCAGCTAATTTTTGTATTTTTAATAGAGATGGGTTTCACCCTGTTGGCCAGGCTGGTCTCGAACTCCTAAACTCAAGGTGATCCACCTGCCTTGGCCTCCCAAAGTGCTGGGATTATAGGTGTGAGCCATCTTCCCTGGCCTCAGGGAAAGTTATTTAAGCCCTCTGACCTTCACTTTCTTTATCTGCCAAATGAGAAAAGATAATATCCATGTATACTGATGGTGAGGATTTCATGAGATACTGGGACACCTTGACAATCGTTGATTGCTGCCATTTGTAATACTCAATAAGCATTTGACAACTTGAGAGTTAGTGTTCCTATGAGCATTGTTGTGGTTGTCTGTGGCAAGACCTGAGGCAGCTTTGGCCTGGAAATGTTTATTAAGGAGGCCGTAATAAAAACTAGGTCGGGGTAACTTGTACCTTTTGTTCAAAGTTCCTTCTGTTACATAATTTTCTTTTAGTATACAACTTGCTAAATTTCTGGAATAATTGTGGCTTCCTTCTTTTGCATTGTGAGATGTGTGACCTATGATGACACTGACTAGGAAGGGCCACTTCACCAGCAGAGGCCAGGTGACCCCTGCATCGGGAGGTTGTCCTTAGCAGCTGCCTGAGGGAGGTGCAGGGCAAAGAGCCCTCGTGTCATGCACCGGCGCTGGCAGTACCATTAACCGGCCGTATGCCCCTTATCAAGAGGCTTCATTCAGCATTCTAAGCCTTTGCAGAGTGGTGCAGGGGTAGAGGTGGGGTGGGGGACAGATAATCTCTGAAGTGTCTTTCAGCTCCATGAGTTCTAACTATTTAACATAGATTTTTACATTGACTGCGTCTTCACTATACATGTGACTTTTAGAATCGTACATTTATTTCCAAAGGATCCCAAAAGAACCCAGCAAACATTTTTCCCCCAGAAGGCGAATGGCAATGGGATTGACAAAGAAATGAAGAAGTCAGGGAGCTCTGAGGATTGGAAGGGGACAAAGTGCCGGAGTCAACAGGGCAGAGCCCGGTGAAAAGACAAATAAAATGGGGGGACCTTAAAAAGGTTTTGATTGAATTTGAGAAATCGGGCCAGGTGGGAGAGAGACTCAACCACATTACCTTCAAGGGAAGGAGCAAAAAGAATGAAGAGAATTTGTCACATTGGAAGATGGCAGTGACACAGGGAAGGAGATGAAACGGTGTGAGTGTGGTTCAGGACGTGCAAGGCTCTCTCTGTCCAGCCATGGAGGACCCTGAACTAGCAATGGTGCTAGTAATGGAATATTGGGATGGCCTGTCTCCTACTTATTTATTCATTAAGGTGGCATAGATAGGGCTTGGAGGATACATTTTAGTGACAACGTAGAGTTAGATGTTTATTGCTTTTTAAAAATTTTATAGGGGGAAAAAAAGACAATTCACTCACTTACTTCGTGTGTGTCGGTACCCCTTCTGCTTCATGGGCATCAGCTAAGGGTGCTAATTAAAGATCCCAGGGCCGGAGCTGGCTCTGCACATGCTGGTCTCATCCTGGGCACTACTGTGGCATGAAGGCCAGAGGCTGTTGGTAACCTTGATGCTGGGATATAAGCCATCAAGTTGGCCTATGATTTTAAGAGTATTGATGAATATTGATATTCCAGATGAATAGTCTGAAATATAACCTACGTTTAATGAGTTTACCACACATATTGCTGGAATGACTTGTTAAAACACTCAAATGTAGTTTTTGGAACTCTAGAGATTCATTAATATCCAAAAAGTAAGATTACAAAAACAATAAAGGATAGCTGTTGAGAAACATGATTTTAGATGAAGCCAGAGGAGAAAATTAGATCCCAGAATAATCAGCATCATCAATGGGAGTTTAACTGGGTTTAGCCATTACGGAATCACTAGGCACCTTCAAATATTAAAATATTAAAATGCCATGATTCCTTATGTCTGGATCTTGCATGATAGAAATGCTCGTTTGTTTAATTTTGCTTTTAAAGGGGACCAAACAAGAAACTGACCTGCGTTCAGGTTGAGAATCAGTGTGACAAATCAGGATTTGTATTTTATAAATATTGTGTATCCTTATACTATGATTTTTACAAATTCAATATGCTAGACCACATGGTGCGGCCCATGGGATCAGAATTCTGTTGTTTAGATTACACTGTGTGGTGTGTGGTTCCAGCTTTTGCCTGGGCTGCACCGTCTATACTTAGGCGGGACTTTCCTGAATAGCTCCAGGCTGCAGGGAACAGTTGGTTTCTGTTTATTTGCGGGCTGATGCTAAGCACAGATAATTGTATTCCCCAAAGAAATTTTTCTCAAATTTTGATAAAGTCAAAATAGAAATTAAACTGGAATTCTGTAGCTGATGGCATTTATAGTAGTTTTTGCTAACACAAATGTTATGATATTTTTAAAATGAAGAAAATTGGCCTTTCTCCCCAGAAAGGCAATGCTGGGGAGAAACTGGCAGATCTATTGAAGCATACACATATGAAACAACAAGTAAAACGAAAGTCTCTCTCGCTCCTCTCTCTTCTCGCTCTCTCACAGGCACACACGTGCACACGCAAACAGGCTGTGCTGTGATATACTCAGCAGCGGAAAACCACTCTCTTTTGTGAAATCCCCGAAGTTTAATTTAACAGAATTTCTTAAGCCACAGCCAAAGCTGAGTCTGGAATTAACAAGTGCAAAGTTGAAATATCTCCACCAAATGGCCACAACGGCCTACAGTTGCCTGTTTCTTTTCTAAACGTGCCAAGGTGTGTGTCCATGTGCTTGTGTGTGTTTGCATGTGTGTATGTGCACGTGTGTGTGTACATGCACAGATGATGCTTTTTGTATTTTTAGTAAATCCCAAAACTTATTTTTCTGGATCTTAATACTAGGTTCACATAGCTCTAATTACTGTGAAAATTTAGTCTGGGTAGACAAATCATTCAAATGATTCATATGTACTTGAAATTTACCAGGAGAGTAGGTGACCACGTGAAGGGATGCATTTGTGAAATAGTTTGTGATATTATTTCACATGTGTAAGTATATCACAACACCACCACCTATACTCAGTATATACAACTCATATTTGTCAATTATGCCTCCAAAAGCTGGAGGAAAAAGGACAATGATATTTTAAGTAAAACCTTTTAGGCTAATTGCCTGCCTGTCTATAAAGACCAAGCAAATCATACTTACTCATTCATGCAACAAATGATGGTGGTACACTTGCTGTAAGCTGGCCTCTCTGCTGGGGCTTCGAAGGGAAACACGCACGGCTCTGCTTTCTGGAAACTGCCCCCCTTGGTGAGAGGATGCCTCAAAGTGCCAGGTTTCAGCAAGTCCTGGGGGAAAAGCACTGGAGGCAGGGAGAAACAAGGAAGGAACATGGCCTGGAGTCTGCCATGGAAGGCTCCCTGAAGGAAGTGGCATTTTAGCTAAGAGCTAACACTAGGCCAAGAGGAAACCTGACATCCTCCAGGCCAGGGAAACAAACACGTGGCCGTCCAAGGAGTGGGAAGGGCAAGGGCCCTGCCCAGGAACCAGGCTGGGGTCACCCAGCACAGGACATGCGAGGGAGTGGGTCTTGGAAGGGGCGTCCAGGCCTGTGGAGGTGGAGGGCTGTGTGAGGCATGTCTGGGATTCTGCCTGCAACTGGGTCAAAGAATATCCCTGGAAAGGTGGTTGAAATGACATGAAGGCTGGCTCCCGGAGTCTCAACAGGAGAGCGAGGGGATAGCAAAGTAATCCCTGCTGGGATCTCCTAAACCCCGCTGGGTTTCAGCAGGGTTTGGAAGTTCTGTTGTTTTCATTTTAACCCAGTTTCTAGAGAAGCAGAGCCCTCTAGAAGAGGGCAGACCCAAGTTCTCTTGGCTCCTTGGCCCCTTACCCTCCTCCTCTGCTCCTCCCTCTCCTCCTTTTCCCGCTTTGCTGCATCCTGATACAGCGGGATGGTGCCAGGCGAGCCTGGATTTCCTTCCTCGAAGGAGGTTCTTTCCAGCCCAAAAGGATGGGTAGGTTTAGGGTTAAGAAGACAAGACCAGTAACGGTGTCAGGTATGTGTCTCTACCCTTGACCGTGAGATGGACCCAGAGGAGTGGAGGAGGCTTGGAGAAGCAGAGAGGGCAGGTGGGAGAAAAGGGGAAGGAGGAAGAGAGGACCAAGGTAGGGGTCTGGAGGGGCCAGCTGTGGCTTTGAATTGTGACTCTTCAGGCGATGTTCAGGCATGCGTTTTCTCAGACGTAAAATAGAAAGAGCAATGGTCTCTGTCTCAGACAGCGGTTAGCAGAATTAAATGCAATAACACAAGTACACACTGAAAGTGTTCAATAGTGTATCAAGGTACATAATAAAAGCGTGACATCATAGTACCCTGGTTTTATTATTTAGGTTAGGAAATATTATAAGTGTGTTTGAAAGTGAAATGCATGCTCTTTCTCACACACACAGGGGAACAAAAATAAACTTCACCAGTGGAAAATGGAAACAGACGTCTTACAATTGTCTTAACAGTGATGACATTAAACACCTATTTTGAAATGCAAGACGTTCAAATTGTGGGCGTCCTTGTCCCCCTTTCAGTGATAATAAAACTGTTTATTTTCACATGGAGTTGGATCACTTTTTCAATAATAGATTGTGTAGAAACAAGTAAAATATGACTATGACTTCAGTCCTCAGCACGGGATAGGTTCTATGGCATCGAAGAACCTACAAGAAACCCTGGTGACCAACACAATTCAGGAGGGGGACGAAGGGTCCCTGCCAAGTCACCGGTGCCATGTCTGTCACCTGCTTTCTTTCTGTGTCTTCCTCGGCACTGATTGCCGTGAACAGGCGTTACGTGTGGGGGATGATGTGGGAAATGGAGTCTTGGGATAATGTCTGAATATTTGTTTCTGCATTTACATGCTTCGTTGATGAATGAAATAGTAAATATTTAAAAGCCTGAAACTCTTTTCATTTCTCCTTCGAAGACTCAATCCGAGCCTCTCCTAAGTTCAACATGGCATTGCAGCTCCTCAAGTCATTAATCACTCTTTGTTTGGGCCGGGTTTTATTGTTCGGAATTGTCCAAGTCCTGCTCGGATGGGAGACAGCGGGGCACTGGGTTCTTTGTTGAGTCCGAGGGTCCTGCCGACACACCTGGGGGCCCTGGGGTTTGTCGAAGGGCAATGGCATTTTGACTTTGTTGTGTATCTTGAGCAAAATTCCTGGTCATCTTTCAAAATAGGAAAGGTAAACTGTCAACATACTGTCTGTGATCACGTGGCTTGACAAATACCTAGCTGCAATTTTTCAGATCTCTCCCTAGGAATGATCACCTCTTAAAAGCTCTGCCTAATTAATTTTAAAACACATATCAACTCGAACCTACGAGCTTTTTATTGGTGACCAATTATTTCTGAAGATTTATTTACGGACTCAACAGGGGAAGAGATCGATATGATTATGTGATGTGCAGAAATAAAAAGAATTACCAGAAGCATTTGGTTTTTGCAATTTAATTCATAGCTTGGAATTATACAGTTAAACTTGGGTCCTAGGAGCCCTATGCTACAATCCATCATTAGGAAATATTTAGGGACATTATTGGAGAGCTGTGAGTAATGTATGGCTTTGTAGCTATGTTGATGTGGTTTAGGAATAAAAAATAATAACTTTCACCCCAAAATCATATAACATAAAATTTCTTCTGTCAGTGCATGATTTGTAGGTGGCATCTTGTGTGTATGTATGTGTTAGGTCTTTATGAATACATTGTCATTTTGTTTACCAGTATGCAAGGTACTAAAAAGGGTTTTATTTGCAGCGCACACTACAGATTTACAATATGATATTTGAGTGTATACATTTTTAGCAACAACAAAAAAAGCCCTCTACTGTATCCATACCAGTGACAAATTTGCCAGGAAGTGACTAGTTGACATGCCTTTTTATTACCGCAGCTGCCTTGTTTTTTCTACTCAAAATAAAAGAAAATCACAGGATCCTTAAAATAATAGCTGGCAGCAGGTAGTTACTGGGAAATGCGTGTCCCCAGCTCTTCACTTTGTAGCATCCATCCGGATGGCAGGTTAGAGGCTGGGATCTGCAGGTCGGTGACAAATACACGGGTAATAGCATTCAGCTTGCCTAACTGTAAAAGTGAATTCACCAGTCCTCTTTGTTTGATTGTAGACCTGACATGTCAGGATGAAGAAGGGGCCTTGGATAACCTGCCGAAACAACAGCACAAATAAACGCCAACACCCAGGTCTGCTTGATGTGGAATTACAAACATCGCTCCCATCATCGATTCAAATGCAGCTGATTTGTAAAGCTCACGATGTGGCTGCCTTAGATGAAGGGGGATCTCGAAGCCCAAGTGCACCCGGCGGGGTGGGGCTGGCGGGGACAAAGTGCCTCCCTGGTACCCGGCTGTTCATTTTCCTCGGGCAAGGTGGGAGCCGAGGGGCTCTGCACGCAGGATGGCGATATTTAACATGCATTGGTTTTCTTATGAAAGTTCTCTGATTGTCTAATGTGACAGACGCTGGCATGGGAGACACTGCCGCTAAAATTGCCTCCCGTAGCACTGCTTGATTTAAGGGAGAGGCAGTGCTTGGGAGAAAGAGCATCAGACGCATGCAGCTGGTGGTGTCTTTCTTTACTTACTCCCTTTGCGTTCATGCAGAGCCCCGCTAAGAAGGTGGCAATTTTGGGAAGAGGGCAATATTTACTGGCTGTGTTTTTTTAAGAGTCCAAAAACACAGTGGTGCTTATTATGTTTCTACCTCATGGTAATCCAAATCTCTATGGTGGATGGCAAGATAAAATTTTTTTTAGAAAGATTGGTGCATAGAGTCCTACATAGACTTGGCATACATGTGATAATTTAATATATTCATATAATTTATGCAGATAAAATCAGGGTACTTGGGATAACCATTACCGTAAGTCGTTGTCTTTTCTGTGTGCTTGAACCGTTTGAACTCTTCTCTCCTTAGGGTTCATTCTGTTTTGTAGGTTACAGAGAGGATTCTCAGAAAAGACTTTTAAAAAAATTCTACCTTAAACTTTAGAAAGGACCCTCTTTCGAATTTTAGAATTTTTGTACCAAGCTTCTGGTTTCTACCCTCACTCCAGAATGGCTAGCTTGACAGCTTATTTTTTTGCACAATGTGCAGATGTGAAAGCTGTAGGGAAAATGAGTTACCGAGACGTGCCCTTGAGCCAGGACTCTTCTGTGCTCAGGGTGGTCATCGTGGCCGTGGATTGGGCCATGTCGCCACGTTGCTCACAGATGACCCCTCCACGACGCTTGCCTACCCCGCCACCACCACCCTCACTGCATCCTGTCTGTGCTGCCTACAAACTGGAGTCAGAAAATCTCTTAACCGAAGTGGTATAAATGACATGTAATGCAACGATTAACTGACCAGTGGTGCTCAGAGAGATTATTGATAGCTGCTTTGCCTCACGGGCTGTCAGTTTTAAAAATAACCTGCATACTGAAAATATACTTGTATGTTTAAAATATACATTTTCTATTTTTAGCCTGCGACTTAAAGTTCATCCCAATAACAAAGTACTAAATGAGTGTAGATCACTCTATGCTGATCTGAATGCCTTAAAAACTACAGCCAAAGGCTCTGGGTTGTGATTTCCGGATCAGCAATCATCCCCAGCAATATGCCGGGGGTTCTGATTTTTCAGAAAGAGCTCACATGAAATTTACGTGCGAATGTCTAGCATCTGCAGTGGTTCACACTTTCTTAGTGTGCTTGATGGGGTGACCCGGGATTTCTAGCCAAGTAGAGTCTTTCAGCATCCTGGTGACATCCTTATTTTGCAAACAGACTCTTCAATAAGAAAACCAAATTTAGGTCTTTGCAAGAAGGTTATAAAAACTAATTTTTCTGTTGCCAATATTGATGATTAAATCACCCTAATTTGCATCATCTGAACTAATCACAGGATGATGTATTTACCTGCTATGTTTATATGAAGTAGATAGCAACAATTAAGTTTATTTTAACTGTAGTTATTAGAAATACAGTAAATGGTACTAGATGCCAGAAGCAAATAAACATATTAGCAGGAAATGTTCAAATGATCTGAGTAACCCTACGAGCCAGCATAGCAGGTGGTGATATCCTGTTTTTAAATTACATTTCAGCAAGTGAACATAATAAATCCTCCTGTGTTATACATTTCGCTGGTAGCGACTTAGACTCACATTATTCTGTTTGACCTCATTCCTGCTAATCACCATCCGAGTTTTAATAGCTGCCACAGTGAGTGAAACAGTTAATGCAGTATTTCTTGCTGAAAGAGTGCCTGTCAGGCTATTGATGACAAATTAAAATTAATAAAGAAGATCTGTGTTGAATTGGAGGGAACGGAATAACTACGGCATCCACGTGACGGCTGCGGCCTCTGGGGCACTCTGTGAAGAATAATGTTTTTGGTGTACGTGCATTGTCTTGAAAGGAATGCTAAAACTGCCAAATCTTTGCCTGGAAGACTTCCTGAAATGGGAGCTGTATCCTTTCAGCCTTCATCACATGTAATTTATCCCTCAGAGAGTTATTTCCCGTTCTGCACACCTTAGCTCTGTGCTATAATAATAGTATGTTTCCAAGGTTCTACAGTTTTATTTACCTCAGTAAGAACCTTTACAAGAACAATCACATCCACATCGGAGTCCAGAAAACACAGTGAATAAGTAAAAGTTGCGTGTGGCATTCCTGCCTCTGTGTTGAGGGGCTGGGGTGTCTGTGCAGGCACGAATGTGGCTGTTGTTCCAAAAGCACTGCCCATTTTGGGGTCGTCCTTTCCTTTCTTACAGAAAATGAGGTCTAATCACAGTGCATTTATGTTTCCAGTGGTGGCAGAATAAGGAGGCAAAAGTCTCCAGAAGATAAAATGAAATTTGCTAATGCAGATGTTCCTGTAACTTATGTATGTTTCACATCAACTGATAAATTGTATGTTCAATATAAGGAAAAAAGATTCCACTGGGAAGGTAGGAGCCGAGGGGGACGGTGAGGCACCACTGAGACGGCCGCTCTGAGATGTCGGGGTCAATGAATCCAGCAAGGCGGTATTATCGTAGCCCCGTGTAGACGGTGGCCAGCATCCCGGAATCAGCGGACACAATTTTGACGGGACCCAGGAGACACACTCCAGAGCCTGAGTTATCTCTTCCCCAAAGAGGCAGTCCCTGGAGGTCAGTGTGGAAGTTGTGGGGAGGTCGGCTCGGGGGAATGCTGGGCATTAAGACTAGCGTGGAAAGAGGAAGCAGGACAAAACCAGGGCTCCCAGACCCTTCTGGAAATCTAGGGGAACCCCAGAGTTACAACCACAGTCCGTGAAATGAGGCCTGTGGTGCCCCAGCCATATGGGGTCAGGAGCCTGCTGTCCAGACCCGGCCTGACTGCAGGCCCATCCCACCCTCAGTGGATCCTGGATGTCTTGTGCCTGTGCTGTCTCTAAGTTACCAGATCCAGTGTTCTAGGGGAATAAGTAATAGTGGAGAGAAGGCCTGTCCTGGGGCTCCGGGGCCCCGGGACGATGAGCTGACACCTCGGAGACCACTTCCTGGGTGGCAACCCATCTCCCCCTCCTTCCCTGTTCTGTGTTCCTGACCTGAGGCACCTGGCCCTGTCTCCTGGACCATCCTCAGGCTTGAGGGTCTGTGTTTCCCCAGCTTTGTGTGCCCACGTCCAGTCCATCCTGAGGCTGTGTACTACCCACCCCACTCATTCTCACTGGGCACTCGAGCCATGGTGCATGCCACCACCTTTCTGAACTAAACCATTTTGGGTAGAGATAATCTGTGATTTAACCATTCATGAAAGGACTTGGACATTTGTCTAATTTGGATGGACTTACTATCTATTATTTTCCTCTTCTTCCAGCAGCAGGATCTGGGCCACCGCTTGCCTCCGTAGGACTTCTGGCATTGAGTCCAACTGAATGACGCATTTTAAATTTAGCATATATCAACAAGAAGAAAGAGAATTTGGAACTTAGATATTCAAATGACACAGTCTCTTGCCACATTTCTAAGTCCTGGTCTCGCTTCTGTAAATGTTCATATAGGGGCTTAATTAGAATCTGACATTGTGTATTACAACCTGATGCAAACTAAGACCCTTCTGCATTTTGTTCACATGTCTAATGATCATGCAGTGTGTCTGAGGCACAGCGGTTGTGTATTCCTTCTGTTGAATAAAGACTCATCCATTTAACAGGGGTGCAAAACGAGGCTATGTATCCATCTCAGCCCTGAAATGAGGAATTGTTCTACTCTAAGATTAAGAGGTTGACACTTTGAATAATTGAGAGGAGGTCCTTAGCAATTCAGAGGGTTGACATAGACTAGTCAAATTGCTCTGTCTCTGAGTTGTAAAATAAAAATACAGAAAATGAGAAATTAATTCAATTAAACATTTTCCCACCCACATTTTACCTTTCCTCACTGCTCTGGGGAATAATTTAAGAAATGTATATCACCAGAAGACTTATTTTTGCCATTATTTTTAACTTAATGAGTATACCTTGCACATCAGAGGGAAAGAACAAAGGTTAAATTTTACATTAACAGCACATTGCAACATGGTATGCAAATATCCATATGCAAATACAAAGCTCCTGGAAGATAAATGTGTTATATTTTTAACCAGTTAACTATGACTGTGAAGTATTGTGTGAGATATTCAGTGGTTTCGTTTTTATATCTTTCTTGTAAATAATGCATAAAGTATGTAGATGGTGTCAAAATATGATTAAGCTATTAGCTTTATAGTTTTCCTAGTTAAGAATGTGTTCAGCATGGAGCCCCTAATAACTCATTTCTAAAGGCAGTGGCCATTATGAAATATTTCTTGTTCGAGTGAACGTTGTCATGTGACATAATGATTTTGCTTAAAACCAAGTTAAATGAGGAGTAAAATTAAACAATATTGCATGAATTGTGTTTGACTAATTTTGTGTCACATTATATTAGCCAAGCTTTCATAATATGTGTTAATGACAAATAGTGTAAGCCCCAACACACTTTATATGTCTGTACAACCACCCTTAAGTCATTAGCTGTTTAAAGGTTTGTTTTGTTTGCAGTTTTTGTAGCCAGTGGCTTTTCCTGATGACTTTTGCCCATAAAAGCAGACACCATTTGGAAATAAATGTTACATACATTGTAGGAACTTAATTTTAGTAACAAAAGCTTGGATTTTATAAGAAAACAAAACAAATCATTCAAAACTTGAGAGACTCAAGGAGCTAAGAGCTATCTCTAAATTAGACATTAAAATGACTTCTCAAAATGGGAATAACCATCCCAAAAGGACTGTTCTCTCATGTGGTAGTAGGCTTTTCTAAATAAAATTTGGAGAGAACACAAATGATCAGCAACTTTGCAACCCAGTGCAACCTCCTCCAAGGCTAACAACATCTTTAAGACATTACGATTGAGCTGACCTCTTTGGGTTATGCTGTGGGAGGCCGCCTGAATCTGTTATCGGTAAATTATCTGTGGTTTGGCCTGCAGGCTGCCTGATCTTGCCGGGAGAGCATGGGGGATGGTATTTCCGTGGCAAGTCTGACATAGCAGGAGTGGAGCCAGCGTCACCCGAATAGCAGAAGGCAGTACGCTTAATGTTTGCACTTGCCGCATGGAAGGAGAGCTTGACCTTTACCCAGAGCAGTGGCGACCTCCATGTAGTCATAACCACAATCTTTGCTGATCATATAAAGGGATTTAAAGTGTTGGGAAACACCATGTATGGAGTAATAAAACTGACTGAGTATGAAACAAAGATCATATAGGTATCGATGCTGTTCTCCCAAATGTTTGCAATCTCACAGAGCATTCGCTTCTGGCAGGGGCTCCCAGGTGAGAGGCAGGCTCCTCTGGCCTGTGTGCACAAGCTGAAATGGATGGAACTGCATGCCCTGTGCTGCCTGTGCGTGCCATGTGATGGGGGAGGATGGGGAAAGGGAACAGTCACCACCCAAATGTGCTAGGACAAGATCGGAAGCTTGAGAGACATCAGCATAATCCAATCAGCACAGGCCACTCTTGTCCATGAAACTCCCTGGCTTACCATGGTATTTCAAAAGGTTTAAGAAGTAGCAGGTAAGAACTACATGATATCTTGAAGGAGTCCGTTTTTAGTTACTAGCAAAACACTGTTAAGTTTTAGGCACTCTTTTGGGGTGAGTGTAATTAAATGAAGTGCTACTCGGCGCTAAGGTCATGGATCTGCAATTGCATGCCAGTGTTAGGAAGCGGGTGATGGTGGGACCAAGGCAGACCCTGGGGTGGGTGGAGGCGTCTGCCTGGTCGCAGGTGTGCCCTGTGACTGCAGCTCCGACGAACTAGGAGTGGGCTGGGGACTTGGCACAGTCACGGCACAGAGTATTTGAAGAGGACGAGAAAGACCCATATGCATGGCCTTATAATGATGATTGTGATGACTGGACACTTTTACACCAGTATTCCATTCATGCGCTCAGGACTGGGTGTTGATGGCACAGAAAGAAGATTTTAGAACTTCGTCAAGGCTGTGAGGACAGCAACCTAAAAACGTGCGTATCTCTACGTGGAAAACCATGGAAGGAATTGCTGCACCTGGTGGACAGCGCTTATCCAAGGATTAGTGCATCCTCTCTGGTTTCTTTTTCATTCTTTTTCTCAATTTTCCAAATTTCCTTCAAAGTTAAAATTGCATTCAATTTTAACTTTGTTTCAATTTTATTTAATTTATCCATTTTTAAAAATTGAAGTAAATATAAGAGAGAAACAAAATATCCCATAATTTCAGCATCCAAATTGATAGCCTCTGTTGGCATGAAGGAAAATACATTTCAAATGCAATATACATATCAGAAAAGGGTTGGTAGCAGATGAGAGTTACAGTCCTGGAGTTGGAGCACTGGTTACTCTCAACGCATCCAATGCTGTTTGACACTGAACAGAATGCGATTGTCAAAGGCAATTAGAAAATGGAAACAAACATGGGGTGAAAGCTTTACTCCTTCCATTGTTCTCCTCAAAGTAATTGATACTACCTTTTTCTTTCTTTCTTTCTTCTTTCTCTTTCTTTCTTTCTTCTTTCTTTCTTCTTTCTTTCTTTTCTTTCTTTCTTTCTTCTTTCTTTCTTTCTTCTTTCTTTTTCTTTCTTTCTTTTTTGAGATGGAGTCTCTCTCTGTGGCCAGGCTAGAGTGCAGTGGCATGACCTCAGCTCGCTGCAACCTCCACCTCCCTAGTTCAAGCCATTCTCTTGCCTCAGCTTCCCAAGTAGCTGGGACTACAGGTGCACGCCCAGCTAATTTTTGTATTTTTAGCAGAGATAGGGTTTCACCATGTTGGCCAGGATGGTTTCGATCTATTGACCTCACGATCCTCCCGCCTCAGCCTCCCTAGTGCTGGGATTACAGGTGTGAGCCATCGCACCCAGCCATGGATACTACTTTTAAACATACTTGCAAAAAGATGGTTATGCATCTACCTGTGTGTGCTTATAATTTACACAGGAGGGATCATATTATGTAAACCTTTTGCACCTTGCTTTTTTCAAGTAATATATCTTGGATCTCTTTCTATGTTAGCGTGGATATATCTGCCTCCTTCTTTTAAGAGTCTGCAGGTATTATTATCCTTTTAATCAGTTCTTAGTTTTGGAAAACAATTCCTCACCCTATGTTAATTTTATCATAGGGAAGAGAAACAGAACCAAACAATATGAGTTGTTTTGAAGAGCCCGTGTGCATCATGAACTAGATTCTTTCAGCATGTGGGGCACAGACAGCCCATGATTCTTCTCACTTTGCCTTGGTGAGTCCCTTGCCCCTCTGTCCTCTGTGAGCCTGATCTGTGCACCTGGCCTTCAGGACTCCTGGGCAAAGCACAGCCTTGCACTGCAGCCCAGAGGCAAATGGGCTCCACCACATTCTTCAGGATGGCCTGGGACACATCGCTGAACTTTCCAGGTCTCTGGGTCTCAGCTGGATGAAGCAGAGCTCTGGTGTGGTCATTGTGTGCCAGAGTGGCCCAGGGAGCTCTCAAGGCCCTTCCAGCACTGAGAATTCTGATCCTGTACCACTGGGGGGTCATAGGGCCAGAGTCTCTGATGGTCCTAACCCGTCCAGTGCCGAAATAACATTCCGACGTATTGCACATGGTAACGTAACCAGTGGTCAAGCCCTCGGATGCTAACTCTCGTCTGCTGCCAGCTAGCGGGTGATGAAGCCACTCAGGGTCCCCAGTGATTCCTGGGAATGCTTGATTGACCTGACATGGGAGCTCCTCAGTCCTCTCCTGTTCAAGTGACTGTTTTTCATTTAAAAAAGTCAAACGTACTCACTGTAAAACATTAAACAGTGTGAAATAAAAGTGAATGCCCAGCACCCTGCGCCAGCTTCCCCAGAGGAAACCGCCCTGAACTTGTATTTCCTTTCAGACATTTTCTAGCCTAACCAGCAGGCACACATCGATGCAGCTGTGCACATGCGTGTGCTGCCTTCTGCACCAATGGGACCCGCTTTCAGCTGCCTTGTTCTCTCCGCTCTGCAGCACACACAGATGCCTCCATTCTGGTCAACAGCTGTGGAGTAGTCCACTGAACGGGCAGGCATTTACATGGTGTAGGATCTCCCACTCTCACAAACAACACTGCAGCCGATACCCACAGATGCACTTGTATTGTAGAGAGTCGTCCCATTGGTTCCAGTGGGATGGCACCATCGGTGGGTGATCATGGCCAGCATTTCATTGGATGTTGCAAAATGTTCTCCTACCTGGTTTCCCACTGGAGTCCAGCCAGAGTGATGGTGATTTCCTGATCCCATAAACCTTCACCAACACTGGATTTTATCAATTTTTTAAACTTTTGTCAACATGATACGGTGCAAACTAGAGTCTTGATTGACCTGATGACTCTCTGGAAGCTCCTTCCTCCCTTCCTCTCTCTCTCCTTCCCTCCCCTTCTTTTCCTTCTTTCTTTCTTTCTTCTTTCTTTTCTCTCCCCCTCCCTCCCTCTCTTCCTTCCTTCTCTCTTTCTCTCTTCTTCTTTTTCTTTCTTTCTTTTTTTTCTTTCTTCTTCTTCTTCTTTTTTTTTTTTTTGAGACAGGGTCTTTCTCTGTCACCCTGCAGCCTCAGCCTCCCAGGCTCAGGTGATCCTCCCATCTCAGCCTCCTGAGTGGCTGGAACCACAGGCGTGCGCCACCACCCCCAGCTAATTTTTGTATTTTTAGTAAAGATGGCCTGGTCTCAAACTCCTAAGCTCAAGCCATCTGTCTGCCTCGGCCTCCCACAGTGCTGGGGTTACATGGATGAGCCACTGTACCTGGCCCGTCAGCTAGCTTTCTGCCTCTTCGTGATTTGTGGGTTTTTCCTTTCTGACCACCTTCTTTGCGTTCTGATCTGGGGTCTCTTTAGTTCCCATGATGTTAGCTCTCATCTCTGTGCTCTGGCCCCCAAGTCCCAAGGTGGGGAGTCCCAGTATCTCTTGTGGTTCCAGTCATTGCTTTGGGTCATCTCTCCTTACCCCGGTTCACATTCCACATGTCCACACAGGGACCTTCATCCCGTCTCATCTTGCCTTGCAGACACTGGGACTCAACACAAAAGTGATGAATAATTACATGAATAAGTGCAAGGATATCTGCACAAGGAAGAGGCAAGGTTTAAAAGTGTCTACCGTTTTCTGACCAATCCTGTATGAAATGGGGTTTGATGTAATAGGAAAGACATTTCCTGCTTTCCTTTTCATTTACAGAATGAAATGGACTTTGCATGATGCATCATTATTTAACCAGTCCTCATTTTTAAATTTTAAAAAACTCCCCATGTTAATTTTATATTTAGAAAATAAAAAAACAAAACTCAAGCAGACAATGCGTGTTGTTTAAAAAGGCTGCAAACACTGCATGCAGGGCCCTCCTATGAGGAGGTGAGGGAGCATGAAGCCGCTACCACACGCTGGCCGGGGGCCTCACTTCTCTTCTGCAGGATTTCCCAAATTCGAGTCAAAACTGGTGGCATTTGGAAAAGACATGATTAACTTTAGGATGTGCCTATATTCATATATACATATGTGTATAAAACACTGGAATTGTAATGCAATTAGATCCAGCAATTTATCTTAAAATTCAGACTAATGTATAAAGTCAAATGATGCTGGGTAAAAACCAGTGCCCAAGAGTAGAGGATTGGCTCATTAAATTATGATACAGCCACAGAATGGAATAGATGCAGTCATCAAAAATAGTATTATACGTGTGCATGTGCATGGATGTATGTATAAACACGTCGCTTTGTAAATATATATGCATGCATGTATACATACATTGATACAAGAAATGTTCACAATGTAGTGTTAAACAAAAAGAGCAAGCTTAAGAACACTATGTAGAGGATAACTCATTTATCGGAAATATATATATATTTGTAACTGAGACAGAGTCTCGCTCTGTTGCCCAGGCTGGAGTGCAGTGACACAATCTCTGCTCACTGCAACCTCCACCTCCTGGGTTTAAGTCATTCTCCTGCCTCAGCGCACAAGTAGCTGAGGGTGCAGGCGCCTGCCACCACGCCCAGCTAATTTTTGTATTTTTAGTAGAGATGGGGTTTCACCATGTTGGCCAGGCTGGTCTCGAACTCCTTACCTCAAGTGATCTGCCTGCCTCAACCTCTCAACATGCTAGGATTACAGGCATGAGCCACTGCGCCTGGCCTGAAAGATATATTAATATGCATGTATTTATGCATATAAAGTCTAAAGAGATATATTCACCAAAATGTTAATTATGGTTGTCTTTTAGCACTTTCTTCTTATCTAGATTGTATAGCATTTCTACAAAGACACTGTATTAATTATGTAAATCATAAAAATAAAGATTTAAATAAGAAGTGCCCAGAAGTTTCAATATCGGCCACCCACTTGAATGTGCTGCCCTGGGAGGGACCGCAAGTGTAAAGCTACAGATCAGGTCATCTTGCCCATTCCTCAACGTTGAACCAAAGACAAACACTGCAAAACTCAGTTCTCCCCTTCCTCTCACATCTGCCTTCAGCCAGTGCATGATTTTACACCTGCCCTCCGCCACGAGCCCCTGGACAGAATTGACACTCACTGTCTGTGTGTCCTCCGCTCCCTCTGCAGACAGCCTCCTTGCAGCTGGATCTACCCTCACTGCCTCCCTACCCTGATGATCCTCTTGTTGGGTTCAGCAAAGACTTCCCAGTTGCCATGTCCAAAGCTCTGTCCACAACCCTCTTCCTGGTCAGTCCTGTTGGCCTCGATGCCTGCACTCTCTTCCGGTCTCTCCCTCGGTGGGTTTAGCTCCTAATATGAATGGCATTGTGTCTCCCCCAGAGTAAGTCAAAGTCCTCACCCCTGTACCTGTGAAAGAGACCTTCTTGGAAAGAGGGTCTTTGCAGAGGTAATCAAGTTAAGATGAAGTCATATGGGATAAGGGTGGGCCCTGATCCAATCTGATCAGAGTCCTTACAAAGGAAGGGACCATGCCACAGAGAAGCACAGAGGGAAGACGACCGTGTGACGACGGAGGTAGAGACTGGAGAGACGCTGCTACCAGCCAAGGAACACCTGGGGCCAGCAGAGCCAAAGAGACAGGGGAAGGGTCCTGTCCAAGAGACTCTGGACGGAGTGGAGCCCTGCCAACGACTTTTGTCCTCCAGCACTGTGAGAGAATAAGCGTCTGTTGTCATTAGCCACTTGGTCTGTGCTAATTTGTTATGGCCGTCACAGGAAACCAGGGACCCAGCAGTCCTCCGGGCCTGGGAGCATCTTCTCTTTGTGCTGAAGTGTAAGGAACACAGAGGCCCTGTTTTCATTGGTATGTCTAGGAAATGCAACCTTATTATTTATATTAGGTTGGTGCAGAGACTAATTGAGCTTTTTCTCGTTACTTTCAATGGCAAAAACTACCATGACTTTGCACCAACCTAAAGTAAAACGTAAAAAACAAAGTAAAAACTGTTTGTAAAAAAACAAAGTAAAAACAAAACCTGTTGCTTGTGAGAAAATAAATAAATAAATAAATAAAACTGTTGTTTTTTTGTTTGGACAAAGCCTGTCTTGTTTTTCTCGGGTCTCACGGCCTCAGAAGGGCAGAGGTGAGGGCCATGTGATCAGGTCCCAGATGGAAGCAGAAGGACAGGCAGGACAGAGCTGAGAGACCACGGAGAGCATGGACCCCCACAGGAAGTCAGGCCATACGCTGCACTGTGGGGAGCTGAGTCCATCAGGTGAGGCCCAGAAACAGGTTGGTGTCCACAGAGAATCATGAGGTATGTTTTAATTTTGTCGGGGATGCGTGCCCCTCCCCCTTTCTGGGGGGCTGTCCCTGGCCTCCTGCAGGGCTGTGTCCCCAGGGCCCTTCCCTCGAGGGTCATTAGGATGACCACGGTGGAACCAGCGGCAAGCAAAACCTGGAGCATCCAACGGGCAGCAGCGGCTCTGAGTCAACCTCAGAATATTGCCGACCTTTGCTTCAAGGTTGCACTGATGAATACTGCCTCGCAAGAGGCCTTCATGAAAAGAAAATACCCAACTTGTCCAAAATTGAAGTTGTACTTGCTCCTTGAAGAAAATTTGAACAATTCAGGGAAGCATAACGGTCCGTAAAGCCACCTGAGTGGACAGCGACAAGGCTCTTCCGGGATGCGGGTGCCTCTGGGTATCCGCTTGTCTGTGGGCTTCCCTGCCCACCGAGCTGAAATGGCCTCTCCATCACCTCCTGTACCTCTGCTTCCTGGCACTTACAACCTAAAGATCATAAACTTGATTTTCCTTCTCTTAGCAGAATATAAGAAACTGAGAGAACTTGGTTTTGTTTTGCTTTTATTATTTTTTCTTACAGTCAGAACCTGGAAGAATCCCTAGACCAGTGGTTCTCAAAGTGTGATCCGTGGACCCTTGGGTCCCCAAGACCTTTTCAGGGGTCCACAAGGTCAAAACTATTTTCCTAACACAAGGTCAAAACTAGTTTTTCAACAACTTAAGACGTTGTTTGCCTTTTTCCATTTCATTCTCTCATGAGTATATGGTGGGATTTTCCAGCGTCTACATGAAGTGTGGTGTCATAACAAACTGAATGCAGAAGCAAACATGGGGATCCAGCTGTCTCCTGCTAAGTGGGACTGAGAGAGATTTACAAAATGTAAAACAATGCCACTCTCTCTATATGATCTTTGTAGTAACATTAGATTTATTATTATTATTTATTAAGAGGAATTAGTGAAATATTTTTAAAATTATCAATTCTAGTCCTTAATATGTAAATATCAGTAGGCACAAAAATGCTTTGTGCTTCTGATTTTTAGTTTGATAACTGCTGGCCTAAACCATAGACGGTGCTCAAAAATATTTACTCAATGAAAGAATGAGTGACTCAGTGAAAGTTACTATTTCAATGTCATTTTCAGTTTTCTTTACATGTATTTAAAGTTTTGATAATTTCATGTCTTGCTTTTATTGTTTCAACATGTAAACTGAAACCCATTCCTATGCTACGGAACATTCTAAAAGCAGCATTTTGAGTGGCTGCATCATAGCCCATCTGGGGGAGCAGTTCTCACACACGGGAGTATCAGCACTGCTGGTGGAGCTTTAAAAATGATGTAGACTTTCCTGGGTAAGCTTTGGTCATTTTCTGGTGTGTTGTCACATTGCTTCCCTGACGTTGCACTGACCCGACCCATTCTTATTCCCAGCATATGAGAGGGCCACACTCAGTTTCATTGTCAGCAGCACCTTCATTAAAAAATAATTGAGTACTACTTGTTTTGATGGGCATGATCTTAGATCATTTGTGCTGCTATTATAAAATACCAGAAACTGGCTAATTTATAAAGATGAGAGCTTTATTTTCTCATGCTTCTGGAGGCTGGGAAGTCCAAGGTCCAGGTGTTGGCGGAATTGGCATGTGGGGAGGGCTCCCTCTGTTTCCAAGATGGCATCTTGCTGCTGTGTTTGTGTTCTCACAGGGCCAAAGTAGAAGAGGCCAGGCAGCTCTCTGGAGCCCCTTTCGTAAGAACATTAATCCCACCCCCGAGGGTGGAGCCCTCATGACTTCATCATGCTCCCAGAGGCCCCATCTCATAATACCATTCTGGGGAGGTTTCAGTTTTAACATATGAACTTTGGAGGGACCCAGCATTGAAACCATGGCAGGTGCCTCTGGGATTACTTGTGGACAGAGTTCTTCCCGGGTGTCCATGAGGCAGTTGTGTCTCCTATTCTGCGAACCATCTGACTGTGCTGTCTGAGGAGGCCCCTGAGAAGACCTAACTTCACCACTTGCAGTTTCATTTTCTTCTCTAAACCAGGGCAAGCAACACAACTGTCTCCAGCGCCTGAAACTCTTACCAAGGTCTCCTGCACTTTGGTCTGAATCTGGAGTTATAGCAGGTGACTCCTGCACCTGCCCTGACCTGCCTTGCTGCTGTTTATACCTTTAGGAGAGGCATCTTCAGCCCCATCTCTGCTATTGTTTATAACTTAGGAAAGGCATCTTCAGCCTCATCTCTGCTGTGGATTCAGAAACCCCCTGACAGGTCAATGAGTAGCACAGCACTCCACTGGGGACCACTTCAACCTTCCAAGGCCCTCAGTCAGGCATTAGTGTGTTCTCTAAATACGTGGAGGTTCTAGCCAGTATATAATGTGGCCACAGAGAGGGGCCTGGAACAGAGAAGGAGAACACAGGTGGCCAAGAACCACAGGAGCAACCTGGAACCTCACTCTCAAGAAACAGGCACAGCAGAGCAGGCTGGGCTCAGTGGCTCACGTCTGTAATTCCAGCACTTTGGGAGGCTGAGGTGGACAGGTCTCTTGAACCCAGGAGTTCAAGACTAGCCTGGGAAACACAGGCAGACTCCGTCTCTAATGTAAGTTTTTTAAAAAAATTAGCTGGGTGTGGCGGCATGAGCTTGTGGTCCCAACCACGGAGGAGGTTGAGGCAGGAGGATCACTGGAGGTTGAGGCTGCAGTGAGCTGTGATTGCGCCACTGCACTCCAGCCTGGGCAACAGAGTAAGACCCTGTCTTAACCTGTCTCAAAAAAAAAAAAAAAAAAGAGAGAGAGAGAAAAGAAAAGAAAGAAATAGACACAACAAACTAAAGCAGTGAGGTGCCATTTTTCCCTGCCGGATAAGCAGAGATTAAAATAAATAACACCTCATGCTCACGAGGGTACAGCTCCTTGAGGGGTGTGACAGGGGCACCCTACTGGAAAGCAAACTGGTATTTGTCATGGAGAAAAATTAACACACTCCCAAAAGGTGCATCATGAGGTGAATTCTGGAGCATTAGTAAGATAGACTATTGGGCTGGCATTCAAATTAGTATATATTTTTTTTGGTAGCTTAATATAACCCGAGAGTGTATATTTTTAAAAAATCTGACTTCAAACCTCTATATGTTATTTTCCAAATTATGCAAGAAAGAGAAAGAAGGATATATTTTAAAAGGACATAAAAATGTTCATGGTGATTAGTTACATCTGGATTTGGAATGTGTGTGTGTGTGTATAATTTTTTTGGCTGGGCGTGGTGGCTCACACCTGTAATCCCAGGACTTTGGGAGGCTGAGGTGGGCAGATCATGAAGTCAGGAGTTTGAGACCAGCCTGGCCAATATGGTGAAACCCGTTTTTACTAAAAATACAAAAATTACTTGGGTGTGGTGGTGTGCCTGTAGTAGCAGCTACTCGGGAGGCTGAGGCAAGAGAATCTCCTGAACCCAGGAGCAGAGGTTGCAGTGAGCTGAGATTGCACCACTGCACTCCAGCCTGAGCAACAGAGCAAGACTCCAACTAAAAAAAAAAGTTTTTTTCTCCATTAAGTTTCTGCAATAAACCAAAAATATTTACTTTCCTGAAATCAACATGACTTGAAAACAAGAAGTTTTTAAGGTCCCAGGTTTTTGGAGATTCCTATGAGCAGCAGAAACTGATATTTAACTTAGGAACAAGTTGGAGTTAATTGCAGTGGGAGAGTGGAGGGGTGGGTGGGTGGGACAAAGAGAGAATTCCAGAAAGAATAGCAAGAGTAGAGGCTCACAGGAGGGACCACGCAGGAAACTGGATAAGAGGCGACCTGGAAATCTACAGAACAGGTTTCAGCAAACTACAGGCCTTGGGCCAGATCCAGCCAGCTCCTTGTTTCTTATAAATGAAGTTTTATTGAACACCACCACACCCATTTGTTTATAGTTTGCCTATGGCTGCTTTGCGCCATGATGGCAGAGTTGAGACAGAGAAGCTGAATCAATATGGACCTGAAAAGCCTAAAATATTTACAATTTGGACCTTTACAGTAAAAATTTGCTGAGCCGTGGTCTGGAGGATGTCAACTACAGGAGGCTTCTGGGCTATGCTAGGGAGTTGGGCTGCTGTGGTGAGGGCAATGGAGAGCTACTGACCCATTTAGGGGAGGAGGATGATCAGAGCAGATTTGCACTTGTGGAAGATATCTCTGGCACAGTGGTGAGCACAGGTTAGAGGGGGACAAGGATGGGGATAAACCAGGAGCTGGCGTGGAGGTGATGCATGAAGTGAGAGGACACTGGGCTGAATCAGAGTAGCAGTGGCGGGGCTGGAGAAATGGAGGAGACCAGAGAGAGATTTAGCACCTAGCATTGACAGCAGCGGTGGTGGTGAACTGAATGCATGGGGTGAGCTGAGGAAGGGCTCAGGGTGACTGCCAGGTCCTGGCTCAGAGAAGTGCCACAGGACACGGAGACGGGAGTCTTGGGATGGGTGTTGTGGTGGAAAGATGGCTCCAGGTGGGAATGTCCTGTCTGAGGCTCCTGGTCAAGGAGACATGTCCAGAGGTAACTGGGCCTGGGGCTTTGGGGAGAGAACTCATTTAGAATCCAGCAGCCTGCAGATGTAAATTGCAGCCTGGGTGTGAGTGGAGAGAAGGGGAAGGGGTCTGGGCCAGAGCCCCAGGGAGGGGCACATCCGTGGAACGCCTGTGGAAGGAGGTGTCTGCCAAGGATGCTGGGAAGGAAACAGGGAACGTGGATCCAGAAATCAGGGGAAGAGTGACTTCGTCAGGAGGATGCTCCAGGGTCGCAAACGCTGCGGAGACGTCAACGTGGAGAAGGGTCCGTGAACGTACACATCCGTGTGTGTCAAGGATTCGGCCAAGAGGTGGCTGCTGACGCCTTACTGAGACTGATCGGTCCAGCTCGTGAAGTGGAAATGTGCCCTCCCCAGCCCTCTTTCCTTACCATGTGGTCTCCTTCGGGCTGAAGACCCTTAGCCAGGGCCACCGTCGGCAAGGGTCATCACCCACGAAGGTCTTGGCTGCGGCACTAGCTGGGCCTCTGGTAAGTTCGTAAGCCTTAGTAGCAACTTCAGTAATGACCCGGGTGCCGCTTGTTCTGTGGGAAACACAGGAAGAAAATGACCTGCTAGGAATGGAGTGACGATTCTGAATCTGTAGATCAGTGCTGTTCCATAGGACTTTCTGCAGTGATAGACACGCTCTCTCTTTGCTCTGTCCAGTATGGGAGCCCCTGGCCACAGGTAGCTACTGAGTGCTTGAAATGTGCTTAGTGCAATTGAGGATCTAAATTTTACAATTGATTTAGTTTGAATTCATTAACATTAAAATTTAAATAGCCGTATGGGACTAGTGGCACTTCTGCATTGGATGGTGCAGTTGTAGATGATAATTTTTTAGGGGTGAGAATTGTTCCTTTAAAATAAGAATATACGATATTGACTTCAAGTAAGTACTCTTTTAATACACTTCTTTCAATATACCTAGGATGTATTTGCAAGCCTGACACTCGGATATGTTGGTATATCAAAGCAGTTACGTCATTCTATTTACCTAAGAGTCCATTTAGACAAACTCCTTGAGGGGAAGGGATTTGAGGGCGAAGGTGCCACTAATCAGCAGAGTTTGCCCTGGCTGCTTCCTTGAGTCCACTTTGAACACTACTATTTTATCTGAGCACAATTGACGTCATCTCACAAGTAATCCTGGTGCACGGTGGCCAGGGCCCTGCTCTGCCTGGTGGACAGGGTGGGTAGAGGCTGTTAGAAAGGCCTCTCACAGCTTCTAAGTGACCTGGCCCCGAGCTGTGGACACACAGATCCCCCATCCTTGAGATGAGGGCCCACAGGAGGAGCAGATTAACATTCTCAGGTGTAGCTCTAATGGGACACGCAGATCCCCCATCCTTGAGATGAGGGCCCACAGGAGGAGCAGATTGACATTCTCAGGTGTAGCTCTAATGGGACACGAAGATTCCCCCCCATCCTTGAGATGAGGGCCCACAGGAGGAGCAGTTTTGCATTCTCAGGTGTAGCTCTAATCCAGGGCGCCCTCATGAGCAGCGCCCGGGACCCAGAGAGCAGTTTGCAGCTCTCTCCTCTGGCCTGTGTTCTTAGAACTTGGGAAGCGAGCTCCTTGGCATCACCACAGCCTGGGGAGCAGGATGAAAGAACCACTCCTAAGATGACCTTACGCTTCCCACCACGGTTTCCCTGCAAAGTTGAACAGTGAGTGTCTTCTCTCTGGGGGGGCAGAGGGGGGAAGACAGATACCAGGCCTTAGAGAGGCTCACCCACTCACCTGGGCAGGCCCCGAGCACGCCTCTGCTGTGGCACGCAGCTGCTCCCCCATCCCAGACCACCAGGGCCACACTCACAGAGCACAGAAAAATAAGGAGTCCTTGTTAACACCTGGCCCCCAAACTAATTGGTGGCCCCAGCTGACCTGAACTGACATGTGACTCTTTGGGGTCTTTCTGTGTCCATCTTCTGCTAGTATTTCTAGGTCACTGCAGAAGTATACAGGTGTTTGTCAGTGCCAGGGCGAGGGTGAGGCAGGTGAGGCACCCAGGCGCTGAGCACCTCCTTGAATCTATGCTTGGGCCCCTCATTTGCTTGTCCTGGTCCCATCCTGTGTTTGAGGTTGCACTGGAGCCCACCCCAGTATTTATGTAATATATTGGGGTATTTATTATGTCCTATAAATAGCATATACATATTGCAAGGCATTATTTTTCTCAAATCTGAAAAATTTGAATTCCAAAGCACAACTGGCCTGAGTTTTCAGTGAGGACTTGGGTGAGAATCGTCCACTGGGTCTGGCGCATCCCACGTCATTCTCGTCCGTCCCCACATGCAGCAGAGTGCAGGGCACACAGCGGGAGCGTGCTGGGGTCTGGTGCACGCCGACTGGCTGGAAACATGGGTGGCATGGTGCACTGGAGAAAGGCCTCGACCTAGACCATAGTGGTACCGGCAAGGGTTGGGGCTGGGCACTGTTACCAAAGAGCGTGGGTGGTCCCTCTTCACTCAGGAATCACCAGATTTGAAATGTATTTGCAGCAAAATTAATAGTGAGCTAGGCCCGTGTCCCAAAGGTTCAGGAAGGTCCCTAGAGAATGAGAAGTTTCGAGAAAGTTTGTTTAATCAACAGTGCTCATGTGAGATGACAGCGTGGAGACCAGAAACGGAATTCAGCTCTGGGGAGTGTGGACTGGGGTGGATTTCAAAGAACAATATTGGATAGTTTGTCAGTTTCAGATCATGAGAAGTTTCTTTAGCATAAGTATGTTCTAGGTACTTTAAAGTACTGGGACATACATATAATAAACTATTATTCGTGTTTTATTTGGGATTCAGACTTGACTGGTGTCCTGCGTTTATCTGGGCATGGGCTGGGAGAAGTTAGCAAAGCAGGTCAAGCTCTTGACCCTTTGGGGGAACTGGAGAGAAAGAGCAGAAACCAGACACTGATCCTGAAGGCCGAAGGCCCAGCCCTGAAAAGGGCCAGTGGTCCCAGCGGCATCGAGGGGCGGGCCTGGAGAGGATGCCAAGGGCCTCGGTCCATTCGGAACCCCCAGCCCCTGCTCCAAGGGCGCCAGGATGTGGGTTCAGTGGGTTCCTTACTCCACTGCAAGAGGAAGGGGACTCAGGCCTGCTTCCTGCTGGATCCGCGGGAAACGCCACCATGGCCAATTCTGGGCGTGGAAACAGCAGCTTCCTCAGGCCTTACCTGGCCCCTTCTCTGCACAGGTGTGGGGGACCAGTCCCATGCTTAACTGCGGCAGGGCGTGCGGCTGTAAAAGCTGGTGAGGTGGGGCCGCAGGAGCTCAGCCTCTCTTCCTCTGGCTAGAGGGAGCCTGTTCACAGGCCCCTCAGCCCACCCCAGAGCAAAGCCTGGAACTCTTAGAGGGCGGCTTGGATCTGTTCATTTGGTTCTTTATTGTTTAGTTTTTATTAACATGTTCTCAGCAAATTCCGTACAGCCAGCACTGTTAGCCTAACAACCCAAGACTGACTGCACCTCAGCACATTCCTCTCCATTGCAGAGTGTAATTGCAATGTGAAGTCAAAACTAAACTGTTGACAGAGGGTGTCTGTCAACCTGTTTTCAGGCTATATTCAGAGCCCATGGAAACGCCTTTGCAGGTGACATGGAAGTGGCCTGGCTTGATGTTTCCAGATGGTGGTAGCATTTTTTCAGAAGCACCAATGTTAAATTGATACTGTATGACATGGTACAAAACCTTAGGATGTCTTCCTTGGAGTTACAGAAACTGACTCACCTTGGGGACTTGATCCAGCCCCAAAGCAGCGCGCAGCGGGCGGGCCAACCCTGTTTGTATGAGTCTCTCAGGCTGCATAGACAGAAGGCAGCTCTTTCTCTTGGCAAAAGGACTCACTCCTGTGTCTTGGTTGTGGGCATGAATCTAAGATAAATGAACAAAAGTTCCATTCCACATTATTAAACGATGTCCTAGCCCATCCCAAAGCCACCTCTGGGATGCCCCCCATATTACATCTCTTTATGATCCGTGTGTGTGGTCGCTGTGAGCCCAGCAGAACCCTGCATGTGGGATATAAAGACACCTCTTCTGGCCCCAGAAATGCAGCCTGCTGTCCTTGTCCTTGACTACCCCGCTCAGGATGGTAAATGTGGCTCTCAGGAATACATTACTGTGCATCCTGAGCCACCAAAATTGTGAAAGAGACAGCGATTCCTCTGACGTGTGGTTTGAGTGGTTTGAGGAATTTCCCCACCGACGGGGGCCTGGCAGCACATCCTCCTCCGGGATGCTGTGACATTATGATTGAATGGCTACACCGTGTGAACAAGAAGCAAAGGGCATTAGGAGGAGCTGCTCACATGCCCAAGTGTCCCATTGTGAGGGCTCCCTGGGAGAGAAGCCGGCCAAGCTTTGAGAAGTGAGAAAGACCTCCGAGATGGCAGGCCAGCTCTGGGGTCCTGGAGGGAGGCTTGGACTCCTGGAAGAGGACCGACTGTGTTTTGGTGGCACGGACAGTGAACCAAGGTTCCTTGTCACCCATGGGCTAGGCTTTGCCACCAACCCTCTGGTTCTGGCCTCCTGGGGGACTCCCCCATGTAAAGAGTGTGCTGCTTGCTTGTGGAATTTGAGGATATCTCTCTTGGTGCCACGGTCTGTTCCTACTGACTGCAGAACAGACTGTCACGAGGCAGACCTGTGACGGGGCAAGGGTGGGCATGGAAATCCCACATTGTGTGTGGCTTGAACACCAGGGCCAAGCCCAGGTCCAGGCTAAGTCACTTTGACTTCTGCCTGTGCCATTTCCAAGTTATGACTCTGCCTCCCTTGGTGCTGGGGCAGCCCTGTGAAGTAACTGTTTGCATTTTCGATTTTATTTTTCAGGGCAATTTTCCATTTACACAACATTGAGTGGAAAGTCCAGAGTTCCCATGTAGGCTGTCCCCTCCTCACACACAGTCTCCTCTATTGCGAACATGTTGTATCAGTGCGGTACATCCATTATGGTGGATGAACCAATATTGATACCTTAATAGTAACTAACTTCCAGAGTTTCCATTAGGGCTTGCTCTTGGTGGTGTGCATCCTGCGGGTTTGCACCAAGGTGTGACATCACGTATCCATCATCAGAGTCTCATACACAGTAGTTTCATTACCCACCCAATCCCGTGCTCTGCCTACCCTCCCTCCTTCTCCCACCCACTGGCAACTGATGATCTGTTTCCTGACCCCATAGTTTTACCTTCTTCTCCAGGATGTCACATGGTTGGAATCATGCAATACTTCGTCGTCTTTTGCCGCCCGATTTATATTTAAGGTTCCTCCGAGTCAGTCATTTCCTGGAGCAAAATCTCATTTGTGTTTTTATTGCTGACGAATATTTCATCGTATGAATGTACCACAGTTTGTTTAATCTGAAGTTATTTTGAGTTTTGTTTTACAGATGAGGAGATAGAGACTGAGCGTGGTTAAGTGTTTTGCCATAAGTCACACAGTTTTGGGGATGTGGAGTTCTGGAGAACTGGACTGGAACCCCCATGGTGTCTTACCGTATCTCAGACTTGGGAAATCTGAGTCGTCATTTGTAATTATTTCTGCATCAGTCACAGGTGTCATTCAGCACTCACTAAGGGGCTTTTTGTATAGCTTTTCCGAATTGCTGGTAACTGGAGCACTCTGGGCCAGACACTTCTGGGGGCTGAAGATGGTGTGGGTGTGTCCAGCGAGGGCAGAAGGTGTCAGTTTAAAGGACGACTCTCTGTGGCCACCTCACAATCTATGCACCCCCCAGTGCCGAAGTAGTAGGCACAGAGCTGTGACCACCCTCAGGGACCGAAGCCCACTGTGGGCAGCTGCTGGTCTTTGTGATTGCTCCTATGCTAGGCTTGGGGGACAGAAGACATTTTTTCTTTTGCTGAGACCTGAAGGGGAACAAATCGTTTAAAACTTGGCATCTAAAGCTTCCCTTTCCCTCTAAGGAAAGCCTCTGGAATCATTCTGCAAAGTATTCTCTCTCCTTTTGTTCTGTTTAAGATTCAGGTGTTGACGACTTCCTCTGGGAGACCATATTAGGGTCTCAGATTTCACCATCAAGAAAACCTCTAAGTATTTTAGCAGAAAGCTCCTGATTAAATTGATCTCCTCGGCACTGCAGCCTTCGCCCTCTCCTGGGCTAAGCCACAGAGAGACTCTGCTCACTGGGCAGCTGTTTGTGGGTATCTTGCGGTAGTGTTCCTGCTTTCTTTCTCAACCACCCAGATTTAGCTATTTAAGTTCCCCTCATAAATCAGCCACCCAAGCATCTTAATCATCTCCTTCCAGTTTGTCTATAAGTCTCTGCCCTCCAAGAAACAAATTACCCGCAATTAAAGTTAGTAATTGAATTTATTTTGGTGGTAAAGAGAAAATTTATCCATTTTGCTAGTAATTTGTAGTCATTTTTAGTAATTGATAGTAATTTTCCAGTAAATACTAATTAAATGTTTCACTAAGTAAAAGAAGTATAGAGTAATGTATTCACTAAGCATTAGTATTCCCAATTTATCTTTATACCGGCAAGTGATTTCGGTGCAGTTGGTAAGATCCCGTGGCATTACTCTTGTGGTGTTAAGCTCTGAAAAAGCGAGCAAGACTGTGCTGCTTGTCCAGAATCGGCTGCACCATCACCGCCAGGAAGGGGCCCTCCAGGCTTCAGACTTGACTCCATGCAGATGGGGCTGGATGCAGAGGAATGAGCCCCAGCGGAAGGGTTCCTGTCCCCAGGCAGGAAGCTGATGTGGCATCCTCCCTGCTGCATGTCACCCTCCTTGCCCACGTGGGGAGGTCCTGACCGCAGTGTGGATTCCTCCACAGCTAGGAGGACAGGACCTTGAGCTGATGTTTGGGCCATTCTGAAGATGCTTATTTTGCAAACTTGTAGCAAGTGAAATTTGCTACACCGACCATGTTAGAAGTTTTTATTTCATGAAATGAATCCATTCATCCCTACTACCTGGTGGGTACTTAGTTTTTAACTAGTAAGTTATTTTTTTCCTTTAAAATCACTGTCTGCCCCCTCACCCGCGAAGCGAACGTCGTCCGCGTGGGGTGCTGTGCGCTTACTGCGTGGCGCTGTAATCCCGCCTTTGCTCCTCGATTTTTTCCGGCAGAGGCCTCAAAGCATGTTCGCTGGGTGAGAGGGAGAAGTAGTGATTTTCCCCAGGACATGCTCCTAGTTAGAAAATAATATCCCTCTAGAATTAATTAATTAATGGGAGTTGATACAATTAACAAATACTGAGCAACAAATTCTACAGAGGTGCCGTTCTCTAATTAGTGCTGTGGTTTAGGGCATTGCAGAGTCTCTCAGCTGCCATTTCCTGACCAGTAAAACGAGGGGGCTAACCTGAAACTTTCCACTGCGATCTATCTTCCCAGGGTTTTCTTTTAAAGTAGAAAAACAATTAAAATATGTTTTTATGTTTATTTAAAATGTAATACACTGTCATGAGAAGTATTTTGGAAAATAAACCAACAAAAAATGCATGGACATCATTCATTGTTCCCAGATGTAATTAATATATTAGCACATTTTTGTTCAGACTTATTCTTTTCTGTAGGTTTGTTTTTTCATTGTAATCAATCACAATATAAACTTCAATTTGTCTAATTTTCCCTTGATAAGAGTGTTTGGAAATGTTATAATGTAGGCTATATAAATATAGTCTCTAATGATTCCAGAATCTAGCAAATGTAACAACTGGAATTTGCTTAGCCATTCTTTTATTGTTTTTTTTTCAGACATTTAGGGTGTTTTAACATTTTTGTTATAAATAACACTTCTCTGAACATCTTTATAAAGCCTTTTATATATTTAGATCGTTTTCTTTGGTTAGATTCCCAGAACAAAATTATGAGGTCAAAGGACATGAATATTTTAAGGCTCACTACTCCCGGCCAAACTGTCTTCCAGAATGGCTGCCCTGGTTTCGCGTGCCCCAGCACCATATGAGAAGTTCCCATTTCACCACTCCATCTCAGTTTTGGATATTACCATTAAAAATTTCTGCTAGTTGGATGGGTCAAAAATTGTGCCATGTTTCATATTCATTTTATTATTAAGCATGTGGTTAGACGGTTTTTGTCACGTTACTCTTTGCGTTCTGTCCCCTTGGAATTGTTTCTGCCCCTTTCCCATTAATCTATTGGGATATTTACATTTTTCTTCCCCATTTATATGAGCTATTTATATAATAAAGTTATTAACCCTTAATTGTATTTCTGCACAATCTTTTTCTAATGGCATTGATTTCTAAATTGGCTTTCAAGCTCACAGTAATTCTTAAACGATTGGAGGACAATTTGACCTTTCTAGTGTTTTCCCTTCTGTTGAGCGCCAAGTTTAGAAGGATATAAGCCAACAAAACAGAAACCTGTGCAATAAAGATGTTGGGGTGTTTTAAATATCCATGTGAGCCTGGCTTTTAAAAACCTTTCTTTCCTAGCCAAGGAATCCTTGTATGAATTAAATATGAAACTTCCATTCCTTACAAAGTAAACATGTAATGATATACTTCTTGCCCCCATTACAAATCTGAGGGGAGCCTGCTCTCTGATCTCACATAAAACAGGTGACTCTTCAATTAAACATAAATTTTCAATTAAAGCACATCCCTCTGGGTGGCAGATCGCAGTTCCCACCCCGGCTGGGCAGAGCCTTCCTGGGCAGCCTCTCAGCATCCAGCTGCTGCTGAAGAGGCCAGGCTCCCTGGCAGCTCCCAGGAGTGTGGGCTCAGCCAGCTGCCTGAGGAGCCCAGGCCTGGGCAGAGGGGCCCAGAGCCCTGCCGTGATGCCCACTGTGCAGAGCAGAGCCAGAACCTTTGAAAACCGAGGGAGAACTCTCTCCTTCTGACCTCGCAGCCCTGAAGTTGCATTGGCTCAGCATGAGGCTCTGAAGTTACTTGAAAATAGCATCTTCCAGGAAAAGATCCAAGGGCTGCAGGATACTTGGGGGCACTTGTCATACTCCTCAGGCCCAGCCAGGCCCTTTCTCATTCTTTTCAGCAACAGTGATCTGAAAAGATACATGCTTATCTGTATAAGGATTTTAAAAAATTCTTGTAAACTTAAGAATGTTCAACAATCAAGTCAAATTCCCCACCTCTCCCACGTCTATCCCAGGGCCCTTCCCCTGGGGGAACCACTGGTATCAGCTCTCTGTGTGCCCTTCTTCCAGATACATGCACACCTAGAAATAGAGTGTGCATGTGCATGTGGGGGTGTGTGCATGTGGGGGTGTGTGCATGCATGTGTTTGTATGTGTGCACGTGTATGCTTATACGTGTATGTGCATGTATGCATGTGTGTACATAAATGTACATGTGCATGCATGTATGCATGACTGTATGCACGCACCTGCATGTATGCATGTATACATTTATATGCGCATGCACGCATGTGTGATGGGGGGTAAATTATGCATAGTCTGTGGCTTGCTCCTTTCATTTAACCTGCGTGGAGACCTTTTTACTTCAGCACATCTGGCCTGATCTTGTCTTGTTGTGGCTCCTGTAGGAATTAGAAGCTCAGGTCAGGCAGTGAACTAATAGGCTTTGGCAAACACAGAGCATGTGGAAACCTGGACTTACTTGGGCACTAGACCTCCCTCACCCGAGGATCAAAGATGCTTCTTCCCTTTTGCATTTTAATTCCCTACCTCTATAGTGACCCTAAGCTCCTTCCAGTTTTGTGATTCTAGACTAAACGGTTAAAAACAGTTGTTTGATGGAAGAGTCAAGAGATGTGGCAATTTTATGTCAAGAAGAATTAAAAACATTTTTGTGTTATTTAGAATAAGAATTACAGCAATCAAAATGTACAATTTCTTTCACATTGATAATACCATATTGGTGCAGAGATCTAAAAGCAACTTTACCATGTTACAATTTAGAAATCAGTGACATCTCATGCCACACAGGGTGAGAGGCAGTTAGGTCCAGAGGCAGGAGTCAGAGGAAGACTCAGAGGACCACGGTTCAAGCCTAGGCCCCTCCCTGCCTCAGATTCCTTATCCTCGAGATGGGTTGTGAAAACAGATGAAATAATAAATGTGAGTGTGTGTGTGTGTGTGTGTGTGTGTGTGTGTATGCCATGAAGAGACATACAAATGTTGGCAATTGTTATCAAGGCAGCAAACTTGAAGGTTTGTAGTGAGAAGGAACTGAAATTGACTAGCAATCCCAGATTTCCTCCAGAGGAGCTGCTGGAAAAGCATCGAGGAGCTCTCAGCTTTAGCAACCTGCCTATCTTGCTGTGTAGAACGTTCTGCGAGGACACACCCTCGGGCCCTTGGAGAACATGTTCTGAGGGAGATACCTTCATAAGGAGGGGGATCAGTGGCCAGAATGAGCAGTACCATGGATCTCTTTTTGCTGATGGGGAGTGCTCTCAGCGAACACGGTGGAAATTCTACAGGGCACATGGGAGGTATTGGTGAGACTTGCCTCCCAGGCTTGGCCAGGTACCTCAGATGTTCTGTGGCCAACTGTGCAGCTGGAGGCAGGTGGGCTTCGCCCTACATCCCTGGCTGGGTCACCCTGGAGTCCTCTGCCTTCAGTGCATAGCAGATTCTGGGGTGGGGACAGAAGAGCTGGCACCTTCCTCTCAAGTATCTGCAGCAATGACAGCCCCCAAGCAGAGTCCCTCTATAGACCATCTCACATGGGCCCCGGCTGCAGCATGGGTCCTCTTCTGGCCCATCACCCTGCAGGGTTGGTCCTGGCAGGCCCTGTGGAGGACCATGGTCCCAGAGGACCCTGTGCAGTAGCTGCTGTTTCCACTGGGGGGTGCTCTCCAGTTTCAGTATGGATTTCTGGTTCTCAGTGTTCTTGTGGTCATTTAGAAGGAAAAAACAAAAAAAGGTGGGGGAGTTAATAATAATCTTTTTCTTCCAAGTATTCTGTTATATATAAAGGAGGTCAAATGGGAGGACAGGGCAAGCTGTTAGAACATAATTTCAAAAGCAGCTATGTTGAAAATGCATACAAATAAGTTATTTTAAAAGATTAATCCATTCCCAATAGGAGCTTGAACACAATGTACATTTGAAGTTAAACAAATACATGTGCGACCTGGCTCTCCCATGAAAATAATTCTTTTTGTTTTTTTAAAAAAGTATGACTTATGTATGGGGCAGTCAAGGTTGAGCTTGAATAAAAGGGTGGCATTTAAAATTCAACAATGCTTATCTACTACAGGCTGATGCACATTTAAAAAGATCTACTTCTTATAAAGATCTATTTAATTAAGAAAAACTAATATCAAAGCAGTTTTTTGCATTTAAAATTCGTGTTTAAACTTCTCCTAGATTAAGTGAGCTTAAACAGTTGTGATTCCTGACTTTAACAGCATTATAAAATACATTAGAGATTGAGAGGATAAAATTCTGCCATGTTAGGTTATAACCTAACTGCTATTTGCAGTTGTAAGGAGTACTAATGGCGCAGGGACAAGATTTATTGTTGCAAAGACATTCTGCTTAACATTAGCCTTGTCATTCCATTAATAATGACTGCTTATGAGCCATCTCGTTGGCATCTTTGTTGTCCTGAAAACTTAAAACTCACAGCACAATTCTTTACGACGTATTCCATTGCCCCCTCTGGGTATTCCCGACCATTATCCCATTTGGTTATATTCAAAACTGCTGCCTCCGGAGAGAGCATTAGGCCGACCTTTCACCTTCCAATATTCTTGGTTCAAATGGCGTAATAACATGTAGTGAATATTTACAAGCACACTTATACTATAATAGAGTACTGCTGTGAACATTAGCACATATTTTCTGCTCAATCAGGCTTTGATGTAGAGCTTGCCAAGCACCCCAGAGAAAATGCAGTCCCCAGTAAGCTGTGCTAGTGAAACACCCTTGAACCTAAACAGCTTACATAACATAAACTGACTAGATGCAGATTAGCAAGGGGACAGAATTTCTGGGATGCCTGATGTCATCAGGGTCTTCCTAGCCGAGGACTCCAGGCTGGAGGTGGGAGTCCTTCATACCTGAAATTCTAAATGGATCAGCACGTGGCTTACCCAGAAAAGGAAAATTAAAGACCATGTGATGCATTGGCACCAGGTGGCCTGGTCACCTTCCCCAGGGCTTTAAAATTTCTTAATTTTTTTTAATTAAAAAAATGAGATCCCCTTACTTATAAATTGTAAAATACTTCCTAGTTCCTTCTCCTCATTTCCACATCAACTCCTCCCCTCTTTCCTAGCTCCACCCCTTCTCCAGCCACCCCGGAGAAGCCCTTCCTTAGTTATAATGGTTGGCTCTCTTTACTAGCTCTGCCTCCTATTGCCCACGCCCATTGCCTTAGTCCCACCCCTTTCCCTGGATGGCTCACCGCTCTTAAATTAGCCCTGGGAATTTCTAGCTCCTCCCTAGCTCCACCCTCCCCAGCATGCTCCACCTATTCAGCACAAGCCCCGCCCCCTCCTTCTAGAAGCCCAGTGGGGACAATCTCACCCCACCTTCCCCATTCTCCTGGGCCCAAGGGAGGGGGGGGGCAGCACAAGTATAGCTGAAACCTCTTGTTTGTTTGCTTATTCCCTCTATGCCTCCGAAATTAGGACTAAAGCTTTTTCTGCAGAGCCTGAATCAAAGACCAGAAGGGCTGTTGACTTTAGGCACCTGGCTAGTTCTGTTATGAGGAGCGCTCCGGGCAAGAAGGGCGTTTGTCTTTGAACACAGATGCATGTCTGTCTGTCCATCTGTCTACTTATAGTTACTTTTTTCCTTTTTGCAGAGCTAGCATAAATAAGAGTATTGGATTTTCAGGCGATTTCTACCTCGCAAATTCAAGAGGTCAGAGGCTTCTAATAAGATTCCTGTAATTCAAAGGAACCTCGTGGAAGGTCGGCCATCAGCAGTAATTGCATGGCTGTCACGGGGCCTGTCTGTCAGGAGTTTCTTAGAGATTTACACCGAAATCTACTGATGCCGCAGGGGTCCCGAGGCCTGGCCAGCGGCTGAGGTCCCCGCTTCTGTGTACAACCCTGCCCTCCTGCGGATCTGTGTACAGGGCTGAGCGACATGCCTCTCCTTAAGACCAGGCCCTAGGCTTAGGTATATGGGCAGCCTAAAGGTGACTTGCAGGAGATGGTTTTCTGCTCTTGTGGGCAAGTGTTTGTAGGGTGGGAGGGCTGCCTGTGGCTTGGATTAATGGGAATTTTCCCCATGTTTTGGTGGATGCCCTGCACTGCACCATGCACAAATGTGGGTTTGATAAGCGCTCTGTGATCCGGTTCATCTGGTTTGCGTTGTGGTTATCAGTAGAAAGGAGGTAGTAGTGGGGCTCCAGACGGCCTCCTCTCCTGGGAATTGTTATGTATGTAGGAGCTTGTTATAATACAAGTCATTAAACAGATTTAAATTTACCACAGGTTAAACTGTGCATCCCCATAAACAACTACATATAACGAAAGTCTGATCGAATATGGTTAGGCTGTAACACAGCATTAGTCTGTCTCCTGGCTTTATTGCTGGGTCAGCGTGAAGGTGGGGTGAGCCATTGCTCCTTAGTGGGCATTAAGACAGCCTTTCGGCATTTCCTATATTTTATGAAACTCTTTTGTCCTTGTCTGGGTGTAGGGCAGTGCCTGTGCCTGTGTTGAATTTTTTACCTCTTTTTCTCTCCTACTGTTTCCTTATCTTACTTTGCCTGGAGAATGAGTTTTCATTATTATTTATTCAGTCATGATTGTGTGTCACACAGTGCCCTTAGCATTTGGAGTGAGATATGCGATCTGGTTTTTTCAGCAAGTCCAAGAGGGAGCTACCACTGAACCCATCTTGTTGTTAAAGAACCATAGCTCAGACACATGAAGGCGCTTCCCTAGAGTCACACAGCCAGTAAGCAGCAGAGCCACGCTTCCAGCCAAGAGAAGCATGCTTAGCTCCATGATCTAAAATGCCGTCGGAATTACTTTTTATGTTACAAAAATATCTTAAGGTTTTAATAAGACACTGGGCAATTATAAAAGTTCTATTTAGGTCTGGGATATGTAACTCCTTATTCTTTCTAATGATGCTTCAGGTGCTTTATCATCACCATCCTCTCTTCAGTCCATTCGTGTGTTTATTGAGCATCTACTATGGAGCCTTTGTTAGTTGCCAGAATGAAGATGACTAAACCTCAATGGGGAAAGGACAGAGAAACCATTAATGGAAGATAAGAGTGTTGACATCTGTAAACGGGATTTTTTGAAGGTTTTCAGGAAAGGAAATAATCTAATTCTTCCAGTTGGGCTTCAGAAAAGACAAATCTGGCCGACTCTTTATGAAGAAGGAAAAAGGCTTTCTTATCAACTGTTTTTATTTATTGATTTATTATTAGTTGTTAGAAACAGGGTCTCGCTATGTTGACCAGCCTAGTCTCCAACCCCTGGCCTCAAGCGATCTGCTGATCCTTCTGCCTCGGCCTCCCAAAGTGCTGGGATTACAGCCATGAGCCACTCATGCTCAGCCATGAACTGATTTTGGTTAGATCATGCCAACAATATAGGTGACAAGGCAGGTTAAGGCCACCGAGGGAGAGAGAACAAGGTGAGAAGTAACGGGTCTTGAGACACTTCAGTATTTAAGAGAGAAAGATGAGAGGCCAAGTCGGGTCGGGAGAAGAAGCCGGAGAGTTAAGAAGAAAATGAGAAAACGATGGAGTCATGAACGCTAAGGGAAGAAAGTGTTGCAAGAGGAAGGAGAGGTGTTAGCAGGGCTGGATGCAGCTGAGAATCCGTGGAGGATGAGGCTTGGCAGTGCCCATTTGACATCACAACAGGGAGATCATTGTTGATGATGGTCAGAAAAGTGGAGAAACAGAAGCAGAACCAGACAGGAAAGCGTGGGTGGTTGGGAAGCGTAGACAGCTCTTAGAGGCGATCTGGGGAGGCGGTTCACGTTAGGGGTAAGAGAATAATGGGAGTAATCAGGAATGGGGTGGGTTTTCTTGTTGGGGGTTTTGCAGACTCATGAAAGGCAGAATCTAGTAGAGAGCTTAAAGACGCAGGAAGGAGAAGAGCTGGCTGGAGCACCAGGGCTTTCAGAGGCAGGAAGCCTAGAACATCACGATGGATAACTGAAATCATAAGAATTTCATTTACTCTTTTGAAAACTATTTCCTAGCCAGAGTTTGTCCTCTCATGAACATATTTCATAGTTTCAAATGAGGCTTCCTTTTTCTCAAAGTCAGTGTCCACGTGGTGTTGTGTGTCTGTGTGGAACATCTTCGGTGCCCCACAAGCTGCTGTAGGTGCGTCTCATCAAGCTGTCGTCTTCCCGCCATCTTCACTCTCATCCCTGGCACATCTGTAAGGGTCCCAAGGCCTTTTGCAGCCTCCTCCAGCAGCCTCCAAGCCTCTGCATTTGTTCACGCCCCTGGGAGCACTTTTGGCATCATGCTGCAGTTATGTTTTCATGTTGGCAAACTTTTTTCTGTTGGTCAGGTAGTATTTTCATCTTTGCAGAGGCTGCAATTGGTCCGTTCTGCCTTGTGTCAGTAAAACAACCACAGACGAGGCATAAACGTGCATGTGCTTGGCTGGGTTCCCCATAGAACTTCATTATGGACACTGGAGTTTGAATTCTGTAGAATTTTCATGTGCCACAAAGCAGTTTGTTCTTTGGATTTTTTCAACCATTTAAAATGGTAAACACCCTTCCTAGCTCACAGGTCACATAAAGAAGGTAGAAGGCTGGATCTGGTCTTTGGGTTCTGCTTTGCTGACCACTCTAGGCTGTTTCTTCTGGGAAGAGGGGATAGCATCCTTCAGTCCAGGCCACTGCCTGAAACTTTTCCTGATGAGTAAAAGAGTGAGTGACCTGTTTAAGCTGTTATATTTTCATCTGTAAGCTGTCCCAAATGGCAACATTCCTGTAACGTGTAAGTTAAATGTTCTCTGGTCTTAGAAATCCCCCTGGGAGGACACACACAGTGCCTCTGTGTGAGGATGACGTAACTGTCCTCTGAGAACCAGAGCATCTTTTCCAATATTAATTGGGCTCCAAGTAATTAAATTCAGATATCTTCCTCAGTAGGAGACTAAACTTCTTTCCTCCTTCAGTTCCCTCCCAAATATAAGCATAGGGTAAAATTTCAAGTCTTTCTGCGTGGTCCCTTACCAAAGATTAAGAAAAGAAACCCCATCCTATCTGACTCTGCGGAAGAGTTGCTTAGCTTATATAAGCGCCTTGAGTCCTCCCGGAAGGGAGCGGCATGGCCTCTGCTCATGCCCATGTGTGGGGGAGCGAAGACCACAGCGCGGGCCCAGCTGCTCAGGGCCTCCTTCCCAGGCTCCGCTCCACACACCTGGGGACTTGGCGCCCCGCTCAGCTGGTTCCTTCTGTCTGTGTTCCAGGGATAGTGTGATCCTTGTTTCTCTCACCTGTTAGGCTGAGACGTCTCCCTGCCTCCCCCGCCTCCTAGGGCTAGTTAATTTGAATTCCACATGAACAAGGAAGAACTTGTAAGTGATTTTATAGGTATAAGTTTACCAAAAACTTCATTTACTACAAAGCATTCATTGCTTATCTGAAATTTAAATCTGACTGGGTACCCTGTATTTTATTGGCTGACCCTGGTCTCACTGGTCCCTGAGTGAAGGCACTCGTGTGGGTGCAAGCCACACTACCTTCGCTAGCTCCCTGCCATTCAGGAACTCATGTTCATTTCTACTCGGTTTCCCTTAGTTTCCTCCTTCCTTTCTGTACTTAGGCTCTGGGATGATGCTGGAAGGAAAGCGCAGCCCCCCTGAGTGGGTGCTGCATGTGGGCTCGCACCATCAGATGCCCAGAGCGGTCCCCTAGCACATCAATTTGGTTCTTCCAGGACTCTAAGGTGTGTAGTTCCGTCCTCATGCGGAGAGATTCAGGAACTCAGCCTTTGAGCGGGTCCCTAACTCATGCAGGCCAGGTGGGTAGGAAGTGGAAGCAGGTGGGGGCTGTGTCCAGGGCTGTTCTCCATGGACCCACAGAGTCGGGAGCCGGGCAGCCGGGGGTAGAGCTCTGCAAGTCCCATTAGCTCCCCAGGAACCCCATGTAGAATGCATCACCTGGAGAAGCTGCCAGGAGGCATTGAAAGGGAAAGTTGCCGTGCGTCTGTAAAGCAGTGACAATAGACCGGCCTGAAGGTGGGAGCCACTGCTTGGCAGGTGGGGCAGTTGTGAGAAAGGACAGTGGGGTTGGAGCAAGCTTCTCCACACTGTACCCCCAAAACCAGAGCTGTCGAGACCAACTCCCTCCAGTACCCACTCACTGGGACTTAAGATCTCTCCACTGGAGAACTGCTGCAGCCAGTGACATCTGCAGATGTGAGCTAAATTGGTCCATATTTCAGAAACCTTGGGAGGTCACCTCTGGGGGCTCCAGGAAGCATAGGCAACCAGACTGTAATAGGGGCGTGAGTAAATATATCTCCCTCTCAGCTCATGTGATCCCCCTGAGAAGTTTTTGGACACAGATCATTATTGATATATTGGAAGTGTCTTCAACCATATCAGGGTGGGGGCTGGGGGCACCAGGATGCCAAATGGCTGATATGTCTGCACAAGGACTAATCTTCATGATTGATGCCCAGCCCTGCTGCCAAGGCGAATGCATGGCCATGCCCATTCATCTCAGCCTAAATATGGATGTATATCGATGGACCCATTAAATGGCTCGGGCTTCGGAGACATAGGATCAGATTAGATAAGCCCCCACATTTCTTCTTTTAAAATATGCAGAGAAAACAAGTTCAAAATACCAAGTGCTGATGAGGACCGAGGGTCTGGGAGGAATTGACGAACATCTTGGAATTCAGAATGAATGCTTTAAACTTTAGGCCTCTTTGGCAATCAATACGTACACAAAACTCCCATTAATGTTCACAGGAGTTAAAACATGCATATCAACAGCAGACCATTTATTTCCAGAGTCGTCAACACCCCAGTCTGATGCAGGCTCTCTTCTCTGGAAGACGGAGGGGATACCGAGAAAAGGGCTGCTTGCTGTGGAATTTCATCCATTAAGGCTGGGGCGGTCTTAATAGCAAGATTTCCGCACACTGCTGCATTTTCTCTCAGGCCGACCTCCCCCTGAATCTGTCTGTTCCCCCAGCTGACAGAGATCTCAAGCAGATCCCAGAGTTTTACAACTTTCTAACCACACCTGACCCCTCGTAGGGGTTCAGGTGGCTGCACCCCTGTCCGTGGCTCTTGGAGCTTCCCACTCTCCATATGGAGTCCTTCAGGAGGAGGGGGGGACAGGATGAGGATTCACCCCCTGCCAGCCCCAGACCACTGATGCACAGCCTATAATTTATCATAAAAGGTTACCAGGTTGCGTTATCCCACTCTGTTATTAATCAGAGTGCTTTGGCAGGTTGGATTTCGTGGCCTATAAATATTCATTACATTTGGACTGCTTTGTAAACAGCAGCATTTCTTTCTGTTTTAGAGAAAATTTTGTATCTTCTTGCCTTCTTGTTAGTCCTATCTGTGGCATAAAGTGAGTTGACGTCATATTGAGAAATACAGGTCATCTTCTCAGTGCCGGTGGTTGTGTCTCTGGTTACGAGGCGCCTGTGTGCATTTGTGGAATGAAGTGTCAGCAGCAGCAGATGCTCCAGCTACAGACAGATAGTCCCACCAGAGGGGCTGTAGTTCTCTTTATGAAAATACCCTTCTTAAAATTAGGAACTATTTCAAGCATTCCAAAAATAAGAGAGCCTTACAGCTACCCACTTGCCCACTGTCATGATCAAACCCTGAGATTAGAGATGAAATGGACCCCTGCACACTCCTCTGTGACCACAGCCCCCGCCATCCCTCTTAGATTCACTCAGTGGTCATCATTCCTACGTATTTTTATACTTTTACAACGTAGAACATATCTGTATTTCAATAAGTTATCTGACAGTGGTTTGTGGACTTATAAAAGAAAACAAAGCTATGGTATCATACTGTCTGTATGCTTTTTCATTGTTGTTATTGACTTTTTTTTTTTTTTTTTTTTTTTGAGATGGGATTTTACTATATTGCCTAGGCTGGAGTGCAGTGGCTATTCACAGGTACAGTCCTAGCTCACGGTGGCCCTGAACTGCTGGACTCAAGTGATCCTCCTGCATCAGCCTGAGTAGCCGGGACTGCAGGTGCACATGGCTGCACCCAACTATCCTTGTTTCTTTTTCCACTCCACGTTATGCTTCTATGCTTGCATCTATAACTCTAATAAATTTATTTTATCATATGTTTTTTTTTATTGTAGCACTCCGATGTTGTCTATCTATTCTCCTATTGATGGCTAGTTAGCCTGTTTTCAATTTCCCCCTATAACCAATACAGTGGACTTGGATGTTCTTTTCAGTACATATCTCATTCTAACTTGTACACAGGAGCAAAAACAAAATTACCATTGAGAAATCACATTGCTAAGTCACAGGGCACAAGTGTCTTCAACTTTGTTAGGTAGCCCCCAATTACTCTCCAAAATTAGGTACCATTGTGCGTTCACACTAGTGGGTATGGAAATTCCCCTTCCCCCTCACCTTACAACAGTTGTAATTGCCCAGTTGAAAATGTTTGCCAGTCAGCTGGGTGTGGATTGATACCTCCTTGTTTTAATTTGCACTCCCCCTAGTTACTCATGAAGTAAAGCCTTGTCTAGATTTATTGGCCATTTACTTTCATCTTCTGCAAACTGTGTGTTCTTATTGCTGGGTCATTTTCCTGTTGTGATATCTGGTTTTTAATTATTGATTTTAAAGCATGTTTTAAAAATATGTATGTCTGTGTATAATAATTTATTTCTTATGCATATTACAAATATTTTCTCCCAGCCTATGGCTTGTTTTTCCCTATTATTTTACTGCATCTTTTGATGTACACATGTTTTAATATCAATATTATCAAAATTACTAATATTTTAATTTACATCTTTGTTTTTTGTGTTTGTTTAAGAAAAGTTTCTTTGCCAGAAGAGTCTAATATTACTGGTATATTCAGTTACTAGAAAAGTGACATGCGGTTACTAGAAAAGTGATAAAGTTGGTTTTCAAACATAGGTCTTAAATCCATTGGTGAGACATTTGAATGTAAAAAATGGGTATCTGCTTTTACATTTTCTTCATGGAAAACCAATTGTCACAGCTTCATTCATTGAATAATCCAGCGTTTTGCTAGTTATTAAAATATTGTGTTGTAAAATTTACCATAGAAACTGAAGACACAGACACACATACACACACACACACACACACACACCTCTTAAGGATTATAAGCCAAGAAAGCAAAATAATAAGCCATCAGCTGTGCTCTGACATAGAGTATTTCTAGTATTTTGAGAGCATTTGTGTGGGCCACTCCTTCATCTTATTCATTTCTCTTCTCCTTCCCAATTTGTATGATACTTGGTCCCCTGGTCGTCTTTACCGTGTTCCACACATATATGTGTCCCTACACAATATATTCTGTACTTGTGCCTTTCTTTTCCACTTTATCTAAATGGAAATACACTGTAGGTATTATTTTTTGACTTTCATTCTGTTCCATTGGCCTTTTTTTCTTTCCCTATGGCAAAAATTTACTCTCTTATCTAATATAACTTTATAATAGCCTTGATGCCTGAGAGGGCAAGTTTCCTCACATTGTTTATTTTCTTCAGTATCCTCTTGATTATTCTTGACCCTGTGCTTTTTCATTAGCATTTTAAGAAAAGCTTGCAAAGTTTCTTGAAAAACCCTGTTGGAATTGTAATTGTAATTACATTGACTTTATAGATTAATTTTGGTAGGTTTGACATATTTATAATGAAGTGTTCTAATTCATGTCCATGATATGTCTTCTCATTTATTTATGTCTTGTTTTATATCCTTTGATAATATTTTATATCGTTTGATAATATCCTCTTAGTACTGTTCTCATACAAGTATTTTTTTAGGTGTTTTTTTTTTTTGCCAGCCGCATTTTTGCATTTTGTTGTTGTGATTTGGAACTTCAGCATTTATATTCTGTAATAAGATGCTTGGTGATAGACCTGATTTTTATTTGCTGATTTATGTATTAGGTTTCTATTGCTGCTGCAAAGAAGATATCACAAACTTAGTGGCTTAAATAAATGCAATTTTATTTTCTTACAGTTTGGTAGGTCAGAAGTCCAACGTGGGCCTCACTGGGCTAAAATGAAGGTGTCGGAAGAGTTGTGTTCCTTTCTAGAGACTCTAGGCGAGAATCTGTTTCCATGCACTCACATTTCTTGGCCTGTGGTCCCTTCCTCCATCTTCAGAGCCAGCAACATTATAGCACTCTGACTCCACTTCTTCCATTGTTCCAGCTCCACTTCTTTGATTGTTCCAGCTCCACTGCTTCCATTGTTCCAGCTCCATTTCTAAGGATTTGTGGTATTAGATTGGGCTCACCCTGGATAATCCAGGCCGATCTCCTCATCCCAAGGCCCTTAACCTTGATCACACCTTTTGCCGTGTTGGTCAGCATAGTCACAGGTACCAGGAATTAGGACACAGACGTCTTTTGGAGTCATTATTCTGCCTACTACAATTTGATATCTAATAACCACACTGATCTTTATTTCTAGTATTTGTCTATAGATTTTCTTGAATTGATAAATGGACTATCATATTATCTCTTCCTTTGCTATATCTGAAACATGAATTCATTTTTCTTTTCTTATTGCATTGGCTAGAAGAAAGTCAAATATAAGTAGTAATAGCAGGTATTCTTGTCCTCAGTTTTAATGAGAACTTCTAAAGTCTCACTATTATGTATAATGGATGTTGTAGGTTTTGAATAAGTGTCCTTTGTCAGGGTAAGAAAGTTGCTATTTAGATTTAGTTTATAGTTCACAAATACTGTGACTGTGGATTTTAATTAATATTTTTAGAGACAGAGTCTTACTCTGTCACCAAGGCTGAAGTGCAGTGGAATGACCATAGTTGGCTGTCAACCAGAACTCATGGGTTCAAGCAGTCCTCCCATCTCAGTCTTCAAAGTAGCTAGGACTACAGGTGTATGCCACCATGCCTGGATAATTTTTTATGTTTTTGTAGACATGGGGGTCTTGCTATGTTGGCCATGCTGGCCTTAAACTCTTGGTCACATACAATCCTCCTGCCTCAGTCTCCCACAGGCATGAGTCACCACCCTGGGCATTAGAAACTAAATTTATCCTTGTAGTGCTGCCAGTTTGAGCTTGTTACATTTTGGAGCTATGTTGTTAGAAGCACACAAAATTTATAATTGCTAATATCTTTGTGGTTAATTTTTCCCTACAATAGTATCATTATTTAGACATTTTAATACTTTTTGCCATAAATTGTATTTTTGTGTCATATTAATATAGATTGTACTCACTTTTCATTTGGGTAATATCTGCATATTATGTCTTATTTTTATTTTCAATTTTTCTGCATGGTTTTGTTTTATTTGTGTTCCTTTTAAGTCACATATACTTAGATTTCTTAATTCCCAAATCTGGCTGGGCATGGTGGCTCACGCCTGTAATCCCAGCACTTTGGGAGGCTCAGGCAGGCAGATCACTTGAGGCCAAAAGTTTGAGACCAGCCCGGCCAACATGGTGAAACCCCATCTCTACTAAAATACCAAAATTATCTGGGTGTGGTGGTGCACATGCCTGTAATCTCAGCAACTTGGGAAGCTGAGGCAAGAGAATTGCTTGAACCTGGGAAGTGGAGATTGCAGCGAGCCAGGATTGCACCACTGCACTCCAGTCTGGATGACAGAGCAAGACTCTCTCAAAAAAAAAAAAAAAAAAAAAAATCCCCAAATCTGATCAATAAGATCCTCTTTCAATAAGTAATTTAAGCCATTAATATTTATTGTGGTTAATGGACACATTGGGTCTTATATGTATGATCTTATTTTATTTTATATTTTTGTTTTTCATATCAATTTCTTTTTTTTTTCTAATTTGTTTCCTCTTTCTTTCCCCTCACATTTTGTCTTCTTTTTATCTTTTTTTATTGCTGTGAAAATAAAATATTTTTTGATACTTTTTTTTCTTTTACTTTGGAAAAGTAAAATACAGGTTATATTTTTATTTTTTGGTGGTTATTCATACATTTTTAAGATACTTAACTAAATATTTCCTAACAAAGGCTAGGCCTGTTTGGTATTTCTATTTTGTTTTTTCTGACTACAATAAATACCTTAGCTGATGTAGAATACACCCCCACCTTGTGTATTGTTAGGATTTGTTTTACCACTGTTTTTTAGTATAAAACATTGTCATTTTCTAAATTATTAAATTTACTGTTATATTTTTTATCAGTTTCTATGTTCACATTTGCCTCTTATTACCCATAAGCTCCTTTGGAACTTACTTCCCTTTCAAAGTGCATGATGGTATAGTTCTCATATTGAGGATCTGTAGATTGTAAATACACTAAATCTTTACATACCTCAACATTTCTTTATTTTGCTTTCACTCTTGACTGATAGTTGGACTGGTTTGAAATTCTTGGTTAAGTTTATCTGTTTTTCCCCCCCCCAAAACTTAAAACGTGTTTCTTCCTTGCCTTATGAAATTTCTTGTTGCTTCTGAGAACTCTGTTGGCATTGTAATTATCATTCCTTTATAGGCAATTCCTTTCTTCTGGAAACTTTGAGGTTGTTTCCTTCTTTCCCCCTCCCTCCCTCCCTCCCTCCCTGCCTCCCTCCTCCCCTCCCTCCCTTTCTCTTTCTCTCTTTCTTTCTTTTTCTTTCCTTCTTTCCTCCCTCCCTCCCACCCTCCTTCCTTCCTTCCCTCCTGCCTTTACTTCCGTCCTTTCCTTCCTACCTTCCTCCCTCCCTTCCTCTCTCTCTCTTCTTTCTTTCCTTTCTTTCTCTTCTCTTTCCCTTCCCTTTCCCCTTCTCTTCCTTTCCCTTCTCTTTCCCTTCCCTTCCCTTCCCTTTTCTTTTCTTTTCCTTTCTTTTTTCTTATTTCAATACAGACTCTTGCTCTGTCACCCAGCCTGGGGTGCAGTGGTATGATCTTGGCTCCCTGCAACCTCTGCCTCCTGGGTTCAAGTGATTCTTGTGCCTCAGCCTCCTGAGTAGCTGATATTACAGATGTGTGCTACCATGCCTGGCTAAGTTTTGTATCTTTAGTAGAGATGGGGTTTCACCATGTTGGCCAGGCTGGTCTTGAACTCCTGGCCTCAAGTGATCTGCCTGCCTTGGCCTCCCAAAGTGCTGGGATTAAAGGCATGAGCCACTGCACCCGGCCTTGTTTCCTTATTTTCTTATTTTCCAAGGTTCTGCATTTTTTCTAAGCTGCTATGCTGTGTGGACACAGATATTTTTATTTATTGAAATGAATTACCCTTGCATCTGAAGACTTCTGTCTTACTCCAGTTGTGTAACATTTTTAGCTATTATTTATTTTAAATTATCTAATATCACTTGTCTCCCATCCTCAGCTTCAAGTCCTCCAATTTTATAAATCTTGGAGCCTCTTGATCTATTCTCCACGTCTTTCAATAGGCTTTTCATACATTAAAAAAAATGTTGCTGCTCTCTGATCTTGGGGTAATCCTCAAGTCTGCTTTCAATTTTATTCTTTGACCTGAACCACCTTCCTCTTATAGTTTATCCCACCTTGTGTGTTTAAAACATTTTAAGTGACAATACATTTCATTTCTAAGATGTTATAAATGAGAATCATTTATATATATCCTTATTTCATTTGTTTTTATTATTTACGGAGATGTTGGATATATTCGTTTAGCATTTAAAACACATTTTTAAAAGTCGTTGCTAGGATTTTCTATAAACTTAATTTTATCTGGAATGAATTCATACTCTTTCTTTTATGATTTTTCTTGTATGAGCTGTGTTTTATGTATTTTGGAATTTTGGTGCGTAGGCTCGATTTAAGTGGGAGGCTTGTGATTTTGTGTCTTGCATCCATATTTTCTCTCCCCTAAGATTTTCTCTCTCTCCTCCCCCACCTCCCCCATTTATCCTCCCTCTTTAGTGCTCTGGCTGTTGCCTGTACACCGCTCACGGTGTCTCTAATGCAGAATTGGAACTTTTGCTCCACTCTCATACTGGACATGTGGCTGATACAGTCACAAAGCCACGAGGTGTAAGATTTGACCTTGATCTTTTTCCAGCCTACTTTGGTGAGAAGAGGGAGAGGGGCGTCCCTCCTCCAACCCTTCAACAGCGTTTATGTGTTTTTGATGAAGCCCTGTATGCCCTGCCTTTTTTGTCGTCCCTTTTCTGTCACTGGAAGCGAACTTCTGATGCTATCGCGCTTTGAGACCCAGAGCCCTGCCAGGCGCAGCTGCAGCCCCCCTCGTCACTGCATTTGTGTTTCACTCCGCGCCCAGGCAGTGTGTGTCTCATGCCGGAGCCTGGCTATGCTGTTTTGGTTTTGTCTGGAGCGCTGCAGGCCATGTTATCCAGTTCTTTGCAGCGGGGAAACCCACAATCAGCAGGGAGCTCTTTCTTCGTTCAGCGTCGTCCTGTTGACTTCCTCTCTCAGGCTGAGCTGGATATTCCAGTGGTCTTTTCTGTAGGAAAAAAAATCTAATTTTGGCAACTTCCATTGCTGCGTTCCTAATGATTGTCTATAGCCCTCTGGATTTACTTCTTTGTGTGGCTTCTGGAAAATGTGTGTGCGTGTATGTGTTTGTGTGAACCCATACATGGAAGATCCCTACAACACTGGCCTTACGGGTTTCACACCCTGTGGTTTTCTTATTTGACAATGTTTTATTCATTCACCAACTACGTCTTGAGTCCATGCTGTGCACCACACATGCTGTAGTCCTGCGGCCTGAGGTGTGGCCTGGGGCCCAGCAGCCTCCGTGTGGCCTGGGAACAGGTTCCAAAGGCAGCTCAGGCTCCTTCCAGGGCTCCTGAATTAGAGGCTGCATTTTCAACAAGATTTTCCAGGTGAGTTTCATGAATATGAAAGTCTGAGAAACACTGCCTTCTAGTGAAGGTGACCATACATCCTGAGTTAATTATTTCTTTTCTTTTTTTTTTTTTTCGAGATAGAGTCTTGCTGTGTTGCTTAGGCTGGAGTGCAGTGGTGTGATCTCGGCTCACTGCAGCCTCCACCTCCCGGGTTCCAGCAATTCTCCTGCCTCAGCCTCTGGGTAGCTGGGATTACAGGCACATGCCACCATGCCAGGCTAATTTTTGTATTTTTAGTGGAGTTGGGGTTTCGCTATGTTGGCCAGGCTGGTCTTGAATTCCTGACCTCAGGTGACCTGCCTGCTTCGACTTCCAAAGTGCTAGGATTACAGGTGTGAGCCACTGCACCTGGCCGAGCTAATTATTTCTAGGCCTCTCTTTGCTCTGAACGTTGTCCTCATTTAGACAGTAAGTTGTGTTTGGTTCTTTATGGTGAACCTTGGATACGTCATCTTCTAAATTCTTAAGAGTCTATTGGAGATACACCTGCGTTCTGAGTTCCCCTTAAGAACAAGTAGAGATATAGTGAGGCTGTGGCAGGGGGGATAGGGCGGTTTCAGGAAATTAGATGAAATAGACGCATTTTGTGTTGTAATTAGTTTAAAAAAACAAAAGCAGAAAGGTCTTGGCTTTCACATCAGCGGCCTTGGGGTCAGGCACTGTTTTCACTGATGTCTCTTTTGCTTGTTTCGGTCTGTGACCTCAGAGGTGCTGGGGCTTTCTGGGGGGCTGTCAGCAACAGGGCATCCTAGCCCCTTGCAGTGGGCAGACCCAGAGCATTCTCTCCCCTGACAGAGCTGTCCCGGTCACAGCTTGCAGAGGGCCAGGTTCTGTCATTTAGTGAAACTGTGCTGTGGGGTCTGCATGAGTGTCCTGTGGCTGCTGTGGCAGATCCGCACAGGCTGGCGGGCTGCAAAGGACAGTTCATCTCGCCCAGGCTGGAAGCCAGAAGGTCTCAAGGTGCTGGCAGGGCCGTGCCCCTGCTGGAGGCTGTGGGGTAGAGCTCCTCACTGCTTCCTTGGCTGGGGGCCACATGGCTGCAGCCTCTGCGCCTGTCCTCACGCGGCCTTTCCTTCTTCTGTCTGTGTCATCTCCCTCTGTGTCCACAAAGAACATTGTGATTGCCATTTGGGCCTGCTCAGTTGATCCAGAATTATATTCATATTTCAAGATTGTGAGTCGCATCTGCAAAGTCAATGTAGCCGTATAAGGAAACGTTCACATGCTCCACGGAGCAGGACAAGGGCATCTTTTGGGGCACTGTTTTCCAGCCTACCACAGCATTCAAAAGAAAGTGTTCCTGGATGGAGCTGGAGATCATTATTCTAAGTGAAGTAACTCAGGAATGGAAAACCAAATATCGTATGTTCTTACTTACAAGTGGGAGCTAAGCTATGAGGACGCAAAGGCATAAGAATGACAGAATGGACTTTGGGGATTCAGAGGGAAAGGGTGGGATAAAAGACTGCTCGTTGGGTACAGTGTACACTGCTTGGGTGACAAGTGCACCAAAATCCCAGAGACTTATCCGTGTAACCAAAAACCAGCTGTTCCCTAAAACAACTGAAATACAACAAAATCACAAATTTTTTTTTATTGCATTTTAGGTTTTGGGGTACATGTGAAGAACATGCAAGATTGTTGCATAGGTACACACATGGCAGTGTGATGTGCTGCCTCCATCCCCCATCACCTGTATCTGGCATTTCTCCCCCATGCTGTCCCCTCCCCCAACTCCCCCACCCCCCCGCTGTCCCTCCCCTATTTCCCCCCCAACAGACCCCAGTGTGTGATGCTTCCCCTCCCTGTGTCCATGTGTTCTCATTGTTCAACACCCACCTATGAGTGAGAACATGCCGTGTTTGATTTTCTGTTCTTGTGTCAGTTTGCTGAGGAAGGCAGTGTGGTGATTCCTCAAGGACCTAGAAATAGAAATTCCATTTGACCCAGCAATCCCATTACTGGGTATATATCCAAAGGATTATAAAACGTTCTACTATAAGGATACATGCACACGAATGTTCATTGCAGCACTGTTTATAATAGCAAAGACCTGGAACTAACCCAAATGCCCATCGATGATAGACTGGACAGGGAAAATGTGGCACATATGCACCATGGAATACTATGCAGCCATCAAAAACGATGAGTTCGTGTCCTTTGTAGGGACATGGATGAACCTGGAAACCATCATTCTCAGCAAAATCACAAAAATTTAAAAAGAAACAGTTACTTATATTTCCAGACAAATTAAATGGGGTGGGACATGTCCCACCCCGAAGAGCAGATGCACTGAGACAGTCTTCTTAAAGAGAGGCGGCGGAGGGCTGGAATCCCAGCCCTGCTCTGCTCCTCTGGATTCTTCCCTGTTGCTTGCTTGGTGCCTCTTCTGTGCCCTCTCTTGGTCTTGAGAGCCCCACGGGGGTGCGGGTTGGGTATCTCTCATCTGAAAATACGATATCCCAAATGCTCCAAAATCTGATGAACGCTGACATAGCACCTCAAGTGGAAAATTCTACACCTGACCTTATGCGATGGGTGGTGGTCAGAATGCAGGTGACAACAGCCGGCGCACTCAGCCCGCCGCTGTGTGCTGCTTGCCGCTGCTGTTTCTAACAGCTGATGCAGGTGTTCTGCTGACGCCACCACGTTGCTGAGCGCACATTGTGTTTTCATTGTATTAATGGTATGTCATCTATTTGACTGCTAAGTACTAATGTGTGAGTAAGTGTAAGAAATGATTGCTTATTGGTCACATATAAATTCAGAGTCAGGAATGATGGTGAGGCTCAACCAGCCACAAATTGTTCACATGGGCACCTGAGATAGTGACACTCTTGCTTTCTGATGGCTCCCTGTACACAAACTTTGTTTCATCCTCAAAATTATGAAAATATTGTATGCAGCTCCCTTCAGGTATGTGCATAAGGGTGATATGAAACATAAATGAATTTTGTGCTTAGACTGGGATCCCATCCCCCAAGACGTTTTGTTTTATATATGCAGATATTCCAAAATCCAGAACAATCCCAAATTGGAAACACTTCTGGTCTCAACTTGTATCATGCTCATATCCTGCAGGGGGAAGATACGGTGGTTTGTCCCATTTTACCCTGCAAGGGTTGGTTCGGCAGAGTTGCCTCCTAAACCAGGGCTGTTTCCACCAGAAACTAGCTTTGCTGGCTCAGCTAGAATCAGGGCAAATGGCGCTGCCTGTTGGATGGTGGAGGTGGGGTAGGGGAGGGTGGGGGCTTCATGCTTTGTGGAAGAGCCAGGCTGGAAGCTGGAGGTGGTGGTGTGGGGTGCCCAGCCCAAGAGCTTCCTTCCTATACTTGGCTGGTGTCACCTGTGAACCAAGGGCTTTGTCCTGGGTGCCTGTCCTAGGGCACATTTTGCTGTGAGGGGCAGAAGCCTTCTCACAGGGCATTTAGAGAGCACTGGCATCGAGGGGTCTGCATATGTCTCATGCCCTTTCTTGCCTGCTGCCCACAGTTGAGCCCATCCCGTCAGAAGAGCGATCCCACTGTCTCTCAGACTTCCATGGAGGATCCTGAAGTTTTGACAGTTTTACCCTTCTAGCCCCCCTCCCTTCTTTTAGGATATGAAGAGTTTGTGGGGGGAGCTCTGCTTTGGGGGACCCCTGGCTTATCAAGATTCCTGGGGAGCAGGTGTTGGGGCTGACTCAATTGTGGAGGGGTGTGATGGATATATTCTTGGGGGCGTTTGGGTGCATCCTCCGAGGGCAGATGTGTGGATGCTGCTCAGTCAGTCCAGCTCCCATCTGCTATTCCAGCTGCACCATGTGAGAGCGAATGTTGAGCCATGTGTTTGAATTTAAAACAGAACATGTGAACATGGCCTAGGCCCTCGGGCGGCGGCGGAGAGAGGGTGCCTATGACTCAGAGTTTGGTCCTGGTGTGTAGCAGGCTGGGTGGGCACTGGCTGAAAGTTGAGGGTGTCTGTCTCTTGAGTAACAGGCCCAGGACTTTGAGGGGGTAGGCTCCCCCTCTGCAGCACTCTCTGAGACGCCCACTGGGGGAGGAGGTAATGGGCTGCAGCCCCAGGCCCACGCCTGCCCTCTGGAGGCACCTGGCCCTGTGCAAGCTGTTCCTGAGTTCAGAAGGCTGCTGTGCACAGCCAGGCGCGCCCCTTGCCTGGGACCCTCTTCCTCTCTCCCCCACCACAGCCCCCAAGGACAGAGCCCCATCTGTGGCCCGACAGTGGGGAAGGGTGTGCGTTGCCCCAGTCCCCTCCCTCCTCCTCACTAGGCTGAGCTCCTTGGAGCCCTGCAGAAGCACGCAGCTCCTCCTCCGAGGATGGTGTGGGTTATGAATTGTGTAACCCTGGAGAAGAGTTCACTTGATCACTGTGTTTTACACTTTTCTCTGCAGAACGCTGGTGACTTAATTAACCTACTTGTAGATGTAGCAGCCGAAACATACATTTGCCGATGCATCTCCATCTCTTCTTCAGTCATCATATACTTAACTTGCAAATTCTCATGAACTGTAACCCAGTGTCTTATGGCTCTTGATTCTACATTTCCCTGTAGGTCTTCTATCTTCAAATGTGTCAAAGTTAGAGTGTGTGGCTGTTAGAAAAAGGTGTAGCTATATTAAACCACATAAAAAACCCTTCTTGAAATCATGTTAAGCATATGGCTTAATACTCCTAATGACAGACAATTCTGACTTTGGTTTCTAAGCCTATTGTTCACCCAGCGCTGTGACAGAACACGTGCTGTGGCAGCCCAGGCCTGGAGCGTGGACTGGTCAGCTGCACGTTGACTTTCCTCGAGCTCACCATCCGAATCTCCTTATTCACTTTATTTTGTAAATCCTCACTCCCCCACCCCATGCACACATTCTCTGTCCTCTGTCTCCAAAAGACCCTCTATCCCAATCTTTAGAAAAGACTATATTACAATTTAATGTGTGTTTTTTTAAAAAATAATTTGAGGATAGACATGGCTGAATTATGATGAAGACCAGTAATGGTTAATTCGTGTTTGATTGTTTTCCCTTAAAATGGCTAAGAAGATATTTTCAAATTCCTGCTTCTCCCCCCCACTACAAAAAACCAATTGATTCTTTTGAGCTCAAAAAGTTGTATCATAAGCACATTTTTATGGCTAAAAATTGGGGTTTACAAAGGGAAAATGACAAGCCTGTAATTGGCATGCTCAGAATGAAAGTTTGCTTGCATATGAGAGATTCATGTTTGTAATTTCATTTTAGGAAAACATTCTAAGCATCCCGAGAAACCGCAGGAGGGCGAGGGCTGTGGGAACTCTCTTTCCAGAACCACCTGGTTTCAGATTCACCCATAAAAATGGAACCGCATGGAGTTTTATTCTAGTGTTCTGAGATCCAGAGACATTTTCACCCAACTGGAGATGAAATTTGAAGTGCAAATATTTGGCAGCTGACATTTTCTGAGTATGTTCACCATTGCATTATATTTATTATGATTTTTGGGGTCTCCATTCTGAGTTCCTATTTATGGCTGTGCCATGCTTAGCTTCTTCATATTCATGTGTGCTCTGGGTTGTGGGGCTCAGCCATGTCCTGAGACATCTCCTGGACACAAAGCAGACGGTGCTATGCAATTAACCGTGTCTTAAATCCGTATGTGAACAGAAGGCATCAGGACCTGCTTTTGGTCTGCGGGGTTCCCATTCTCCTCCCCCTCCCCTCCACTCTGCCCTTTACCTTGGTATAACACAATGGCATTTTCACATTGGACTTGTTCTCGCTCTGTTAGGGGACAGGTGCAAAGATTTTCCTTGAACTGTAGTGACATTTTCTTGGGGCTTTAAATCATACATGGAAATTTTATACAAAAGGTGTAAATGAAAACTAAGAGCTTGTTTTCTGTCCGTGTGTCCAGTTGTCCTTCAGTATACACCGGAGATTGGTTCCAGGACCGTCTCTCATAACCAAAATCGGCGCATGCTCAAATTCCTGAGTGCTGCAGTCCACGCTGCAGGTCGCGTGCAGAGGACACACTGATCCTCTGTGTACTCATGCATCACATACTCACTCTGCCTTTGGTTGAACAAAAATCCACCTAGAAGCGGGACTACACGGTTCAAACCGGCGTTGTGCAGGGATCAGTGGGATATGAGTGCCTTTCCAGCTGTTGTCTGCCTGTCTCTCTTTTCGTCTTTTTTATCCTAGTAAAATGGGATATTGCTGCATGCACTGGTTTGAATATTTGCTCTCCCCCGCTTACTTGGATGTGATTCCTCGCAGGCGCATATTCCTCCCAGTTTCAGGGAATGCGCAGCATGGATGCACCGTGAGTTTCTCTTTTCCAGGCCCCCACCTGATGGGCGCTCAGGTTGTTTCCCATCTTCCACCTTAAGAAAACGGCTGCCATGGGCCTCTGTGTTCATAATCTGTGTGTGCTGGTGAGATTTCTGTAGGATGCATTCATAGACACGGAGTGGCTGGAGACTACTCCAGACATATATGAAGCAGAGCTCCTGTGCGTGTCTAAATTGTAGGCAGGTGGTCCATCGTGAGATTTTGAGGAGACACACATTTGCTGAGTTAGGCTCTGTGATGGCCTCCTTCCTTCCACACCATCTCATTTCATCCTTACTGTGGTCTCAGAGGGTGGGAGCTATGATTTGCTTTTTACAGACGATGGAGCTGATGTTGAATTACTTGTCTCAAGGATTCATAGTAGAACCAGGCGGTGGCCATACCACTGGTCAGTGTAGACTCTGAAGTGAGTGGGGGGCGGGTGTCCTTAAGGGAACTTTAGGACTTCAGGAAAAAGGCAGGTGATCCCTGTGTTGAATCCTAAAAGTTGCATAGGCAGTAAGGTAAGATAACCACTTTTATGACCTCTGAAGACCTTTGGAGAAGACACCTTTTAAGGATTAACTGGATTCTAAGAATTTGTAATACCAGAAAACACCTTACAAACAATGGGCAAACTGGATAGTGCCAGGTCTTGAGGTGTGAGCAGATGCACAATAAAGCTAAAATAAAAGTGAGCACCCACTCACCCTGGGCCCTGACTGTCGGCGCTGCTGACTCACAGCAGACGTACCAGGCGTCTGCTAGGAGTGTGTGGAGAAGGGAGGCTGCCTGCGTGTTCAGAATCCTTCCTCTTGGATACAGGCAGCTGAGGGGGCCCCTCCCGCCATGAAGCACGGCCCCTCGGGGCCTTTATTGGAGGGACATTGCTGATGCTTCTGTTTTGAAGAGTGGAGACTATGAGTTTCAGCTTAATGGGCGGCCTTAACTTTCTCGACTTTCCTGGTTTTTTTTTTCCCCCCAGATTCGTTGTAATCAAGTGCATATATATCTGCCTCTTGTCCTTAAAAAGCCGTTATATTTAAATGTTTTTGCTTTTGTACTGTCATTTTGAAGGATCAAGCAATTTTTAATAATCAGTGTTAGGAGCCTAGGATAATATTGGTTGAATTTTTCACATTCAAAGGCAAGTTGCAACCTTTAATATCTACCGAACTTCAATTAATTTATTTCCTCTTTAAGGACCTAAAGGCAATCTGAATCAGTTTTGCTGTCATGTAACATCCCCAAACAATATTTTATGAGGCCAAGTTTAGTTAGTGGTTAATAGATTCAGGCTTAGTTAAGGCTTGCACATGGGCAGCGCCTTGTGTTAGAAATGTCTGTTTATTATCGGTTTAATGCCGATGAAACTACTTATTCACTCTTCAGAAACCCTTTATGACTCCTAATTAAAGTCTTTATCTGAACACAAAATAATTAATACATAAAATGAAGCCACGGGAAAGAAGCAACTGTGAACCAGTCACTTGCTTGTATGTCCAGCAGTATTTAATCATTAGACTCACACAGTGTTTGCACTTTTGGAAGGAACACAAGACGCAGCCTTCATGTTTATTTAACACTTTGACTAGTTCTTCTTGGAGGTATGAAATGAGTCTTACGGAGTGCCGCAACAGTAAATCATATGTTCTGAAAATTACTGGGTCTTAAACAGTAGTGTCAGTTTAAACCTAAATAGTTTGGTGGTGCTCCGGCATATAAAACTGACCTCTAGAACAATATCGACTGTTTACACTGAAAGACAAGTCAAGGAAATAAAAACAAGACATAAAATATAGTGCTGCCAGGATGCAATTTCTTCCCGTTTGGTTTCGGTCTGAAATCTGATGCTACTGATGGGCAGGAGGGTGCTCAGTGGCACGGAAGAGGGTCCTCACTAGCACCCCCCCCTCCCAGAGCACTGTGGTCCCTTCTGTCCCATACCAGCATCTGCAAAGCTTCCCTGGCTTTCCTGAGTGGGGTGAGAAGTAGCTGGTTCCCCAAAAGATGGAAATATGTCCATACTAAATGAGGTTTCATAGTGGGTATCTGAGGGCAGAGTGGAAATTTGCAGCGGACTCTTTTTCCAGGAACCATAAATAAAGGTGAGTGGCTGGCCCACAGGATTGATCCTGGGATAAGGAATTTTCACCTCTGGGTCACTGCCTCAAACTAGACGGTGACAGAGACACTAAGCTCTCAGGCCGGGGGAGAAGCCATGGGAAGGAGAAGGCGCTCTGGGGTTGCGCTCCCGGCTCAGGTCTGCGTCCCGCAGGATTCGGGGCAACGCTCTCGAGAAAACGCAGACCAGGAAGGAGGTCAGTGGTGATGGTGGCGGGTACGTCCCCGTGACTCATCCATCAGCCTCTGGCTTGGGTTTGGTTCTGGACTGAGGAGGAAGAAGGAGCGGAGGAAGGAGGAAGGAGCCAGGGGAGGCCGGGACCCTGCCCTTTGCCTTTGCGAAGGCCTCTCTTCACCGGCTGTGGAGGCGCCGTTCCCGTGGCAGGCCACTGGGGCAGCCCCAGCCTTTCCCGAGCTCTGGATCCGGGGCTGCTGCATGCACTTCGGCTGGAGCCAGCAACCAGGCCCTTGGATTTTCACAGCCATCCTGTGACCCAGACACAGCCAGGGGCGGGTCCTACCGCTCATGCCGCCTCCTCCTTCTCCTTAACACTGCATATCCAATCTAGAGAATTTGGAACGTACAGAAAAGCAGAAATTGCAAAATAAAAGCCCGTGTAGGAGAATTAGTTGAACCCAACAGGCAGAGGTTGCTGTGGGCCGAGATCATGCCACTGTGCTCCAGCCTGGGTGACAGAGTGAGACTCTGTCCAAACAAACAAACAAACAAAACCAATTGCCTGTGATCCCCACCACACAGTCAGCACCCATGTGGCCACCTTCACCTTCACCTATGCAGCCAGTCCTCTGTGTGTACAGGATGGTGGTTAAGCCGCATGTGTTTATGCTTGCTATCACGTGATCTTACAGTATTGTGTTGAATATATGCACCATCTCTATTTAACCCATCATTTATTGTTGGGCATTTTGGTTGTTTTCCATTTCATGCCATCCTACAGGCCCAGCCCCTTTTTGGCCCGTCTAGCGGAGTCTCTTCTGCTCTTCCTGGCTTCTCCTGGGGTCCCACCTTGCCACTGCTCTCTCTCCTCACCCCAACTGTTCCTGCTCTGTGTGGACCAGGGGCTCACACTTGTCTGTGCCCCATTCCAACTCGGCAGCACAGGTTCTGGAGGGGGCACAGGCTGCCTCCTTCCCCCACCCACACCTCTGACTGAGCAGGCATTTCTCCAGTGCTCATGGGGAGCTGGGCTGGGCCATGTGGAGACAGAGGGTGAGGGGCACCCAGCCTCACTCTGTAAGTCGCTCCCAGTCTCCAGGGAGGTGGAAGGAAGGTGGGACCCGTGCCTGTGGTCCACACAGCTGCCATCCAGGAGGGGCCAGGAAGTGCTGTTGAGTACAGAGCGGGAGGTGGTGCTGGGATTTGAGATCGAGTGATGTTTTTGGGGCCAGTGGTAGTTTAGCTGAGCTTCCAGGAGCTGATGAGGATGAATTTGGCACTGGGAGTGGAGGTGTCTGGGCTCGGGAGTCCTCACCAGGACTCAAGACTGGGAGTCACAGGTGTATTCGCCGTGTTGCTGGCTGGGGGTTGTACCAAACGACCCCTGATCCTATTTGTGGAGGTCTTAATTCCTTCCTTCCTTCCTTCCTTATTTTTTTTTTTTTCTAGAAGGGTCTGGCTCTGTTGCCCAGGCTACAGGGCAGTGGTGCCATCATATCTCACTGGACTCCTGGGCTCAAGCGATCCTCCAACCTCAGCCTCCCAAGGAGCTGGGACTACAGGCACAGGCCACCATGCCCAGCTAATTTTTATTTTTTGGAGAGCTAGGGTCTCACTATTGCCCAGGCTGGTTAGGCACCTCTTCCTCTAGTGAGCGCCAGAATACCTCAGGGGCTCGCTCTCAACATGGCCTGTTTCTTTTCTCAAGCCCATAGCTTCGCAAGGACAGCAGGAACTCAAAGGACTGAGATTCTGATTCAGACATTAAGGAAGCCTAAAGGGGCCTTTTTGGCATTTATTAAACCTGTGATGAACAGGCCACTGTAAGTCTAATTATTAATCTTTGGGAAATTTGACCCTTCAATTAACTGAGTAATAATTGCATTGTGAACCATCAAAAACCCTGCATTATTAATGAGCACTTAAGGTCAATATTCGTTCGCTTCACTTTATTGTCTGTGATATTTATCACTTGTAATATGACTTCCTGGTTAATTATACAGAATCATGCAGCATTCACTTTTGATTAATATGGAAAGTTCATACAGACTTTGTTAAAAAAACATTTATTATGTGTGATGTGTTATAATAAGCCCTTTTCCCCAAGCTTTGTCCTATGTACATATGTTTTCAATATTTAGAAAATTTTCCTGTGTGGAGGAACTTCCTAATACATGAAATTGAGAAAATTTAATAAATCATGTTAGCCACCTGCACGATGTGTGTTTTTTATTGTGATACGATCTTCTTGTGGGAAGGTTGGGGTCATAACTTATGCAAGATGATAAACGCATTTTAACTTGAAGGAACTGCTGTGAAATCGTATTCCAGGCATCCCTTATTGCACAGGGGACAGCGAGGGCTGGTGGAAGGAGTATGTTCTTGGCGTCGCAAGACTTGGGCCGTAATTAGCTGTGTGACCTTGGGCAACTTACTCTGCATCTCGCCATCTCATAAATTAATCTGTATTCATTGATTAATACCTCCCCAGCCTCCCGTCCAGAGTGAGCTGGAGGATCAAAGACTCCAGTGCATGTGCGAGGGCTTTGTGCAGTGAAATACGCCCACCAGGTTGTCGCGTTCGTTCGGGGTAGAATTCCCTCCAATTCCTCCCGTAGCCGTGGCATGATAGCTTGTCATGTCTGCGCAGATGCAGTTTCCAATTGAGAAAGCTGGAGATGAACTTTCTGCAGCATAAACAAGCTGGAGAGCTACTCACTCCTAGGAAGGGAGCAGGATGCCACTCCACTGTGCCTGCCCCTGCTGCAAACTCATGGTGAAGTCCCAGCCCCCAGGACCTCAGGGTGTGACTGTGTTTCGAGATAGGACCATTAAAGAGGTACTGAAGGTAAATGAGGTCATATGGGTGGGCCTTAATCCACTATGACTGGTGTCCACACACAGAGGGATGTCCACGTGAGGATGCAGGGGACAGACACCCCCCAGCCGAAGAGAGAGACTATGAAGGAGGCGACCTGCCCAGGCCTTGGTCTCGGACTTCCAGCCTTCCGAACTGGAAGAGGATACATTTCTGTTGTTGAGGCCACCCAGTCTGTGGCATTTGTTATGGCGACCCCAGCAAATGGACACAGTGCTTATTAGTGGGGGATTCTTGAGGGCTGCAGTGCTGAGACATGCCCCCAGCCCCCGGAGTCTGCGCATCAAGGTTCTTGTGTGGCACAGTGGGAGGGGGTGATCTAAAGGGGAACTGGCAAGAACAGACCTGGGGGGAAACCACACCTCTTGTCCACTGTTGGGGAGGGGCAGAGCAGGGGCCCTCAGGGTCTCGGGGCTTCTGGTGTGTGGAGGGTGGGGTGTGGGGGACGGGGTGAGACCTTTTTCCAGGCTCTACACAGGGGTGCCTCTCCCCCCAACACAAACTTCAAGAGAACTCCAGCCTGCAGTTGCTGCTTGAGACCCTGTTGGTGACGGGCAGATCTGCACTGTGCTTGGGCTGAGGCTCTGTGGTGGGGCACGCAGAGCCAGAGGTCTGATGCTTTACTAGGCTGTGCTGGCCTTGGGGGCTAGCACATTCATCAGCACAGAAGACCATGTGTGCTCATCTCTGTGAAATGTCCACAGTCAGGCCGAGACACTCCAGAAAAGGGATTCATTTTAAGCCTTTGCCAGCAAGGAGAGCAAAAGGGTGTCCCAACCTGATGAGCAGGACTGCTGATGACGTGAGGGCAGCTGCAGGCTGCCCTGGATCGGGCACGATCCAGGCCAGCAATCCTGCTACAGGCTGCCTGAGAGCTGTTTCTTGTGATGCATGATGACAGCTGTAAATCTGCTTCTGTTTCCCCATCTTTGAAAAGGGGATGCTACTTAGTACACGCATATACCAGGGGAGGTAGAGGCAAACGTTAAAACACACACAGTCTCCAGGACTCTCGAGACGAAGGAGCTCTTGTTCAATCACCTATTTTATTCAAGAAAGGGGAGGCCTGGAGAGGTGACCTCTCTCAACCATCTGCATATACGAGGTGACCATGACAAGGACTATCAAGACCCCACCATGAGAAGCAGGCCACGTGAATTGTGATATTAGGTCAGATGGCTTGCAGCTGCTGGGCGCCGTTAGACACGGATGGAGTGGGGTTTGAACGTTGGGACCTGGGTAGTTTGTAGCTTTCTCAGCCAGTCAGCTGTTGAGCAGAAGCTCCCAGATGAGTGGGAAAACAAAGGTCGTTCAATTAGAAGGACTCCGTTTGTAGAAAGCAAATGAAAATTGGAGACACAAAGGAATGGAAAGCCTGAATGAGAGAGGAAAGCCAGAGTGATTTTCTCTGGCGCAGGACCAAAGTGTATGAAGGTGTGTGTTCCTGGGTGTATCTGCAAAGGCTTGGCACATCTGGACCTGGAGGGACCATCTTCAGGAAGATGAAGCCCTACTCTCTTTGGGCAAGGAAGACTGGAGGCTGGGTGTTACTGTGTGGGGTGAGGCCCCTCCACACCCCGCTCCAGCCCAGCCCGTCCAGCCTCCTTCCTTCGCCTGGGTTTGGGTCTCGTCCTCTCACAGAGGACGCTCAACCTGTTTCTTCCGAGCAGCTCAGGCCCAAGTCCTGTGGCCCAAAGACCAAGCACTAATTTCCTGAGCCACCTTAGCGATGAAATGTTCTGTTATTTAAAACATGTTTTGACAAATTATCTGTCAACAGTAGATGAAGTTAACATTTCTTTTGATCAATGAAATAAGCATTGAGATCACACGCTCAATACTGTCCACGTTTCTATAATCACCTGCTTCCGTGTTCACCGTATTCCAGCCCATCTGCTTCAATACATTTTAGCAGAGCTGTTATAATTTTCATTCATAATGTATGTAGAAATTTCCTCCACGTGTGAAGCCTATTTAATGTTAACATTCTCAAATTGGAGTTGGTTATAAATAATGCACCAAGAAATGGGGGAATGGGGCAAATTATTTCTTTGTGTTGTACCTGTCAGGCCAACAGTTACATTTTTAGTATCTGCAAATAGTTTTGTATAACTTGTACCCAGATTACTTCTATCAAAGGGAGAGAACTCTTTGTCCCACTTTATGTAAATGGTAAAAACCTTTAGCTAATTTGTGGTCAAAAATAAATAGTAGAAAGAGCTTGCAGACCACGTTTATTTTGTATGTACGTTAATGGGCACTTCCGTCTTTCCTGGAGGCCAGACTCCACTTTGAAATTCATGTTTGATAAATTCCCTGGCTTTCCGAGTAATTTCACTGTCTATAGGGCTGTTGATCCTCGGAGTGCATCACTGAACCTCGGGGACTTGTGCACCATGTCTGCATATCCAAGTTCAAATATATGCTCAAGATTGGTTTAAATTTTAAGTTGTTGATCTTATTTCTGATAGATTTGTTAGCTTATCCTCCATTTCATTTCTAAAACCTGCTCCTAATCCTCAAATACTCTCTTCTTAAACACATCTTTGCTAAATTCATTGATTGTGTTGGTAAAATGTATATTGAGCAGTCGCTCTGCAAGTGCCCTGATGCAGGAATATTGTTAGTGCCTTTGCTCCAGGACCAGAAGAAGTTTGATAACCCGGCTGTCAATTACCACCTGCCTTCTCATTCCTTCTTACTTTTAGTTTAACTGTTATTTTTCAAGTCAGTTACAGTATTTTTAAAAAATGTTCACCGGTTTTAAGAGATTTTTTTACTAAATTTCATGCTACTGTTTATGCAAGATAAAATGCAAGCTGAGTCTATTAAAAATTGTTTTGTTATGTTTCTTTTTGGAATTCTTGAGATTTTGTTGGTGTTACAAAGGTTATGTTTGCAAATGAAAGTTTCTAACTCATTGTTGCTGATAAAAGTATATAACTGACTTTTTTTTTATCTTCAGTTCATTTTTTAAAGAAAATTTCTAGCATTAAAAATAAGTTAATTCTACAAACACTAATTTAAAGCGTTTGCCATGTTTATAAACTGCCTTCTCCTAGGCATGTCAAAGCACTGGAATACATATATGTTTTTTGAAGTCGTGAGCTTCTCCATCACCTTGTGCTGTGGTCACGTCTGGTGGATGAGGAGGCAGGCTCTGCTGGCCAGTGGATGCTGTGCTGAAGATAGGGCTGGTTCTAGGGCCCAGGTGTGCCGCTCCCCAGCTCACGACTCTGTCCAATGATGTTTTCCCCCCCCCAATCTGGATTGCTTCCATCTTCCTGAAAGCAGTCTTTTCAGTAAGATCCATTTTGGCCCACATCACAGAACGCAGTCTGCGTTTCTTCCCTTCGTGTGTTTCCTGACCTGTGGGGTTGACCCATCCAGGGGGAAGCTGGTGTGCCCCAGTCTCATCCTCTGCTTCTCTGCAGCTCATTTCTTCTCATAATTCAGACCAGAATTCACAGGCCTTTCTACTTCCTTATTTTTTCTTCTCCATGAGGAAATTAGTCTAAAGGAGAGAGAAAAAAAGAGGTCCTTGTGTGTGGCCTGTTCAGCAAGACTTAGGGACTTCCTCTCCTTAGTTTTCAGGCCCAAACGGACCTGCGGTGCCAGAATTCAAATTTACAGTCTCTGGGGTAACATTTTAATAGAGTTTTTGCTGGTGTTAGAGCTTAACTCTGGTGTTATATTCATACTCTACCACGGAGGTTTAACCACCCAATTTTATTAGCAGCAAAATAAAAGTATCAGGAAAATGAAATCTCGGTGTTTGTGCCATGGGAGGGGAACAGCCTTGCCCCTTCTCCCAGTGGTAATTTATATCTTCTTGGATCATGGTGCACGTAAACTTGGCGAGCAGTAAAAAAGAAGCCATTTGAGAACATTTCTGACTTAAACGAATTATGTGCAGGAAAAGAATACCCAGCCCATATTATCTTTGCCTTTTAAGGAAATAAAGCTTTGATAGCAGGAGTATTTGATACAGTTATGCACCCTGGACAAAGATTACTTTGGAGGCTGAATTAATAGATGGGAAGATGGAAATGAGAATAATGAATCTATCTAATTTCAATTTTTTTTTTTTTCAAATTGTTTCTAGTCTGAGCTTTCTGGACCCTTAGAAAAGTTTTGGGCCTTGCACTTGCTGTACTGTCTCAGTGCTACTTTGAGTGGCCATGGCCCCTTCTGCTTCACGGACTACACATCGACCAGGCTAGAGAAAAAGATGTTGATATCACCCAGACTGTTTATGTTTTCACGTTGTTGGATTCACAATGTGAAAAGGAAACTGTGGCTGTGGCTGTTAGGAAGAGTTAAGTATGATCAGTGCTATGGTTGAAGACTGGTCAGGGCAGAATTTCTCATTTTAAACAGAGAGCTCTGGACTCCGACTTGGGAGGCCTGACTGTGGCTCTGCCACCGACTTTCCTAAGCTTGATGACAGTTTCCTTTGTCCATGATGTGGGGATAATGATGCCTATGTCCTAGTTCTGTAGGGAGTCTTTGACAAGATAATCAGAGGGAACATGCTTGGAGAAAAGATGAAATGCCCTACAACGGCTGGCCTCTGAAAAGGGAAGGTCACTGGGCATTTCTTAATTGTCCTTGGGACCTCCTCCCCTAGGTTGAAAAAGGGTTGGAGAAGCCAACAGTTGCTTTCACTGGGGGATGCCAGGTAGAACAGCAGACAGTCAGTTGCATTTGCCTATCAGATAAGCAGTGAATAACTTTAGTGTAAGTATATCCCACCTGTTCCATGAGATGTACTTACACTAAACATTACTTGTTGTTTCTGTGAGGTTCAGACTAAACTGGGCATCCTGTATTTTTGTGGCTCTGTCTGACAAACCTAGCTTTCTTGCCTTTGGTCTAGAAGGGATCACTCTCTTTCTTTCCATGTCCTACCAAGACCCAAGATCCTATCCTCTGGCTATGGCTACGAGCTTAGCCAAAGGCTGGGGGTGGCACCTGGAGTCAGATGCTCGGCTGTGGATGTTGAGCCACATTCACACATGATGTTTTACTTGGGCACCTGGGCAAGTCACCTAACCTTACCAAGCCCCAGGATTCATAGCTCTAAAACAAACATCAGAACTCACCCTGTAAAGCTGTTGTGAGGGTACAACGAGCTGATGTACGTTTTTGGAAAGCTTTAGGGCTCCAGGAACAGTAGTGTTTCCATGCACTTTGCTCTGGGAAGCACAGTCTTATGCAAACATACTTGTTCTCTGTGCTATGAAGGGATGGTTATGTATGTGAGCAATACAACAGCTTGAACATGTTTTCCAACAACAAAAAATCGACACATTCTACTTCCCCCTAATTGAAGATGTAAATGTCTTTCATTGGCTTCATGTGTTTTGTCAGTAAATATTGTAACATTTCTTTGTCTACTGCTTGTACCAGCTGTGTTTCTAGTTCAGGTTTCAGAGCAGTCCCTGCATGCCTGACCCTTCAAGGGGCACCTGGTTTGTGGCCTTGACACTTAGAAAAGCCAGTCTGAGGCCAGGCGTGGTGGCTCACGCCTGTGAGGCCAAGGTGGGCACATCACAAGGTCAGGGGTTCGAGACCAGCCCGGCCAACATGGTGAAACCCCATCTTTACTAAAAATACAAAAATTAGCTGGGCGTGGTGGTGGGTGCCTGTAATCCCAGCTACTCGGGAGGCCGAGGCAGGAGAATCACTTGAACCCAGGAGGTGGAGGTTGCAGTGAACCGAGATTGTGTCACTGCACTCCAGCTGGGCCACAGAGGGAGACTGTCTCAAAAAATAAAAAAAAGAAAACAAAAGCCAGTCTGAGCTCTCTATCCCTAGCTGTCCCAGCATCTTCTTCCTCCACATAAGAACTGAAGTGTGTCACAGTTACTGGGAAAAGATGGCGGCAGGGAACCCAGGGCTCAAAGAGAGAAAACTCTGGCTATGCACCCCCATCCTGGACAGGCTCAGGAAGGTTGGTGGGGCCAGGAGCCCATCAAGCAAGATGGCAGCAAGCGAGAAAAGGAGGGTGGGAGTGGACCGATGTCACAGCTGGAGTGGCCTCTTGCTGGAGGTGAGGCTGCAGGACGAAAGTCGCTGTGGGGCAGCTGAGCACTGCTGGGTTCCCTAGCTATGGGCTCTGCATAGCAGGGAGGGAGGGAGCGGTGTTCTCTGCCCTCTGCCCTCTCTCGTCACCCTGTAGATCCCCGGTGGCCTGACATAGATGCAGTCTTTCCCCGGCTTCTTCATGGAGCCCGAGTTAACTTTCACAATTCCTTTCTTCTCCTCTCCTGGAAGGCTTGTGTTTTCTCAGCCATTCTGGGCACTTCCCTTTCATTTCCTGGGAAAGAAAAGCTCGATCTGTCTTCTCCCCGACGGCAGTAATCCTCCCTGTCGAGTTGTGAGTTGTTCACATCCATCCCATCAGATCCATCTGGTCCAGGCACCTTGTTGACTTTCTTATTGGCTCTTTCTCTCAGCTGCGTTTGGCCTTCTGATGCTTTTGACATTCCTTCCGCTCTGGTGGAGCCATTTGTAAGGCTTCCCCTGGGTCCTCTGAAGCGTCTGCTGTTTTTCTCCTTCTCTGTTCCTCTTCCTACACTCTGTGTTTTCTATTGTTCCAGCAGGCTTTGGTTGAGAGCATATGATTTTTCTTTTTTTTTTTGTTTTTTGCTTAATTTTGCTTTGTCCTCACAAAGGGTGGAGTTTTACTGTTCCCCACCCCCTGTGATTGATGGAAAAGAATATTGTACCAATTGATTGAGACAAAAAATTAGTGCTTCACCATCGAGAAGCCAAATTAGCCATCAGAAGTAGGTGCACAGAGTGTTTTAAGAGTTTTTTGATTAATTCTCATGATGTGAGGCCTTTTGACACAAAGTTTTATGTGCTGCAATGTGGGAGGAGGAAGAAGTGGTAACGGGTTATTACAGGTTTTACTTTTACCTCTAGTTGATTTATTGGCCTACTCTTGCGGTATGAAATGAGGGCACTGCAGATGTGAGGGTGTCTCCTTTTGGAGAGAACAATTCCTGTGTGTGCGCGCGATCGTGTGTTCTCCAGAACGTAGGCTGAGGATTTCAGGGACTAAGCCAAAAAGACTCAGAGTAGAATTTTAGTGAAAATGCCTATGGTTATGGAAACAAAACAGCAAAAAGAGGCCCTTCTAACTCAGATAGATATCACTCAGCACCTAAGAGTGACAGCTAATCAATTCTTTTATCACCCTCCTAGAAGGAGAAAATCCTAATTTAACAGAGTGTTGATAGAAAATAATTATTAACTAGAAACATATTTGACAGTGACGCATTTGTTCTTATTTTAAATATACAGAAACATACCCTATTTCTTAAAACCTGTTGTCAGCTTCATGGTTTCCTTATTGCCTCATTTAGGAATTAGTTTTATTACAAGCTACAATTTAACCTAAATCATTGCAGCAGCAACCCTTCCCTTTTTGCCATCTGAAAGCCCTGTTCCAAAATACAGCAATCCTGGTTAGACATGCTGGAGATTTCCTTAGCCATCCTCTTGAATCCCTATTTTAAAAATAAAGACTTCATGCATTGAATACTTTTGTCGATGGAAAGCAATTTTACATATGTGAGTTTGAATAGATGTAGTAAATTCATAGTTCCACTCAACAGAGAAGTACCAGATGGTGTAAGCACTGTACTTTGCTCTCAAGAGAATCTGCAAAAATTCCTGTTTTTTTTCAGTTAGGGAAATACATTTCAATGTCTTACATCTTTATGTATATTTATATGTTTACTTATGGAGGTTAATTGACAAATGCTTGGTATGAAATACAGCTACAAATCGTAATTGAGAGCAAAAAGTATATTAATATTTCTAGGTAATCTGAGTGACAAATTTCTACTAACGTTTCTGACTGTAGTTCTTTTTGCTGGTTATTTATCATTTTCCCTGTGTGATGGAAGTCTTGGCCAATAGACGGACATTGTATTTTCACTAATGTGCTCATCAAGTTGGAGGCTAGAAGTGTATGAAAGGAATCGTCCGCTTCTTTGGATTTTAATTGCCCTGATAGCTTTTCATATCTTCTTCTTTCAGGGGAAAAAAAAATTCCCAGATGCAAAAGGTGCCCTATGCACTACTTCCTGGTCTCTGTCCCCTCTCCCCTCACCCCCCATTTCAGGAGTGGGCGGGCACAGAGAGCAGTGCCTTTGCCACAAGATGGTGCTCTGTAGATAACGTTTTCTGAGTTTTGCCAAATAAGAATGTAATTCTCCTGGACAACTGGGGTGGCATGAGTAGCCCATTATCCCCCAAGTCCTTCTTATGAATGGCCTCTGTCCGGGGCTCCTAACGGTACCAGTGAATGTTCCCAAACACCTATGCATCCCCGAATACATCCTGGGTGGATCTCAAGCTCTCACCACGCCACAGGAGCAGCTGCTTTACATGGTTTGATAAACATTTTCACCTTGAAATCTTGCTGCCTCTGGGAAGTTTAATCAGTGGCAGGCAGAAATTAGCTTTTTCTAATGACGAATTTATCCTTGTTCTTGGTTGAATACTTGCGAGCAAGAACGAGGTCCTTCCAACAACTTTTGTTGGGAATGACATACTTGGAGTCCACAAAAGAAGTGGCTTGATGAGCTTGGGTGTTGGTCATTCACACTCTGACGGTCCCCGCTCTTCCTTCCGCAGCTGTCTGCTGGAGCATCCCCCGCACCCCATAGCTGAAGCAGAGGAGTGGTCAGGCGCCCGGTCCAGGCACATGTTGCCTAGCAACACGCCGGGGCCTGGAGCAGCTGACATCACCTTGGAAGACAGCAGCTTCAGCCCACCAACCAGGGGAGTAAATTCGTTAACAAGGCTAGGAGCAGGCGGGTGGCCTGGTGCTGTGCTTCTGGACGGGGCCTCTCAGAGCTGGAGAGAGACGCCTCACTCCTCATCCCTCTTTATGAGGGCAGGAGAGGGGGAAGCCTTCCATGGTGCCTTGTTGCTATCCCTCAGGGGTAAATTTTTAGCTGCAGAATTTATGAGTTGCACATTTATTTGATTTGGCTTTTGGTTAATTTTTTTTTCTCCTCTTGTCAACCTGACAATATGAGGGCAGGCGATGCGGTCCCTGTAGAAGAGGCAGTAAACGGTGCTCTTGGAGGCTGCTTTATAGTGGCCTTCTAGACTGCACTCCCTCGGCCCTCCCCTCCCCGTCTCTCTCTTCCTTCCTTCTCCTCTGATTGCCAGTTCAGCCAGCCTCCCGCAACCAGAACATTCTACTCTAAATAAATAAATCCTGAAATAAATATGGGTGTGAGTCTCATTAACATTACCTGTCAAATCCCTAAGCATAGAACCCCCAAATGGCCCCCTGGGTCTCCCAGTAATTTCTGGAAAGCACATAAAAAAAGACGATCAGTGGGTATATTTGTGGAAGTCATTAGCAGGGTGGGGGAAGATATGCTTATAAGTCAATAATTCTTTTTGACACGACCTTAGCACTGGTTGTGTGGCAACTCCCCTTAATGGAAGGAAAAGACGTAAGGCCTGAGCTTTATGACAGATGTCAGGAATCCTGAGAGGTGGCACAGGACAGATCTTGGTGATTTTTTTCCCCCTTTTAACTGACATGGATGTATGGGACACTTTGTCAACCTAATGACTGTTTCCTTTGGTTCTTCTGATCATACAGTGGCAGGAGACCATAGTGACCCACTTTTCAAAGGACGGTAAATAGTGAAGGCAAAATTTATGTTAGAAAAGGTCCAGAGAACAGACGCTCAATCTGAAATCTTAAAAATCATATGGTGTTGGATTTATTCCATGTTCCCTCTCCAGCGTGTTAATCTTTAATCAGGGTTTCAAAGTCAGCAAGGGAAGATTGACATTTAACTCTCAATTAATACAATTTCAGTGGCTCATATGTTGTTTATTTGGGAGAGTGTTGAGTTAGCGGTTCACTCCCAAAGAGCGTTTTCTGCTGTTTTGCATTTTGGAGTTCATAAGCGTGACCCTCAGCATGGCCTGACAAAGACGTAGTCATCGAACCTAAGAAGGAGTGAGTTGCCCGCGTGCCCTGCTGGCCTGCCAGGAGGCCCTTTGTTATTTCTTCGAAGGAGTGCTATCAGGTGACATTCGGCAGAACTGTGTGTCCGAGAGAGCTGATGACCGAGCCACGAGTGCACAAGGTTAGAAAGTGGTTGCATTTGGAGAACATATTCTCAAGGCAGAGCTATTAGATTTGATTTGGGAGGAAAGAAGTTGTGAGATGCAAAGTGGCACTTTGTAGTCATTTATTATGCTTGGAAAGGGCCCTGAAGGTGCTTGAATTATAATAGAAAACAGCGGTTATACATCAGGCCGTTGGTGCGCAGGGCCCGATCTCTGTAGCACCCAGCGTTTACTTAGCTGTGAGCTCCCGTTTTCCGGCCCTTGCTTTGGTGGGTAAGCAGAAGGGAAACTTAGCTGACATCAAGATGCACTTGATTTTCCTCCTTGTGTTTTCAAGCACTGAAGCAGTACCATTAGATTTCTGGGCTGCATTGTCAAAGTGACTGTGGCCAATAGTTTATCAAAAGCAGAATCCTGATTACTTCTGAGTATGTGGTTGATTGATGCTTTCACTGACTTTTGCACACCAAGTTTGAAAATAATTTTATTTAACATATCTATCTGAGCCTTGTCCTTTCTTTGAGACAGAGTCTTGCTGTTGCCTAGCCTGGAGTGCAATGGCACGACCTTAGCATACTGCGACCTCCGCCTCTTGGGTTCAAGCGATTTCCCAGCCTCAGCCTCCTGAGTAGCTGGGACTACAGGCACGTGCCACCATGCCCAGTTAATTTTTGTATTTTTAGTAGAGATAGGGTTTCATCATGTTGGCCAGGCTGGTCTCAAACTCCTGACTCAAGTGATCCGCCTGCCTTGGCCCCCCAAAGTGCTGGGATTACAGGCGTGAGTCCCCATGCCCTGCTCCCTTCTTTCTAAAGGCTGACCCTCTTCATCATTTCTATTCTTGTCACCCCTCACTTCTGGGGCACTGGGGGGAACGAAACATTGACCTACATTTTTGGAACCCTGGGTAGGAGCAGTAGGGGAGGTGGCCACAGAGAACATTTTGCTTCATGAGATGGTGGAGACCGATCCAACCGCCCTCCCTGCCCCAGACCCCACCTAGATCAGTGGTTCTTTGTCACAGTTGGCTGGGCCAAGTCAGACCTCACTTTTTCAACCCAGTGGCGAGCATGATGGAATAGAAACACGCTCACTTGATCTGGAACCTCCTCCAAGTCTTTCAGGATGTGTTGGAGTTCTCACAATGGCCTTCTCCCAGGCTTCTGGGCACAATGGGAATATGCTCTTCAGCAATGCACAGAGACAGGCCATCAGCATCCTGACCAAGAGGCTTCTGTTTTAAAAATCCGGGTTAACTGAGCCATTTGGAGGGAAGAGTTTCAGCTGAAGCTATGCACTTTTATGTGTAATTTTGCACATGGATCTGCAAGTCCAAAGAAAAGTGAAAAGTGGCGTTGGGAAATGCCGCGTCAAGATCTGTTTTCTTATTTTGTTAGGGTTTCCATTTCTAGCAAGCTTTATTTGACTATTTACTTTGCTTATATTAATACAATTCAGTTTGATGTTTTCCAAAAAGAACAATTCTTGTTTCCTTTAAGTAAGTGAATTATTTAATTATCAAATGGAATTTTTCAATGAAAACCTTCTTGTAAGATATAGCAATATATTTAAGTCAATCTAGGCAATTTGTCTTCTGTGATTAGAAACAATTTTTGGCCTCTGCAGTGTGGGCTATTTTTCCCCCAGCTGCCAGGCTGATGCATATGTTTAGCCTTCATATACATTTTCAGTGAAGAGTAGCTTAAATGATCTGCTTTGTTCACTGCTTAATTATGTTATTTTACTGTTCCTGAAAACCTGACACAAGGCAAATTTACATTACTCTGCTCCTAATTAGCCAATAATCCTTGAGGATTTGAAAGATACATACCCAAAGTCATTTCCTTCTTTGCTAAATATGAATTTCCTTATGTCAGGTTAAGAAGATGGTGCAATGACAGAAGTCATCTTGGTGATGGCAGCCCTCAACATGCCTGTCTCCTGAGTCACACTGCGTTAAAAGCCACATAATGATTTCAGCAGTATCATAAAGCACATCATAGGAAATCAATAAATAAACAATGTAGTTGGCTAAGATGTGCTTAGTTGTTCATCAGATGGTAAAAGCCCTTGTAGATGCTGCTTCCAGTTTTTAAATTAAATCAGCTGTGCATTTCTTCGCCTGTAATCCACACTCTGCCCTATCTGCTTCACACTCTCCATTGGAAACGTGTCCATGTCACCCAGCAGAGGATCTGGGTGGCCCCTCAGGCAGTTCAATTAGTGCCTGGAATTGCCCTGTTCACCGCAAAGCCTAGTTCTCAATCCACATGCATCTCTGTACACGTGACAGGCATCGCCTCCATTCAAGAGAACCCCTTCCTCGCTTGCTACTTACCAGTTGCTGCCCCTGCGGGCTTCCTTCCCTACCTCATTTTGTCTAGGCCTTCCTTCTGTCGTACATGGCCGTGTGCTTCGGGGGAAGGCAGGCTACATCTTCTGCCCCAAGTCTAGGTCAGGACTGGTCTAACTAAGTCAGTGCTTTTCAAACTATCTGGACCATGATCTAGCTACAAGAAATTCATCTATCTCACAGCTCAGCGCACACATACGTAGGTAGGCAGGTGTATATTCATATTTATATTTACCTCTGGACTCAAATTCCACTTTCAAAACGGGAGTTGGGACCTACCCCATGGATGTCAGAGATTTCAGTTGGCAGTGAGTGTCTAACCAACCTCTACTGCTCCAGCCTCCTAGCTGGGGATGGTTTTAGGCAAATGTCATATGATTATGGCTGTTCGGCTCCTTGAGGGGTTTGAATTGTTAGCAGAGACAGGGAGGCAAGTCTGTTTCTTCGGTCTGGGTGTCCTGAGACCAAGATGGGCTGCAAATTTGCTGATCTGTGGATAGCAGATGACACCTTGGATTTTGGTTTTGTTGCTGAACTAGTCAGTATGCTGCCAAGCAATTTCAGGAAGTCTTGTGAGATAAATTTCCTGGTTAAGCTAGTTCGATTGGAGTTCTCTGTTACTTGCAATCAAGAGCTTCTTAATATACTTCACGGTGTCTGGGAATCGCATCGTCTGAGCTGGGGTTTGTGGCACCTGGTGTTAACAGATTAGGGTCATATCCCAATTAAAAGAAGAAGATGAACTTGGAACCCTTTTTGTCATGTGAAGTCAACTGAACATTTGTGGCTTTAATGGCCCATGGGACTGGTCTGAGGACCTGATTCAGCAGAAACTGAAATTTGTGATTTGACATGTGTGGTTTTGGCTATTTGTAGGTGACCTGGAAGATTCATGGCATATAGTCATTTACAATTTGCTGAGCCACATATTTAGATTTTGTATGCCATAAAATGGATTCTGTATGCTGTGAATACTGAACCAATGAGCCCAGATAACCCCAAGCAGGTTTATGATGTAGCTGCTGGTCTCTTCTTGTCTTCGTAAACTCATTAATTCTTGAAAATGACTCAGACTCATTTTCTCATGATGAAGTGTTCTCTACCCCTCCCTTCCACCTTACGTACACCAAAAGCTATTTGTTAAGTTGGAAATAAAGAGAAAGTAAAGTAAATGGTGAGTCACATCTGGGAAATGGAACTCTGGACAAAGCTGAGAACAAAATACTGGGTGGTAGCCCCTACCCAGTACCAGAATGGGTTCCTTGGAAAATCAATGTGGTCACGAGAAAAAGTGAGCTATGAAACTGTGGATGTGAATGCTTCATCAAGTGCAGAAGCTACTTGCTGATGAGGGCTAAGCATCAGTGGGAGTTTGGAGAGGATTCTATAATTATGTGTAGATTGCTAGTAAGCTTGCTGGACATGATATCATGATATACCTTAATGCCCCTGGATGGGAGTTTGTGAGGGTCTCAGGACGTGCTCCCATGAATGTGAAGAGTCTTCTGAATCTATGGTGTGTGAATGCTCTGTAAGCAAGAGGATAGAAAAAGGATCTGCTTTATAGGAGCTGGAAGTTGCTAATCGTTAGGCAATTGTGCTAATCCTTTTATTTTAGGCAGTCTTGCATGATGTGCATTCACAGAGACTCTCGTGGGCATTAAGCTGGTCTTCTGCAACTCACCTTTGCTCAGGTACAGTGTTTGGGGTCTGTCAGTTTCCATGGAATTAATGAATTAAGCAACAATGTATTGGGCTGGTTCTGAAGAGTCACCGCAGTCAGAGACCAAAGGGGGACACAGTGAATTCCTCTGGTGATGATTAGGTAGAAACTAAGGACATGGACCCAATACTTCAACCAGGGCCCTGGTCAGTTGTCTGATCCATGCCCTCCACCCATGGCATTGCTTGCCTCAGTGGCCTAGCTTAGCTCACCGTGGAAGCTGGAGTCAGGGGCTGAGCATTGCTTACCACCACAGTCTTCACTGTGGGCTCAGGCAATGGTTAGGGCTAAGTCCACCACCCCGTGGAAGGAAAGGGCTCCATCTGGGAAAGTCACTGAGTGGGTGACATACGTGTTCATGAACTTAACATACATGTTTGTGAACTTACCTTTGGTTCAGGTGGGTACATTCAGGTATAACTTTCAAGGATATGACAGAAAAAGCAGAGAGGGGGCAGCTATAGAGAGAATACCATGGACAGGGGTAACATGGCCGGGCACAGTGGCTCACACTTGTATTTCCAGCACTTTGGGAAGCTGAGGCGAGAGGATCACTTGAGCCCAGGAGATCGAGTCCAGCCTGTCTCTACAAAAAAATAAAAAAATAAAAAATTAGCTGGGTGTGGTGGCTTGTGTCTGCAGTCCCAGCCACTTGGGAGGCTGAGGCAGGAGGATGGCTTGAGCCCAGGAGACCAAGGCTGGAGTGAGCTATGATTGCCCCAACGCACTCCAGCCTGGGTGACAGAATAAGACCCCGTCTCTTAAAACAAACAAAAAACAGGGAACATGGAAGATTCCAGAGAAGACCTTGCAGTGAGACTTGAGGACCATGTTGCAGAGTGGTGAGTTGGGTTGAAAGCTGCTGCTCTGTAGTCTGCCGGAGACCAGATATGTGGTTTATAAAACAATTTTTAATGCTTTAAAACTTGTGGTGACTTTCAGTTTCATATCTAGAATTTATCATTTGTTTATTAACAGAGATGTGTAATCATTTGGTGCTGTCTTCAAGTTAATTAAAGTCAATTAGAAATTGGTTATTTGCTTTTGAATAGAAAAATTAGCAGTTGCTCTTGGTAAAGGTGAAGCTATTCCTTGAAGAGTCAAATCAGCTCTGCAGAGCACAGATTTTCCACCACACTTAAAGTATCACGAGAATTTGTTTCTTGTGTGGCCCAAACACCAAGACTGTATGTGGTCAGAATGTGTTTTTTATACTTTTTGTGTTTTCCACTCTAAGGCACTAACTTGTGGGAAATGGTTACCTTCAGGAGCCTCTTTCATTAAAGCCCAGACCCCAATAATTGGTGATAGCCCCCTGAATTGTCACTTATGCTGTAAAATCATTCACTTTGGGGAATCTTATTTCATTCATTCTTCTTTCAAAACAGAATTGTCAGAATCCAGAATAGAAAACAGTTGAACATAAAGTGTTTTGCAAGTACTTCAGCCAAAACTTAGAAATGTGCATCAAGAAATAAATAAAAAGCGGCTGGGTGCGGTGGCTCACGCCTGTAATCCCAGCACTTTGGGAGGACAAGGCAGGCAGATCACGAGGTCAAGAGATCGCGACCATGGTGAAACCCCGTCTTTACTTAAAAATACAAAAATTAGCTGGACCTGGTGGCATGCACCTGTGGTCCCAGCTGCTTGGGAGGCTGAAGCAGAATTGCTTGAACCGGGGAGGCGGAGGTTACAGTGAGCCGAGATCGCACCACTGCACTCCAGCCTGGTGCCTAGCGACAAAGCAAGACTCTGTCTCCAAAAAAAAAATAAAATAAAATAAAATAAAATAAAATAAATAAAAAGCGTGAAGGAATGGTATTTTTGAAGTTTAAATTATCCTCACACACTGTTTGAACCTGTCGTCCTTTTCAGACTTAAAGGGAGTGATTCCCTCCAAGAGGCTTTCTTTCCAGGATGAATGGTAAGCCTCTTTGAACAGGAGAGACTCATGAATTTTTTTTTGGCCATTCACAAGGATTCTGGAATATTCCATAGGGTTGGTTCTTAGTTATACATTACTTAAGGATGTTAACTTGATATTTGTAATACAAGCTCCTGGTCATTTTGTGATGGTGACAGGGCTTACTGAAATCCAGATGTCTTGGGTTCTAAATGTCAGACCCCGAGCTCCATCCTCCTCTCAATTCTTAGCCCTCCAAAGTGACACTGTTGTTAGCAACTTGAGTGTATTGCAGAAGACAGTAACTTAACAGGATGAAACTTTAAAAATTAAAACTGGCAAAACAATTGTTATTGACTGAAATGGAAAGTGAGTTGTAATTTGGAACTAAATTATTTATAAACACGGCTGGTGTTGTATCTGAACTACGTAGATGGTAAAAATCTGCCTCTAAAACATCTTGCTAAGCATGAAGGTTTTCAGCGTCATTTGAAAATGCTCCAAGGAGCTCTTGTGGCGGATTCGAATGCTTGCACGCAGTCACCAGATAGCTGATGTGCAAAATAAGAGGAGATGAAGTCTGAGGGGGCGGAAGCCGGTGACAGTGATTCAAAGAAATCTGAACTGTAGGAGCACGATCTTTCATACAGAGATTCTAATTTTTCATTCAAAATTTAGGCAGACGGCGGGCAAGATGTAATCACGTTTTAGCATTACTGTTCTGCATAAGCATATTAGAAAAGCCCTGTGACGATAATCGCGTAGTGAACTTGAAACCACCCCTAATTAACTGTCTGCAACCCCCAGCATTTTCCTGTAATGATGTCAAACCATGTAGCAATTAGTTGCACCTCTATGAATGTAAACACTGTTTGTAAATCATATAAACTTAACCTGGTTTGCTTATTGAAAATCTCCTAAAAGGAATTAATTAGCTTTGTATGTTTTGGAATCGCAATTTATGGGATCATTTTGGAATCTCTCACTGAAGTCAAATTAATTTTTTTTTCCCCTGAAATTCATACAAATGGAATCTGTCTTGCAGGGGACTGTGAGGAAAGACTGAGCACAATTTACTTCATCTTCATTTTATTTCTGCAATGACCGGTGAAGTGTGGAATCCAGACAGGGGTTTACTGAGTTAACCCAGTTTTATGATATTTTTCTCAAGAGAAAGGTATATATCACCTAAAGGTTGCATCTTTCCTGTGTTTCACTTTCTCCGGCCAGCGTGGAGTGTTCCAAGCTCATTTGAATGTGAAGTTTGGGCACCGAAGCAACTTTTATGCAGCCTGGCATCGTCTTGGAAGGCACCAGCCCCAGATGTGTGGCAACAGCCGGGGGAGCAATTGCCGATTAGGAGGGATGTGGCCAATTCCAAACAAAGACATTGAACAAACAAAACAGATACCCAAGTGTTTTAACTTAGCGATCTTTCCTCTGCCGACAGGGAGCACAAAGAAGAGGGAGCCAAGTTTAAAATGTGCCATGCCTTTGTTGCAACTGTCTTGCTGAAACCTTGGATCCTAGAGGTGGATGGTTTACCTGAGCCATCAGCTACATAGCACATTTATGGTTATTGTATTTTACAGGTTGATAGATTTTTATATTCTGTCCAAGTCAGGATCTTACACCACCTGGTTTATTATTTAGTAATTTACAGTGCAGTCAGGCATGTTTGGCTTAATGTAGGATAAACTTATAAATCTATTGTTCCTCCAGTTGCCGGGGTTGGTGTGCAATGAACTACAGAGCTGGATGCGTACATACATTTTCAGCTCCGCTTTTTCTTTGATAGGGAAGCAGGCAATAGATAACACAGTGACAGTAGCTTCCCAGGGGACAGCAGAATGTGAGAGCAACACCACGTCAGGTTAGTAGGTCATTATTGTATGAGCCGTGAACCATTAATGGACTACTACGCCCAGCTCAATCTGTGTCAGATTATGGCTCTTGGCAGGAGAATTGTTATCTAATAGCTAACTTTGCTTCCTCACTATCGTCTTATTAGTTCCTCTGATAAAAATGTGCACAGGTATATATTAATAGGGAACTCCTTGGAAAAAGGCAAGATCTTAGCTATTCTCCCCAGGTCTGGAGACGATGCCTCTGTGTTAATTGTGCGTGGGTGGCTCTTTAAGGGAATGGCATTCTTTCGCGGGTATTTTTGGATGTCTTCTAAAACATGCAGCCAAATACATGGTGTTAGTTGATGCAAAAGGCTCCCCTATTAATATGTTTTGTTGACGATGTGAACTGAAGAATTGGTGGGAGTGAAAGGAGAGGGTAGGAGAGAATTTGTCTTCTCTACCTCCACCCTAACTCTTCAAATGAGAGGAACGCTGATGTACTTTCACATTCCGGGGGAAGAAAAGCCCACCTTGCTTGAAATAATACCTAAACAACAAGGATCACGTGGTATTATATAATTTTTATTATGCGTAAAATAGGCAAGACAAGCATATGTGTGGTTTCAGATAAAAACGTGATTTTAGGAAGAGTGTAATGAATTGCAGGTTTTTTGAGTTAGAATAGTAAGAAGTTCATTGTGCCTATTTTGGGGCCCATGGTATAATATTTCTACTGTCTTTTCAAGACATAAAGGTCACCGTGCAGTGTGTGTTGTTCTTTCTAAGCCCCTCAGCCTCTTTGCTGCCATGAGCATCCCCAAACAGAACCACTGGAATGAAGAATTCCAACATATTTCCAGGAAGGATGAATATTCAAATGAGTTTAGACTGCAACTGTGGACCCAAATCTCTGTGCTTGATTATGGAAATCATTTTTGGAAATGTTCTCTGATGTCAAGAATGTGAAAGGATATTTTTAGCAAATACTGGAGAAGGTTTTTCCCATGTAGGTGGAAAGTAGATGGGCAGAGCTGACAGTCCAGAGAGACAGAAAGGATGCTGGGAACGCAGCCTTGGTGTGGATACAGACCCCGGCTAGACACTGCAATTGCTCCCAAGGCCACGGCTGAGTGTGCTGAGGAGGAGGAGCCCAGGCCGTCACATCTGGCTTGTCACCCTATCTGGCTTGTCACCACGTTGTCACTTCTAGCTGCACAGGCAGGAAAGGCTGCTGAAGGATACCACGAGGTTAGCCTGCTGAGAATCCAGAGGGCAGTGAGAATGCCTGAAAGGCCAGCTCAAATGGGCTTTTGGTGATACTGTTTGAGAACATGTCCCTGTTTGATAAAGCACCTATATAATGAAGTTAAGTACCAAATTAATACCCAAATCCATACTAATCCAAATCCAATTACTCATTCCTGCATGCATGTATACATGTATGTGTATGTGTATTTATATATAGAAGATTGTGTTATCACCACCCCCATCCCAACACACGCAGACAATGGCCAGGACAGCCTGATCCCATGTGAGCAGTGAGTATGGGCTCTCTGCTCTTCTGATGATTTATGACCAACCCCCAAGGTGTCCTCATGTACACTCCCTTATAACTCAGCCATGGATCTGAATTTAAGAAAAGGTACCACATAGTGTGTTACTGAAGTATTAAGTATAATTTTAATCCTGGATATCTTTTTCTCCTTTGCCTTTATTTGGATACTACCCAAACAAAAGCCTATAGATAAAGTGCCTGAAATGCTTTTCAGTAATGATACATTCCTTATTTGCCTTCTTAGATAAAAGCAATCAAGTTATTATGGTTTACTATAGAAGATCAATATATATTCTAAATATTTCATTAAAAACATGATGATTGCATTAGAAGGCACGTTACCGCTTTGTAACCACCATCTCTTTGGAAGCCTTCACCCATCCAATTATTCTATAAGGGGAATTTTTGGAGTAAAATGTTGATTTTAGGAAAGAAACCTAGTACAGATTGGGGTACTTTAATCATAAATAAATTCTGACAGGCAATAAGTCAGAACCACTACCCATCCAAGGAAATGGCTAAAATGTAAAAACTGACAGTCCCAAGTGTTGACAAAGACATGGAGCAACTGGAGTGCTTACATATGGCTGGTGGAAGTGGCAAATGGCTCAACCATTTTGAAAAGTGGCTTGTGAATGTCTTATCAAGTTAAATATACAACCCAGCAATCCTATTTTTATGTATTTAACAAAGAAAATGAAAACATAGATTCATACAAATGACTGGTACACAGACGTTCATAGCAGCATTATTTCTAATAGTCCCCAAACCCCACTAAAATGAAAACCAAAACTAACAACCAACAAAACTAAAAGCAACCTGCTATCCATCAAGAGGTGAGTGGATAAATGAATTCCTCCTACATCCAGGCCAGGAATGCTACTCAGCAGTCAAAAGGAGGAAATCACGATGCAGGCAGCAATGTGGATGACTGTCCACACCTTAGGGGGAGTGACAGGGGCCAGACCCATGGGAAAGAGCACATATTGCATAATCACTTATATGAGATCATTGACATGAAATTCTAGGAAAGAAAATTGTCAGAAAGCAGATAAGTGGCTGCCAGGAGTGGGGGATAGGGGAGGGTGTGACTTTTAAAAGGCATTAGAGAACTTTTTGGGCTGCTGAAAATGTAGTGGTAGTTACAGGACTACATAACATTGTCTAAAGTCATCCAACTAAACAATTAGAGTGGGTGGATTTTATTATACATAAATCATATTTCCATAAAGCTGGCAAAAAGTAGATAAGACCAAATATTTAACATCAAATTCCTCCTTTTTAAGGTATGACCTGAAAGCCAGAAACCATCCTGGGAAAGACTGATGTGGTGTCTGAACATATCCATGGTACCAAGACAAAGTGAGAAAACAAAGGAATGACTGGAGGAGGTATTTTAAAACTGTGACTCGTTAATTGTCTTCATGTGTAAAGTACTCTACAAAAAAGGGAAATGAGTTGATGAGCTACCAGGCTATTCATCTAGTGGAAAAAACATTTGATGAAAAAGTAACAATAATGGTAGCTAACATCTGTTGAGCTTACTGTCTTTCTGACACTATTCAAAGTGCTTTATTTTTTTAATTGAGGTACAACTGACATACAACAATTGAACATATTCTAAGTGTAAAATCTGATAAGCTTTAACAAGCGTATGCCTGTGAATTCATTGCCACAGTCAAGATAACAAATCCTCATGCCACTTTGTGATTCTTTCCTCCTCCCTTTCCCTAGGTGCCACCAGCCTCAGGCAGCCACTGATCTGATATTTGTAACTACATATCCATTTATATCTGCTAGAATTTTACGTAAGTAGAATAATACAATACATATTCTTTTTTTTTTGCTTGGTATCTTTTACACAGCATAATTATCTTGAAATTCATTCATGTTGCATGTGTATCAATAGTTCATTTCTTTTCTTTTAAAAAATAATTTATTCTTTTTTATTGCTGAATAGTCATCCATTGTATACTACAATTTGTTTACCCATTGACTTGCAAGTGGAGGTGGGTGGTTTCAAGATTTTGTGTATTAATAATGAAACTGACTTAATAGTCCCACAGACTCCTTTAAAAAAGTAAACATAGAAATGTACCCTTCTGGTCTTAAAGCTTGAAACATATTTGTTTTATCTGAGTTCCTTCCTCAGGAAAGGCCCCTAAAACCTCTCAAAAAAGTATTAAAAAACTGAAACTCACCAGATCATCACATCAGATGATGGACCCCATGTTCATGGTGATTGCTTTCTTCCTCCTCCCTAGTTTCTGTGTTCCTACATGTTCCTTCCATGTTTCATTTCTGCCCTGCTACATAAACCCTGAGTTTTAGCTGGTCAGGGAGATGGATTTGAGACTGAGCTCCCATATCCTTGGCTGCAGCACCTGATTAAAGCCTTCTTCCTTGGGAATACTTGTTGTCTCAGTGATTGGCTTTCTGTGCCAAGAACAACAGGGCCTAGACCAAACCCCTGGTGTTTCAGTAATAATAATAAAGTGCCATGAACATTTTCATACACGTTTTATATGGGCACATGCTTTCTTTTGGGTAAATATTTAGGAGTAGAATGGCTTGATCATATGTTAGGCGTGTGTTTAATTTTTTAAAGAAACTGCCAAGCTATTTTCCAATATGCTTCTGACATTTTATATCCCCACCAGCAGTGTGTTATAATTCTAATTCCTTCAGAATGTATTCTTCACGTAGTTAGTCTTTTTAATTTTAGACATTCTAATATGCATGCAGTAGTAAGTTAGTGTGGTTTTAATTTGCATTTCTCTATGTGGATCATCTTTTCATGTGCTTATTTTTCAAAAGTGTATCTTTGATTATCTCTTAAAATTTTGGCATAGTTTTAACTCTTGGGTTTCTTCCTTGTTGTTGAATTTTGAGTTCCCAAATATGTTCTGGAAATATCTGGATAAAACTTTATATCAGCTATATGCTTTGCAAATAATTTCCTTCAAGTCTGTGGCTTGTCTTTTCATTCACTTGTCAGTGTCTTCAGCAGCACAAATGTTTTTAATTTTTATCAAGTCTATCTCACGAGTTTCTTTTTATGGATCATACTTTTTGTATAGTATCTAAGAAATCTCTGCAGGTCTCAAGGTTATAGATATTCTCTATGTTTTCATCTAGAAGTTTTACAGTTTTAGTTTCTATACTTTTTAGGTCATTTCTCCATTTCAAGTTAAGTTTTGTATATGGTTTAAGATTAAAGGAGGGGTTCCTTTGAATGTATTTGTGGTAGTGTGGGGAGAGGGGGGGCACGGATATCCCTGTTCCACTGAATTGACTTTGCACATTTGTAAAAAATTAGTTGTCATAAATGCATGGATCTGTTCTGTAGTCCATTGCATTGATCTACTTGACAATTTAAGCCAATGCTATACTAACTTGATGGCTATACCTTTAAAATAGCTCTTGGAATAGTTAGTCCTTCAACTTTGCCATTTTTCAAAGTTGCTTTGGCTATTCCAGGCCTTTTGCATTTTCATACAAATTTTAGCACTAGCTTGTTTGTTACAACAACAACAACAACAACAACACCTGTGGGAATTTTAGTTGAGTTTATATTTAATCTAGAGATCAATTTGGAGACAATAAGTTAAGAACATCAAGTCTTCCAACCCATGAGCATGCTATGGCTCTCCATTTATTAAGTCTTCCTTATTTATCTCAGCAATATTTATTAGTTTCCAGTGTAAGAATCTTGCCCATTTTTTGTCTGATTTATCCCTAAATATTTTGTATATTTTGTTGCTATTGTAAATGATGCTATTTTTTAAAATTTTATTTTAAATTCTGGTTATTTGTCACCACCATATATAAATACAATTGATTTTTATCTTTTTGATTTTGTATCCTGCAATCTTGCTGAACTCACTTACTATTAGCACTTTTCTGTAGAATCTATTGGGTTTTCTACATAGATGGTCACATAATCTGCGACAAAACATAGTTTTGACTCTCTTTTTAAATCTGAATGCCTTGTATTATTTATTTATTTTTTCTTGCCTTCCTACCCTAATAGAACCTCTAGTATAGTGTTCAATCTTTTGGCTTCCCTGGGTCACATTGACACAAGAAGAATTGGCTTGGGCCACACATAAAATACACTTACACCCATGATAGCTGATGAGCTAAAAAAAAAATCACAAAAGAATCTTATAATGTCTTAAGAAAGTTTATGAATTTGTGTTGGGCCGTGTTCAGAGATGTCCTGGGCTGCACGCAGCCTGCAGGCTACAGTTTGGACAAGCTTGCTCTAGTACAAGGTTGAACAGAAGTGGCAATAGACATCCTGCCTCATTACTGATGGTAGGGGAATGAACTCAGTCTCTCATCATTAAGAATGACATTTACTGTAGGCTTTTCATAGATATGCTTGATCAAGTTTAGGAAGTTCTCTTCTGTTCCTATTTTGCTGACCGCATCTGTCAGTAATAGATGTTGGATTTTGTCAAGTACTTTTTTTGTGAGTTTCTTGATTGATCTGATCATTTTTCCTTTTAGTTTGTCTATGTCATGAAACATATTGATTTTCAAATGTTAAACCAACCTTGCATTCCTGGGACCAACTCCATTTTGTCATGTTGTATTATCCTTCCTATAAAAGTGTTTTACATTTATTATTTTATTTAGTTTTATAACAACCTTATGTCATATGAATACTGCTCTTATTCCTATCTCTCATATGAAGAAAATTGAGGCACAGATGGCTTCATCCCTTGACCATACCATGTAACTAGTAAGGGCTTGGATAGATTTGAGGTGGTTGTCTAACCCAAAAGTTGAACACTTAACTTCAAGAGTAGAAATGCAAAAACACAGTTTCACCTGTTTGCATGGCAATGATTAAGTATGGTAACAATATTTAGTGCTGGTAAGGAAGTAGGTCAGATTAACTTATAAACTGAACTGCTGGTAGGAAGATAAATTAATAATACAAGCTTTCAAGGGAGTCTTTAATAATATATCCCAGAATGTAAAATTTGTACTGCAATATTCCAATAGCATGTGCAAATGTGTAGGTGCAGTACCTTTTTATTGTAGCATAGGACATTTGGAGCATGAGTAAGATAAAATACTATGAAACTGTTAAAATAATGATTTTTTTACCTGGATATTTTTCTATTTTAATAAATACTATAAAGAAACACTGTATATAGTGAGATCCCATTCCTATCAAACTAATCTCTACATTTACATTCAAACACAGAGTCAAGAGAGGAGCCTGGAAGGATCCCCTAAAGTATGTAAAAACAACACAGTTATTTTTGTGCATTACGGGGGGTAGGAAGCAGAAATACAAGCCAGCCTAGAAAAGCAGAGTGAAGGGCGTTGTGTCCCTATGCTGTGGAGAGATTGTGCCCATTATGCAGCAGCTGTGCTGACAAAGGTTTCCAAAGGAATTAGAGGTCACTGCCTCGAAGGGCACCAAGCCTCTTCTAGGTCTAAGAACGACCTGGGAGCTGCCATGTAGAATCGCTGGAATATTGTCATAGCTTAAGGGGAATGACCTGTTTAAAGTAAAAATTGTCCTGGAAAATCAGAACATATGCTTAATAAAACCATATACTCTGCTTTTGTTGTGGTTGGACTGCCCCTGGGCAAAACCTTAGGGCACTGAGGAATGCTCCCTATGAGGACACCCCTCCCATGACAGTTCCATAACAGAGAGGCCCCTGGCTCCTGCTCACTCACTCCCTGCAACTGAGATGGGCCCCACTGTTCAACAGTATGTCCGATACCAAGAGAGTTTTTTCCTATACTAAGCCAAAATCTCTATCTCCGTCTTTATCCATTTTAAAGAAGGACTCACCTGACAAAGCAAACTCCACAACTGTCTGGAGATAGTTGTTCCAGTTCCTATATTTTTGTTTTAGACTAAACCCTCTTTGTTATTCCTCTTTACTGTGATTGTTGAGCCCGTCATTTGCCTGCATTTTCTCTTCTAGAGGAATCCTCCCTGTTTGTGGATGCTCAGAACTGTGCACAGAAGTCCAGATGGTGTTTGATCCATGCCCTCTCCTGGGATATGGAAACTATCATTCTGGTAATTGATGCGAACTTGGCCTTAGATTTCCTGCAGTCCCTCTACATGGTAAATTCATATCGATCTTGGGCACAAAGAAACTTTGCAGGCCTTTGTCTCGAGAGCTCACCAAGACCTTTCTCTCCTCCCTCCTAGATATTAAATGCAGAGCTTTGCTGTCCTTCCTGGTTATCTTGCTGTTTAGTTGTTTGTTTCTGTTCTCACTTTCTGTGAGCTCCGTGCCTTCAGGCCAAGCCCCGATCAATTGCAGACACAGTGAGAACCTCTGAGAGCACAGCCCTGGAGGCATGCTTGAGACCCTCTCCAAATTAATGGTGAACCCTTGTTCTGTACACATGGGGATAATTATTCAGTCACCTGTGAGTTCAGATTATTTTGTCCTCAACCAGGCCTCACTTCAACCATACCACAGAGCTTTCATGGTAGTATTCATCAAATATTTGCCCAAAGCAGGACCACTTCTGCCTGAACAGCTCTCTGATCAACCAATCTAGAGACACTTGTAAGTGAAGAAACAGGGCCAGATCGAAGTGATTATTCTTTTTTCAATGCCCAGAAAATCTGCGTCTGCCTCTCCTTTTTATTTCATTTTTCTTGATCAGCTTTTGGGCTCAGAGCCCTCTGAGCTTCCCAACCCCCTATGCCTCTCACCCCTACCCTCACCTTCTAGCTTTTTAAATAAAAGGAAGTTGTCAACACTTAGGAGAAAAGTGAAAGTATTTGGTCTTCTCTGTAGATAGTTCTAAATATCTAGATTATTCTGATAGACAAGGTATCTGAAAAATTGACTGATTTTCACTATTTAGCTGAAGAGGGAGTCAACTTTTTTTGTAAAGGGCCAGATAGTAATTATTTCAAGCTTTTCAGGCCATATAGTTTCTGTCGTAGCTACTCAATTCTGTTGTAGCATGAAAGCAGCTTCAGGCAGTATGTGAACAAATAAGCATGGTTGTGTTTCAATAAAACTTTATTTATAATGGTAGGCAGAGGGCCAAATTTGGCCCCCTGGGTATAGCTTGCCAACTCCACGTTTAGTTCATTGTTTCTTCTCATAGAGACATAATCCAAGCCTTAATTCCAAAGAAATTCACAAGCAGTATGGCACTGAGGGCATTAGGAAGCCCACTTGAATGGACGTCATTGGCTCCTGGCTTTTCACCCATTGAGTAAAGTTCTTTCAAAGCAGTTCTTGCAGCTCTACACCTGTTCATGGCAGCAGAGAGCTCATTGTTTACACTGATATCAATGTAAATTTTTTATCCATTTGTTGGGATTTCTCCCCCTTCTTATTATTTGAAATATGGACAAATGTCTCCATTTTTGTAGTAGCTTTATGTTTCCATGTAGCCCTTTGTTTTCATTATGTTGATATCCTTCTCTCCAAGTACTAATATTTTTTTGTAACTGGTGAAGGTGGCCCAGTTAGACCGTGGTGAAGTCTGAACTCTTCTATTTATAGCTAACTTCCTTTGAGGATCTTATACGCTCTATCTTGTTGAAGCCATGAAATAATGTTCTGTAAAATGTTCACATGTGCTAAGAAGAAAGGGAGTTTTGGGGATGCCATATGGGTTTGATTTTCAGGTACTTTCATGAGATTGTTTCAGAGTCATTTGGTTTATGGAAAATAGGGTTAACGCAATTTAATACTGTGAAATTATTTTTCACTAGTAAGCATCTTCCAAGTGACTAAATCTTTCAAGTAACTAAAATCTTTCAAAAACTAAATTCTTATCAGTTTTTGGTGTTTTGGGATTTCCCAACTTTAATCCAAATAGACTACAATTGACCCTCAAACAGCAAGGATTTGAACTGCTCGGGTCCACTTCCACAGGGATTTTTTCAGTAAATCTCTCCTGCCACCCGTCCACATCCTCTACCTCTTCTTCTGCCACTCCTGAAATAGCAAGACCCTCTCTTCCTCCTCCTACTGGACATGTAGATGATGAGAATGAAGACCTTTCCGATGAACCACTTCCACCTAATGAATAGAAAATGTGTTCCCTTCCTTATGATTTTCTTAACATTTTCTTTTCTCTAGCTTACTTTATATGTGTGTATGAAATATGTGTTAATTGTTAATATTATTGGTATGGCTTCTGGTCACCAGTAGGCTATTAGTAATTGAGTTGGGGTGGGAATAAAATGTTATGTGCAGATTTCCAGCTGCCTCGGGGGTTGGTGCCTGATATGATTTGAATATGTGTTCCTGCCCAAATCTCATGTTGAAATGTGATCCCCAATGTTGGAGGTGGGCCTGGGAGGAGGTGTTTAGATCATGGGCTGGATCTCTCATGGTTTGGTACCATCCTTGTGGTAGTGAGTGAGTTTTCACGAGATCTGGTTGGTTAAGTGTGTAGCACCTTCCCCCAACTCTCTCTTGTGCTCCTGCTTTGCCATGTGATAATCCTGCCCCCACTTTGTCTTCTGCCATTAGTAAGAGCTTTCTGAGTCCTCACTAGAAGCCAAGCAGATGCCGGCACCATGTGCACACAGCCTGCAGAACATCTTTTCTTTATAAATTAACCAATCTCAGGTATTTCTTTACAGCAATGCAAGAACAGCTTAATACAGCATTGTTCAGGGGTCATCTGTAGTTTGAATACATCCTGTAACAATGAGACAGTGGATTTGCTGAAAAAATAAAAAGCTGAAACTGTCTACCAAGTAGAGTTTTCCAGCATGCCTCCAGGGACACCAGAGCTGCAGTGTGCAGCCTCAGCGCTGCTTTCCACGTGTGCCCAGGCCTCCCTGGGCTTCCTCGGCCCCCTCCTAGCACCCGTATGCACGCTGATTTGCTGCTTCATGATTATATATATTTGCCACTAGATCAAAAGGAAATTTGAGGTAAGGGTTTGAGTCTTATTATTCTCATTTGTCTTCCATGTTGACCTGAATGTGCTGCACATAGTAGGGCCTCAGTCAGTGGCGCTGTCATTGGCGGTGCAGGCAGGAGGACAGTGGCTGTCAGTGATGTGCAGTGATGATTTGCAGTGAGTCTGCAGAGCAGCCTGCACGTGACAGTCAGCTCTCGGTCCTTCACTTGGAAATCCCCAACCTAGAAGAGGGTAGAACTACCAGCGCCACCTCTACAGCCCTTCTCTAGCTGCCCTTCCTCCCTGGGAAGCTGTCATCAGAGCAGGCTGCTTGTGGGATGAACGCTTAGACTTTTTAAAAAATATGTATTCTTTGCAGAAGAAGGCAAAGAGGAGAATCAGTTTAGAATGTGACACTGTTTAGTCCTGACCTTCAAGAGAGGTGATACTCTTTTGCCTAGCCTAAGTACACATATGGAAGATTTTGGAGATGTCATGGACAAATTCTCACAGCACATCATTTCAGCTGCACTATGAGAGCTGGCGTCTTTAAGGAAGTCTATGTTTAATGCTTTTTTAAAAAAATCTCTCTTTTAAATAAACCACCACTCCCTTATATCACCTGTTTTATAATCTCTGGCTTTTGAAGGTAGGATTTGATTAGAACAGGTACATATGCACTTGATAAAACCTCCCTCACTATCGATATCCCCATAGGATTAATGGCAAAGCTGATGAGACCATGGGTTTTTAGCTTTTCAGAATAAACTTCCTGTCATCCCTGTTTCTAATCGAGTGGAACTCGCTAGACTCACTTTATTTACCTTTCATTAAATGGTCATGAAGCAACCTCCTTGCATCTAGTCCCTAGCCCTGTAGGAATATGGACTGCGTTTGAAAGCTGCCGGACTATGGGTCCGTGGTGCAGCCATGTGGTCTTCTTGCTCAGAATTGGCCATCCCCACCACAGGGGCTCAGTCCATGTTTGCTAGATGAAAGTTGGGGTGAGCCAGGCCTTTTCTGAGCCCCCAGTGCTCCATCCTTGAGCCTTCCCTTCCTCTCTACCCACCCCAGCTCCCCTCTCCGGTGCGTGCATTGTCTCAGGTGTTCACATTCTAAGAGACTTTTTGTGATGCTGCTGCTGTTTGTGGGTGCATTTGCAGACCCCTGGGCAGGAGAACCTGTATGGGCCTGTGCATGTGCCACACGTCTCTCCAGGAGGCACGCAGTTATGGAGCTTGTCATTTGACTCAGATGGCAGAAGAGGCATTTACAGTATTTTCCCTTTCTCCTGTAATTAATACCCCTTAAGTTGTTTAAAGAAATACAGTACAATCACGCTTTTGAGCAAGGTTATAACAACATGATCTTTAGAAGCTAAAAAGCAGCTGGTTCCACTCGAATTCTAAATACATTTAAACAAACTTTGAAATCAATAATCTGAGTTTCTGTTTTTATAAATTACAGTGATAACATGTAAATTTCTCCATTCAGCTGTCTTGACATAAGCCCTTTTGTGCTTGCCTCTCAAAAACTGAACCTATTAGAGTTGCTTTTAAATAAATTGTACATATACTTTTTCTTAAAAATAGAGGCAATAAATCCAGCTGCATTTAGCTATTCTAATCACATGACCCTGAAAATGTGCAATGCCTAATATTGGCTGCCAAAAAAAAAAAAAAGTAGCCATGTTTTTTTTTTTTTTCCTTTTCAAAAAAAAAAAAAGGCAGCATTAACTTTTTCACAAAAAGTTATTTGTTTCCTCTGGAAGCCCAGCGAGTGAGCTTTGGGGGATTAGGGATACATTTCACCTACAGGTTACATGAGCTTTTGTTATTTGTTTTCATACAAAATAAACCACAAAGCTCTTGCTAATGTACAATTGTGCAGAGTTTTGGTGGGAATATTTCAAAAGTAGTGTGTATTTTCCCTTGATTACTTCCCCAGATCCTTAGGGATTCAATCCAATAGTGGTATACTCCCTTAGGAAAATATGTTTCATTTATAAACTTTTTTCCCCTATGTAATGAAAACAATTTTGGCTCAGCACACTGTTCTGGTCAAATTATGTGGCCAAATTCTGCGGAAATGATGAGGGGGCGGCATACAGACCGGGGGCACCAAGAGGCTCTGGGCTCCTAGAAGCTCGTGGGTGAGGGGGAAGTTGACTCAGGGGCAGAAATTTCACCCTGTGAGGCGGTTCCATGTTATACCCATATTTAAATCTTTGAGTATTTCAGATTGAGCGTACATCATATAAAGATACATAAAGTTGCAATGAGCAGAGCCTAATAGCTTTTTTAGACTCTAGAGAGATACAAAAAGACACAAATATAGATAAATGATCAAAAAGGAATAATTGCTCTAACAGCCCTTTCCCTTGCAGTATTTAACATATATTCCTTTTGCTCCCAGTACACGTGGTTCTAGAATGTAAAAAGTAATTGCATTTTCCATTCTTCTTCCCCTCTTCAATATACAAGCACCTCTAGAAACCTACTTGTAGAATATTATGTAGGTTTCTCTGCTTCATTTAGCTCCTTTCTCTTAGGAAAACACATTATGACTTTGTACAAGCCTTGATCGATTTCTTAAGAGGCCTTATCTGATTGCTTTTATATTCTATTGATTTTTCTGAATTAAGTTTTATGGCCCTCAATTATTTTCTTGTATGATTGTTCACATCTACGTATGGTGTACCATATAATGACACAGTGGCGTGATTATGTTCTAGCTGATAATCCCATTTTAATATACGGCACTTTCCCTTTTTATGGAGATTATCTTCCATATGCAGACCGATCTGTTGAATTCCGTGCAATGAAGATAAACCCAAATCACAGAAGCACTTGCTCACTGTAGAGGCCACTAGCACGCATTTGTGACATCTTGACAAAAGCGTTTATTACAAAGTGTTGTGATCATCAGCTTCATTAGGAAAGCGTTTAACAATCATAGGAGATGATTTTTATAAACCTGCTGTTCTGCTGACTGGGGGATACCACTATCACAGCACAATTAAGTTTCAAATGGGTTTTGAACACTGATGGCTAATATAATTCAGCCCTAGCAGTAGACTGTTGCATTATACAATCATTTATCATTTGAGGGGGAAATTCTGACAGTGCTCAAACGTTGAGGCCTCGATTAAACTGTCTCCTTTTACACAGTCTTCTGGAAACAAGCACGGGCTCCTTCAGGTGATGTCTGAAGAAGAAGTTAAGACAAAAACAATTGGTTGAAGAGAAGTTTAATCAATTTATTAAACGAGTTGAGTGCTGGAAGATATTTTTCTTATATAGTACATGTCTATCAAAGCTGTCATAAGTGACACCGCAAATGTTGGAATGCTTTATGGCAAATAGATCGCTGCTATTGTTCTAGGCGTTTGGAATCTTTTATGAATATAAATGTATGGAGAGAACGTCACAGGATCTGTTTGCCCTCCTAAAATAATTTATATTCCATACAGCACATGGCTGACTCATTTCCTCCCAGCATTACAAAGTGGTTGTGTTATTTCATATTGCTGAAATTTGTATTATTATTTTTTACATAAGAGAAGTCTTTTGATCTGCATTTATTAAGGAGAAAGAGATGCCCAAGCTTAACCCAATCTGACATAAATGCAGCAATATGTTCATTTTCTTCCACTACAAATTCAATACATTCATATTCAGAATCCTTTATCTAATAGTGCTTATTAGATTGTTTTGGCTACAGCTGCAAAGCAATATATCACTGAAAAATAATAGGTATGTCTTTTTCAGACGATGATGTGATTTGCTTTAGCTACGCTAGCATGAAAATCTGTGCCATTTATTAATAAAAGACTATGTTAGATGAACTAACCTGCCTGACAGTCTTGAGAACAAAAGAGCTAATTTCTCTTTTGTTTGTTAGAACACTTCGGTGCTCTAATAGGGTTACGAAGGGTCAGAGAGTGCTGAGGCTCAGAACTGCTTCCTGCTTAATGATTTGTTTTACAGCATCTAATAAATTTTCAAACATGCATCAACATATTACTGATAAAGAATCTGGAAATGCAAACACAGATGATTTCTAGTTTAAGATGTGAGCAAATGTTTATTATTGAGTCAATAGTCCAATCCTTTTTATTTTTTTAAAAAATTTCAACAAGCAAGATTGTGGGGGATGGTGTGCAGAAGAGCCAACATGAAGTCCAGGGCCCCTGAAGTCTTCCAGCTTGCTGTTTGTAGCTACAGAGTCGCAGGTTAATGGTTGCATGAATTTTTCACTGTTCAAATATCTAAGAAGCCACATATATAATCATATATAATACTATTACTTTCCAGACAAGAAAAAAAAATACAGTTTCTATTTCTTTTGTTACAAGTAGAGTGAATCTTTATAAAGAGACTTCTTTTTTTCTTGACCTGTGGAACTCACATGGATGTCCCGCGGTGAGACATCTGTTCTAGGTGTTCTAGGACTGGCACTGCTCAGCACGTACAGATGTGTCCTGTCTGTGGAGCTGCACCCTGGGTGGTGGCTGAGGAGGCCTCATGGAGGGGCAGACCCAGGACACACAGTAGCCCTCGGTTGTTCACCCCTTAAATTATCATTACTTCTTCAAGAAAGTCCCACGTGATATAACCCTTTCACGCTGGCTGTTCCTGGCTGCGTGCATGGTGGGGACTTGAAGATGGCCGTGTCGGGGGAGCACAACCACCTTCTCTCACCAGAGCCACTCTAGCTGCTCCCAAAGAAGGCATATTTCACTTTCACATGGTAGAAAGTTTTGCATAATGCTTCATTAAACTCCGCCAGAAAAAATGGTATTTCCACATGTCTCAGAAACAAAAGTGAGAGTCCTGAAAAGGAAATTCCTTTCTGGATTAGGCTTGGAAACCAGATCCAATGCATCCTTTATGTGCGACACAGCTTTTACAGCCATGACTTCACATGGCTTCCCAGGGGCCAATGAAAACAAATGGAGGCCTCCTATAAAAGCTGTGTTGAATGGTGTTAATATTAAATACACTTAGACACATACCGATAATGAAATACTAAGTAAGGAAAACAGTTGCTTAAATATATATCCTTTCTATGAACAACAGCTGTGTAATTTCTTAAAAAAAAAAATAATGCAACGCTTTGCTGATTTTCCAAGGACAGCATGAAGTACGAGGTCTCGCTCTCCACAAGGGGATGTAGAAACGTCCTCGGTGACGTGTTGGAATTCCTATCATAGCTATGAGCTGGCAAAGCCTCTGAATGCCTGCCTGGAATGCACTTGGGTAGAGCAAGCATATTGTTTTTTGCTTCTTTTTTTTTTTTTTTTTGACAAATATTTGGATTCCTTGTTTCTCATGTGCGTGATTGAAGGTGACTTGATCCGATTCCGTTTTTCTGCACAGGAGATGTGATCAAATGAGTGCTGTGTCTCGACAAATCCAAAGGGCAGCTGAAGCATGTTGGGCAGCCTGAGGAAGAAGGAGAAGAAAGCAGGTGTTGCTCTGGCTTTGTTTCTTGAGGGTCTTGACATCTAAGTTTTAAGAGTGAGTTTTGTCTTCAATAGTTAATAGTTGTAAAGCTCATCGCATGCAGGCAACAGGTGAGAAGGTTTCTCCAAAGCAAGTTTCTCTTATCATCTATTTCTAATGCAAACTGTGGCACAATCTGTGGGGGAAGGAGGAGGAGGAGCTTGAGTGAGTGCTTGGAAGTGTCTCTGAGAACTGAGTTCCTGGGGAAGCACTGCAGTGGTTTGCAGAAAGACCTGAAATGTGACGAAAATGAGTGTGCCCAGCAATGCTGGGAAGGGCAGAAGATGAGTGCCATCATCATATTCTACCCCAGCCTGGACATTTCCATTGCTTTTCTGATGGTTTCTACATTGATGATGCAGACTGCATGAGAACTGAATCCAATGGGGACCTTGCCAGAGTCTGGCTGTTGGTTGCTGACACCAAGAGGTCCCCAGAAGCGACAAGGAGGTGGGCTGGTGGCCTCGGAATTCCATGGAACATGCATCTCCCAGGCTGGCAGCAGAGATGCTCCCCCCAGAGCCCCCACATCCTGTCATTATCTCTCTGCAGTCATTGGTCTATGAACAGCTGCTGGCTTCAATCCTTTTGGGGTGGGTCTCAGAGCAGCAGGGGAGAGCCCTGTGTGAGTGGGGCTTGTGGGTGCGCTTTACTCCCAGGCAGTGCTAGGAGGTGACCTTGTGTCTGCTGAGTTCCTGCAAAGTATTTCTGAGAGGCTTGACGATGAGCCAAAAGTTGTGGCATTCAAATATTCGAAATAAATGAAACACGGATTTGACTCACATTGTGGTGGAGGATATTTTATTACTAGATCAGTACTTTTAGAAAATACATGTGTTGGAAGTCCCTTTTGAATTTTAGAATTATGTATTGCTGGGAATTGATTAAAATTAATGTTTTGATTCTTTCTCTCATCAAATTAGTACATCATAGCGATTAGTATTTTATTCAAGTCTATCAAAATCATAATTTATTGACACAAAAATATAACTGTAATATGTTTGAAACTAAGCATTGACAACATGCACTGATGTTATAAACCAACTAGCTTCTAAGTGATGGAATTCTTAGAAATAAATAAATCCTTTAAAAATAAATCACGACTACTGCTGATTTAGGAAGCATAAAGTCACTGGTATTCAAAGCACAGAATAGTTTTTTTTTTTTTTTTTTTTTTGTAAGGATAAATAGTTAAAACAAAGTATTTCTCATGAAAATGTCGTAAGTAACAGAAAACTTAGGAAAGTAAATGAGAAAAGGTTAGAGATGAAGCCAATGACCCAAGAAACGTTCATAAAAGAGCAAAATTCTTGGTTTTAAATTGAATGGCGTAAGGAAAAAAAACACAACTAAGAAAGATGATGGAAATCTATCCTGATCATTAAATATTCTTTGTCCACATCCCATTTACTAAATAAACAGTATTTTAGTGAATGCATGTGCCATACTTCTTTTGTGCGTCCCATAATAGTGGACATTTAGAATCCTTTCAGTGTTTGTCTGCCATAAATAATGCTGCGATACACATCTGTGTATACAATTTGCTCACAGTTATTTCCTTAAGACAAATTTCTACATGTAAAATTGTTGGCTAATGGTATAAACATTTCCAAGTCTTTGGTATATTTGTCAAATTGCCTGTCATATCTGTTGGCACGCCTCATAAGAGAGGAGGAAATTAGCATTCTCTACCTCTGTCCTCCCTCTGCAATCTAGTTCCTGTTGTTTTTTTAATCGTGAAATGTTTAGAACCAGTTTGTCATTAAATTTTTGGTGTTTTCGCGATCTCATTGTTTTGCAAATACGACCTTTATTTCTATGATCACCCAGTTTCATTGTTTATCCCAGTATTTTTAAAATTTGATTTTAGAATTTTTTGCTTCTGTATTTTGACTCACCTTTTAGTTGGCTGGAGAATGTCTTTGAATACAGTTTTCTCTAAGTTTTGCAAGTCATACATTTTCTAATTGCTTGTATATTTGAAAACATTTTCTCTGATTCTATCTAAGCATTTAGGAAAGGCATCGAGTTTTGAGAGTTCTTTATATGTTCTGGATGTAAGTTCTTTATCAAATACATGATTTGCAAATATTTTCTCTCAGTTATTGATTTGTCTTTTCATTTGTTAATGGTATCTTTAGAAGAGCAAACGTTTTACATTTTGGTTAAATCTAATACATCATTATTTTATCTTTTTTTGTGCCCGATTTATAACATTTTTGCCTACCTCAAGGTTTGATGAATTCTGTGTTTATGTTTATGATTCATTTTTTAGCTCATTTTGTATATGGCATTAAGGAGAAGCCAGGAATTATTATTACTCTTTCTATTTGGATATCTGTTTGTTGATGTACAGTTGGTTACAAAGACTATTCTTTTCTCCACTGAATTATCATTGCCCCTTTGTAGAAAATGTGCCATAGTGTGGGTCTATTTCTGTATTCCATGTTTTGTTCCACTGTACAAATGCCTATCCTGTCTCAGCACCCTAACAACTTCTTTACTGTAGCTTTATAGAAGTCTTGATATCAGATGGTATAAATCCTCTTTTTTTTTTTTTAATGATTTTGGACAGGCTATATCTTTTGCATTTTCAAATAAATTTTAGAATCAGTTCATCCATTTCTACAAAAAATAACCTGCTGAGATTTTAATTGATACTGCATTGAATGTATAGATTAAGTTGAAAGGAATTGTCATTTTAACAATGAGTCTTCCAATCCCTAAACATGGTATATCTCTCTATTTATTTAGATCTTCTTTAATTTATCTCACCAGTAATATAGAGTTTTCACTGAACATGTCTTGCACGTATTTGGTTAAATTCATCTCTAAGTATTTTGTGTTTTTTGATCGTATTATAAATGTTTCAAAATTTATATTTTACTTGTTCATTAAAATAAAGTATATAGAAATATATATAGTAAATATAATATATAGTAAAGTGATATGTACATATCATATTGTATATATATATATTTGACTACATTATATTACATATCATGTAAGATTTAAGTTTTGTTAATTTTAATATAGTCCAAACTTTTCTTTAACATTTTTTTATCTTTTTAAGAAGTATTTTTGTATCTTAAAATCATATATTCTTTTTTTAATTTTTTTTTATTTTTTCAGGCCTATACTGGCTGAAAAGATATTCTTTTACACTGTCTCTGAGAAGCTTTATTGTTTTACCTTTTGGATTTAGATCTATAAGCTATCTAGAATTTTTTTTCTCTATTGTGTGAGGTATGAAATATAGGTCGGAATTTATTTTTTTCCATATAGATAGATATACAAGTGACACAGCATCATATGTTGAATTGACCACCATTCTCATGTCACCTTCCTGTTATCTCTGTCATAAAGCTAGTGACCACACATACATGGGTCTATTTCTGCACTCTTTGTTCTGTAGATCTGTTTGCTCTCCATGTGCCAATACCACATTATATTAAGTAAGGTACCTTATGAAAAGTCTTGATGGGTGGTAGGATACATATGCCAGCTTTGTTTTTCTTCTATAATACTGTCGTGGCTCTCCCTGACTTTTATCTTTCCATATAAATATTAGAATCAGCTTATCTGTTTCACACAAGAATTGGGAGTTGGGATTTTGATTGGGATTATATTGAATCTTCAGATTAATTTAATAACAATTGATAACTTTATAATATTGAATAGTCCAAATTAATAGGTCTTAAAAACTTTTTCTCAATTATGGTTTATAATTTTCAGTGCAGAAATCTTGTACATGTTTTGTTGCATTTATTCCTTAATATTTGCTGATGCTACTGTAAGTAGTATCTTTTAAAAGTTTTATTTTATAATTGGTTTGTAAGAATATCGAAATGCATTTCATTTTTCTAGTTGAAGCATATAAAATTGCCAATATTTAACTCCAAAATGGAAATTTTATATTACTCAATTTTGGCCTGACTCAATCCACTATTATTACTAATAGTTTGTCTGTGGATTCCATTGGATTACTTAAGTGCAAAACCATGTCAGTGAAATAGTAACAGGTTAGTTTTATGTTTTCCATTTCAATTATTATGTTTAATGTTTCTTCATGGCTTATCTGACTAGGATTTCCAGGACACTGTTGAATATAAGTAGGGATAGTACCATCTTTGTTGATGATCACAGTTGGAAAAAAATTTTTGACTCATGGGTATTTATTTTATTTTGGGGGTTATAGTCAAATCCTATTTTGATTTATTTGTTGCTATAGTTGCTTCGAGTTTGTCCATTAAAGTTTTTTGGTTTGACCTCTGTGTCCTTTCGATAGTACCTATTCCCTTTCCCCTGTCTCCCCTTGAGGACTTCCTTGCTTTTGGCAGCACAAAGTGCTTCAGGTTCATCTTGGACTTTCTCAGCTCAAGCCATGAAATCAACTACTTCTCCAAGGAGTCCTGGTTCCCTTTTTGGGAAAATGATATTTAGAAACCAATATCTGGTTGCTAGGTGTGCTCATTGCTTTTGGAGTCTCACTACTTGCAGCACATCTCAGTGGTTAGAGCTGGGAAACATGTTTCTATACTAAATCATGCATGTATCTGGGTCTATGTAGTTTCACATCTATTTATCTGTATACTAAAAAACCCTCTTAAATCCATATTGATACCTCTGAATCCAATCCAACACCACCTTGCTCATTATAGTCTTCCTCCTCACCTTATGTGTAGCATCTTTCTCTGACAGTAAGGAACTTGGATCTCATTATCTATCATTCCTTTTTTGTTCAACTCTGGTATACTCATAAATAGTTTCAAGACTTAACCATACCCCTGTGAGAAAGTTATTTATCAGCTGGGGTGCAGGATTTGCATACAGTTCTTTTTCATCTTTAGCTTTACACTATTTAGTCTAAACACTGTTTTCCAAAGTTACCTGGGTCAGCACCTTTCTCCCCTATCCCCTTCAATGTGGCAGTTTCATTCACTTGTAATACAGTTAGACTCATTTGTCATCTTCATCTGCATTTCATGCTTTTAGGATCTTTTCCCACATCCTAGTTGATTAAAAAAATACTTATAGTAAAATTTGCTTTTTGTAGCACAAAGGCCTTTGGGTTTTGACAAATGCATAGAATTTGATGTCTACCACCACGGTTGTCTCACCTTAAAACTTCCTTGGCTGCCCTTTACAAATAACTTCTCCCATCAATCATACACTCGGCAACCACTAATCAGTTTCTCCCTTAGAATTGTGTTTTTTTCTAGACCATCAAATAGATAGAATCATCAAATAGCCTTTTGTGTCTGCTTCTTTACTTAGTCAAATGTATTTATGTTTCATCCATATTGTTGTGGGGAATCAACAGTTCATGAATTTTATTGTAGAGTACTATTCTATTATACAGAGGTATTACAGTTTGTTTGAGCCATTCACTAGTTGAAGGACACAACAGGGTTGTTGCCAACTTTCGGCTAATATATATAACACAGCTATAAACATTCGTGTATAAGTTTTTGTGTGAACATAAACTTTCAGTTCTCTTCAGTAGGCACCTAGGAGTGACATCACTTGAGTTTCATGGTAGGTATGTCTTTTACTTTATAAGAAACTGACAAACTGTTTTCCAAAGTGGCTATACCACTTTGAATTCCCAAAAATGTAAGAGAAGTACAGTTGCTCTGTATTCTCTACAATATTTGGCATTGTAAGTTTTTTTTAAATTTTAAATATTCTAATATGTGTGTAGTAATATTGTGATTTTAATCTCTTTGATATTGTGATTTTAATGTGCATTTCCTATGGATTAATAATGTTGAGCATTTTATAAATGCTTGCTTGCCCAATTATATCTTACTTGGTAAAATCCCAAGTAAGGCAGAGGCAGAGGCAGGTAGATCTCTTGAGCTCAGGAGTTCAAGACTAGCCTGGGCAACATGGTGAAACTCTATCTCTACAAAAATAAAAAAGATACATAAAATTAGCCGGGTGTGGTGGTACGCACCTGTGGTCTCAGCTACTTGGGAGGCTGAGGTGGGTGGATGGCTTGAGCCCACGAGGCAGAGGGTATGGTGAGCCGAGATTGTGCCACTGCATTCCAGCCTGGGCAACAGAACCAGACCCTGTCTCAAAAAAAAAAAAAAAAAAAAGTTCAGATCTTTGGATATTTTTAAATCTGTCTTGTTTATGTACTTACTATTGAATTTTGAGAGTCCTTTGTCAGATATGTGATTTGCAAATAAGTCCTCTTGGTCTATGGCTTCCCCTCATTCTTTTAATAATGTCTCTCACAGCAGGATATTTTGCTAAACAGATTTTGACAATCGAATTGCATTTTTAAATATGGAAAGACAAAGGAACTTGAATGGTCAAAACAATTTTGAAAAAGAAGAACAGTGGGAGAACTTGATTTCAAGGTTTGTTATAATCAAGACAATGTAGTATTGGCCAAAAGATTGATATATAAAGCAACAAAGCAGAATAGAAAGAGCAGAAATAAGGCCACACAAATAGTCAACTGATTTTGACAGAGTTGCAAGGACAATTCAATGGAGAAAGAATAACCTTTTTAAAAAATAGCACTGAAGGAATAGCTACAAATAATCTTGTTAGGAATTGGATTAACACTGCATTGAACCTATAGGTTAAGTGGGGGAGAACTGATATCTAAACAATATTGAATTTGCCAATCCTTAAATACGATATATCTTTCTATTGATTTAGGTCTTTTTTTGGTATCTATTTATGTACAATCTATCGTCAGTCTGTGTAATCTGTAATATATCCATCTAATCATCAAAAACTACACATTGACATCGTCACATCCCATTTCAATTCAGCATCACAGAGTTCTTTGTTTTCTCCGTTTCCATATTTGTAACTCTCTTCTCCAGCCCCCGAGAGAACCCTGGGCTTTGTTACCCTTCGTATGTTTCTTCATTTGCTCAAGCCCTAACCTAGCAGGCCTCTCATCCCTGCCACTATGGCCTCCTCTCTTTAGCCTGCCTGTGCTCCCCTCATTTTCTGACATGCCAGACCTCTGCAGGGCCCCACTGCCTTCTGCTATGGGGGCCTTCCTTTCTGTAACTGAGAGAGCAGGACTAAATTGTTCAGGGAGGTGAGGGGGGAGCAGAGGCTGAAGCACATGCTTTAATTTTTGAATGTTAAAAACCCATGCATTCTTGTAATAAACCCTGCTTGGGCTTCATGCCTTTTCCTTTTGACATTTTTCTAGATTATTTGTGCTGGTGTTTTGTTTGGCATTTTCATGTCTGTGCTCATAGGCCAATAATTTTCCTCTGTTATAATTTATTTCCTTGTTAGATTTTTGGCATCATGGTGAAAGTGGTCTCGTAAGATGAGTGGTGAAGTATTTTATCTTTTTTAGCCTCTTGAAAGGTTTCTGTGAGATTGGTATCATTTTACCAAACAATATTTAAAATAATTCATTAATGAAACCATCTGAGGCTGGAGATTTTTTTTTATGAGTGAGTTATGGAGAATTTAAATTACAAATGAAATTTCTTTAATAAATATGGGATTGTTTACATTTTTATTTCTCCTTTTATCAGTTTTCTTTTTTTTTTTTAAATTGTATTTGGGCTCTGGGGTACATGTGCACGTCCTGCATCCTGCAGGAGTGTTGCATATGTACATACATGCCATGGTGGTTTGCTGTCTCCATATACCCCCACCCCACCCCCATCGCCTACATCAGGCATTTCTCCAGGTGTTATCCCTCCCCATCCTCCCCACCCCCTCCGCTGTTCCCCCGCTCCCCCACCACCTAGCCCTATGAGTGTTGTTCCCTTCCCTGTGCCCAAGTGTTCTCATTGTTCATCACCCGCCTATGAGTGAAAACATGTGGTGTTTGGTTTTCTGTTCTTGTGTTAGTTTGCTGAGAATGATGGTTTCTAGATTCATCCATGTCTCTACAAAGGACATGAACTCATCATTTTTTATGGCTGCGTAGTATTCCATAGTGTATATGTGCCACATTTTTTTTTTGTCCAGTCTATCATCGATGGGCATTTGGGTTGGTTCCAGGTCTTTGCTATCATAAACTGCGCCGCAGTGAACATATGTGTTCATGTGTCTTTATGATAGAATGATTTATAATCCTCTGGGTATATACCCAGTAATGGGATTGCTGGGTCAAATGGAATTTCTGTTTCTAGATCCTTGAGGAATTGCCACACTGTCTTCCACAATGGTTGAACTAATTTACACTCCCACCAACAGTGTAAAAGTGTTCCTATTTCTCCACATCCTCTCCAGCATCTGTTGTCTCCAGATTTTTTAATGATCACCATTCTAACTGGCGTGAGATGGTATCTCAATGTAGTTTTGATTTGCATTTCTCTAATGACCAGTGATGATGAGCATTTTTTCATATGTTTGTTGGCCTCATGTATGTCTTCTTTTGTAAAGTGTCTGTTCATATCCTTCACCCACTTTTGAATATTTTCTAATATCCATTATAACTTGTTCTTTGCCCCATGACTTATTTAGAAGTATATTGATGAATTTCCAATTGTTTTGAGGATTTTCTAGTTAGATTTTTATTTCTTTCCAGGTTGTTTCTTTCACAGTCAGAGAATATGAGCTAATGAATCCAGTGCTTGTAACATTGTTAATGTTGTTGAGACTTCCTTTATGTTCCAGGATATGGTCAATCACTTCCCCTCTTATATATGTCTCCTCTCCTGGAACTTTAGTCATCGAATATTGAATCTTTATTCTCTTTTGTTTAAACCTATAGTTTTCTCTCTAAGTCTTTCGGCAATCTTTATCTTTTTCCTCTTTTTCTTGTATAGTTTCTTTAATTTATCCTCCATGATATTTATTGAATTTTATGCATTTTTTACAGCTTTTAAAGTACATAGAAATTGGGCTACTGAATTATTAATTAATATTACTTTATTCTCCCATGTAGCTCCTTTTTCCCATGCTTCTTTCATTCTTAGCCTGTTGTCTTATTTATATTTGCCTATTCAAAATATGGATGGTTTTACCATACTCACTTTTGATATACTGTTTACCAATAAACAACAAGAATTTGAACTGTGTGGGTCCAATTATATGTGGATTTATTTCTATCTATGCTGTCCCTGAGATACAAGACCTACCCTCCTCCCTTCCCCCTTCTCAACCTATTCAATGTGAAGACAATGATGATGAAGGCCTTTATAATCATCCACTGCCACTTAAGTAAATATATATGTTTTTATGATTTTCTTTTCTTTTCTTTTAATTTTACTTTAGGCGTATACTATATCCAGCATTTCTTCCCATGTTATCCCTCCCCACCCTCCCCTTCCTCCCCACCCTCCACTGTCCCTCCCCTACCCCCCCACAACTGCCCCCAGTGTGTGATTCTCCTCTCCCTGAGTCCACGTGTTCTCATTGTTCAACACACACCTATGAGTGAGAACATACGGTATTTGGTTTTCTGTTCTTGTGTCAGTTTGCTGAGAATAATTGCTTCCAGATTCATCCAATTCCCTACAAAAGACACGAACTCATCGTTTTTTATGGCTGCATAGTATTCCATGGTGTATATGTACCACATTTTCTTTGTCCAGTCTATCAATGATGGGCATTTGGGTTGGTTCCAGGTCTTGGCTATTGTACACAGGGCCGCAATGAACATACGTGTGCATGTGTCTTTATAGTAGAACGATTTATAGTTCTTTAGGTATATACCCAGTAAAGGGATTGCTGGGTCAAATGGAATTTCTATTTCTAGATCCTTACTAACATTTTCTTTTCTCTAGCTTACTTTATCATAAGAATACAGTGTACAATACAGGATCTAATCAACTGCTTACGTTATTGGCAGGGCTCTCGTCAACAGTGGTTAGGATTTTGGAAAATTGAAAGCTACAGGGGATTTTGACTGTGTGGGTGTTGGTGCTGCAAGGCTCCACATTGTTTGAAGGTCAACTGTACTCTATCCCACATTCAGTCAAAGAAATGGCAACCTCTTGGTCATTTAGAGCTATCTGCAAATATAGAATATGTATGAAAGTGCTACGGATAGGAAAGCACTATGTAATTTTTAGGTGCTATTATTAGTAATAATGGTACTCTGCCACAAATACTTCTCTTGAAAACCCGCAGAATCGTGGGGAAACTAGCAAAGACGCTCAAGCTACAGTGGGAGGTTGCCCAAGATGTTCTCAGAGGCACAAATATGTCTTGTAATAGTTCATATTTTTATATTTGGAATTCAAACAGAGAAATAGAGAGGACTGGGAACTTCAGGCTTAAAAATATAGGTCCTGCTTATTGGATCTTAGCAAGAAGTAATGCTAGGTCACTCCTGGAGGGGACGCATAGGTCTGTGTTTCTTCTGCGGGAAGCCATGCTTTTTCTCTTTGTTACTGTACTTTCATGGAGAATTGACTGACAATTCCATGGCTAATTAATGGATGGCCAGTTAGAAGCTGTAGCCAGTAAGATGTCATTGTTTCTGAACAGTAAATGCACACTCACGCCCCAAAAGTGGGATTCCTATCAGTTAGGCATGTCTAACAGCGATCTCTGCAAGAAAGACGATCTCACGTCTTTGAGATCTCACTCTGAGAAGTGTTGAAGGAGGGGGTTTACATTTGCTGTGTTAGCCCAGCGATGCTTTTCTTCTGCTCTCCAGTCTCAGAGTATTGCCTTCTTGGCATGACTTAATGACCCTGTGGTTGCTGGGTGGCTGCTGCAGGTTCTGGAACTCCTGTTTCCAAGGTGGGAAGAACAGGGAGGGAGCCGTCCAGAAATGTACCTGGTGTTCTTATTGGAAAACAAAATCTTTCTCAGAGCCTCCTCCCCATCCCTGCAGGCAACTTCCTCCTATAGCCTCTGGCCTGCTGGGCTACACAGATACGCCTGGTTGCAGGGGGGAAGCTGGTTGTTGGCTTGATAGCTCTGTTCATTAGGGCACTACACCAATGGCAGTAAGCTCCAGCTTTCTACAACCGGCTGGGACACTTCCTTGCTCAGGTAATCAGCAGGACATGGTCTGCCTCATCATGTCATCTAATGAAAAGTCAAAGCTCTCACCTTTAGCCAAAATCTTCCTTCTTGAAAATGCATGCATCAGGTACATTGTGCTGCACGTGATGGGGAGGGTTCTGCCCTGGGTGCCCGAGGTGTTCCTCCACAGCCTGCCCTATATACACCCTCGGTCACAGCTCCTGAGGGGACAGCCCAGTCAGCCTCAGGCCAGGGCACTGCAGAATCTGTGATCTCAACTGTCGCTCTGCACTGCCTCGCAGGTAAGAGTGGATGGAGGCGGAGAAGGAAGGAATGCGGGCTGTGCTGCCACCAGCCACCACCTTCCCCCAAGGGATGCTGACTGCAAGGATGCTGAGCAGGAATCAGTGGGCTTTGGGGGCTCAACATTTGATCCTGGTAGATATGTCAGGAGACCCTTTTCCACTTAGAGCATTTCAAACATTTAATTGCCTGTCTCTTATTTCAGCATACTCTATTATAGAAAACTCTCCTTTCCCATTTTCCCCTTAAATTGTCTCATATTTTTCTTTTAAAATATCATGTCAATTATTATGCTACAAACAAAATTACATTGCAAATAAGTAACTGAGAGCCCTAATCGTACTGTGTGCAATTGTCTTTCTGCCTTTTCCCATATATTATCTAAACTTCTCTTTTTAAGTCTCTGTGTTTTATATTTTCTCCATTAGTTTTACTTCAATGAAATTATGTCTGTTAGTAAGATTACAAGCAAAATTAGGTAGTAAACGAATGGACAAGCTTCCTTGTCATATCCTGTGCGTGGCTGGTGGAGAAGGACGGGGATGAAGATCTGCCATTTCTTTTCTTTCTTTTTTTTCTTTTCTTCTTTTTTTTCTAGACAGAATCTCACTCTGTTGCCCAGGCTGGAGTGCGGTGGTACAATCTCAGCTCACTGGAACCTCTTTCTCTTGGGTTCAAGCGATTCTCCTGCCTTAGCCTCTTGAGTACCTGGGATTACAGGTATGTGCCACCACGCCCAGCTAATTTCTGCATTTTTAGTTGAGACTAAAAGTTTCACCATGTTGGCCAGGCTGGTCTTGAACTCCTGACCTCAGGTGATCCCCTGCCTCGGCCTCTCAAATTGCTGGGATTACAGACATGAGCCATAGCACCAGGTCAAGATCTACCATTTCTTACCTATGTCTGTGTTCCCAGCATTAAATTCTAGCCTGCTCGTGGTGGCTGCTCAGTAAATATGTTCAGGTACTTCTGTGTCTGGGGCAGGTTGATAAAAATTGGCAGGATTTTCCCTGAATCCATTTTCTAGTAGTTCCCTAGAAGTAGGAACTACTGGAAGGGACCACACGCAGTATGGCAAGCTTGTTTTACTCACTTAAACAAGAACCATCATGAAGGCAACCGTTCTTTACTCTCAGAATGAAATACCTGAATTTAGCTTTCTGCCTCCCTGAATATTCTGGTATAGGCTACTAACACAGTTCTGAGTTCTGGAATCGGTGAGAAGAGTTGGGTAAAGAAGGACCTAAACGTTTAGCTTCCGAATACGTGCAGTTGAATCAGCAGCCTCTGCATGGGACAAATTCCAGAGGAAGGGCTCCTCGTGAGGACAGAGGCTTCTGATGAGGGAGTGACGTCCTGGGTTTCCCAGCCATCCATCTAAAGTCATGGCTGAGCGCTGAACATGAAGCTTTATTACCTACCGGTGACCATTGATTGTTGCATACACAGAGGGAAAGTTGAGATGTGATGATGTGACACCTCCCAGAATGAATGGACTGAGATGCCCCGAGGCTAACCCTGGTTAAGATGGGAGCCCTTTGGATTTTTCCAGCCCATTCCCTAGTTGCCTATTTTAACTCTTTCTCTCTTGGTACCTTTCTCTCAATCGGTTGTTCGACTGGAGATTTTGCTCAATTCATTCTCTTAAAATACCGAAATGCTTTAAAATATAGCATCTTTTCAATATGACTTATTGTAATTGAAGATAGAGTGAAACAGTTCACATCTTTCAAGAGTCAAAGGAGTGAATATCTAATGGTGGAATCTCAGGTGGGTAAAGTAGAGATTTGGGGTCACTATTCAATTTCAAACAGAAAGATGTTTAGTTCACTCAGAAGCCTCCCTTGGAAAAAAATAGCCTGAGCTATTTCTTGCAAGAAATATGAATACAGCTATCAGTGGTCCAGGTCCTTACTCTGGTGCCCAGGAGTCTGGGCCCCTGAGCTGCTACAATGCTTGCAGCCCTGGCGACAGTAGTTTCTGGTAGTTCTCAGCTTGCATGTGGTCTAAGCTTGGAACTCTCTTTAACAGAAAAGAGACACTGGATTCCACCACGAATGTCATATTCCTGGTCCAACTAGATCCTGTGAGGGAAGAAACCATACTTTCTCTCCCAGGTGTTTCTCAGGAACATGTGCAGTGCTTGGCACAGAGCAGGTGCTGAAGCCTCTGTGTCCCACCCCTGGATATTATAATTAACATTTATTCTTCTGGCAGTTCTCTCTTTCCCTTGTCTTGTTATTAAAGGAACAACTCTGGCTGTGTTGTCTTCATTCCCTCCTTCCTTCCTTCCACTCACTCATTCATTCCATTCATTAATATGTTTGTGACCAAATGGGTCCTGGGGCTAATTCTCAGGTTTGCTTTTTACTGATGGTGCATGCTTTGGCAATGATAGCTAGTAAGAATCCTAGCTACCTTTAAAGCAATAATTATGTTCCGGGCAGTGAGTTAAGTACTAAGCTTGGTTTTTTATTTGTAAGTGAAGACACTAATATGTCAAGGGGTTGGCACAGAACTTGATACATGGAAAGCATTTAATAAAAGGCTGTCATTACCTTGACGAACATCTAGCGTGCCCTTGACCAGGTAGGTACTGTACTAGGGACCACCGCAAAACAGAACTGTCAGTAGCTGACCTGTGTCGGGGGTTCTGAGTTGGAAGAATCAAGTCCTCTATGGCCAGTACTACTGAAATCTTTTTCCAAAACGTGTTAAGATTTGAAGCAGCAGGTTTTTCCTAAGCTGTTGCCAGTGAGTTACCCGCATCCCACTTTGAAATGAGAAATATAATTGAACTTAATATTTGGCTGTGACTATTGTTGGGATTTCTAAGTTATTGAGAAATTGGTCTATCTAGAATGCCGATTCTTTTTCTTTCAGCTTCATTGAAGAATAATTGATAAATAACAATTGCATACATTTAAGGTGTACAAGCTGATGATTTGATATACTTAACATGTACACATTGTGAAATAATCACTACCATCAAGCTAATTAACATATCCATCACCTCATGTAGTTACAACATTTTTCAACGACGAGATCATTTAAGATCTACCCTCTCAGCAAATGTCAAGTATATAACACGGTATTGCTGACTATAGTTCCCACGAGTCCACTGCGTCTCTGTAACTTATTCATCCTGTAACTGAAAGTTTGTGCTCTTGACCAACATCTCTGCCTTTTCCCCACCCCCTGACCTGTCTTGTAATCCCGTTTCTACTCTCTATTTCTATGAGTTTGATTATTTAGGTTCCACATGTAGGTGAGATCATGTGGCATTTGTCTTTCTGTGTCTGGTCTATTTCCCTTACCCTGATGTCCTCCAGGCTCACCCGTGTTGTTGGAAAGGTCAGGGTTTCCCACTTTTCAGGGCTTAATAATATCCCATCATGTCAATACATACCACATTTTCCTTATCTATTCATCTGTCGACTCACATTTAGGTTGTTTCTAAATCTTGGCTGTTGTGAATGGTGCTGCAGTGAACATGGGAGTGTAGATATCCCAACGGGGTACTGATTTCACTTCCTTTGGGTGGATGCCCAGAAGAGGGATGGCCGGGTCATATGGTGTTTAGAGGAACCTCTGCACTATTTTCCATTATGGCTTTACCAGTCTACATTCCCACCAACGGTGTGCAAGGGCAGCTTTTATTCTATATCCTTGCCAACACTTGTTATGTTTCAACTCTTTGAGAATAGTCATTTTAACAGGTGTGAGACAATATCTCTGATACTTTAATTTGGTATGAGATAAAGGAAACAATGAAACCCATGTAAGGAGCACCATTTTGGGACTGTTGAAGGCAAGTGCTCCTCTGCCTTCTGATCGCCCTCTTGCTTTTCTCAGTGCTTATTACCAATGCTTTCTCATTGGGTGGCATGTGAGATGGACCCCTCTGTGATCCGTCTTCAAGCTCACACCAGATCGTGAGCATAGTACCTGACAGGCAGGTCGTTGCAGCTGTTACCCCACTTTCTTCCTTCCCCTTCTTGCATTTCCCAGTATCTATTGTTCCCGTGTCAGATAAATTCATATTCCAAACTTCAGCATCATGTAATATACTTACGTAGTGAACCCGCACATGTGCACCATTTGTCTCATCTGTAAAATGGGGACAATGCAGGCTCCTGTCTCATAGGCTTTCTGGAAATGAAATCACTAGTATTTACAAGGAAGCTAAGGATAGTGCTTGTGAAACACAATGCAATCCCAACTTTCACATGCGCACCCCCATTGGCAAACCCCTGCTTTCTTGAAAGAAGACATCTTTCAGGCCATAAATTTCTCTTTGGTACTCTGAGCCTCCCCAGAATGGTCTTTCCTTTTGTTTCTCCCCATTGGCCCTGACTCTACCCTGAGAGGCCACAGATCACATGTAGTTGGCCTTCCCTATGCCAACCTTTCATTTTATAAAAGTAAAATGAATATGAAGCTAGTTACTTCTCTTGGAACTGTCTGGGTCACCTTCTGAAATTCCTTCAGTTCTTATCTGTCTGGAAGTGCAGTGCCTAGCTGTCACCGTTGTTGATGGGAGCAGAGCCCAGCACAGCCTCACACATCCCACCCTTCGGGGTTCCTTAATGGATCCTTACAGCACTTTGCAGCAATACATAGTTTTTGTTTTTGTACTTCAGTGGGCTTTACATTTAATTTTATCCTCCCTCTCATTGGGCACTCTCTTTCTTTAGATTTAGAAGGGCTGTGAACAATTGGGGCAAGGCAAATATTTTACCATCAAATAAAACAAATATATTTTCTCACACTCAACGCTTGTGAGATGACTTATTGCTTAAATCCTAAGAGTCCTCTATTCCAGTCTCAAATATTACGTACTGATCGTACTGATTAAAACAACCAAAGTATTACTAAAAGTTAGTTTAAATTGCTTTTTATTATTCTACTTCAATTGTTACATGCTTAAATATATTTATAATTATTTTTGTACATATAATTAATTATATCTATTATTTATATAAGTATATAATTACTATGTATGTTCACATATAAAATAATTACATATTTATAACTGATTACTGAAATAAAGTACAAATTACATTATTTATGTTAAGGTTTAGTTTAGCTTATCTGTCATGAGCTGGTTTTAAGAGTCATGGACTATGAGGAGTTAAGACCTTTGGCTGAAAAGAATTTGCTTGAGGCCTGGGAGATGGGAGGATGTGTCTGTCTACTTCCTTGTCTATCTACTTCTTGAAGGAGCAGATAGACACATCTCTCTCCTGTCCTGTCTTGCTGGAGTGTCATGGGTCCGTTCCTCCTGTTCCATGTACTGCTTCCAACCTCCTTAGGGTCCTCGTTCCTTCCTTCCTCATAGTCATCAATTCACATGCTACCTTTTTCATAACTCTGTCCCCTGTGGTCCAGATGGAATTAATCTCTCTGGGCGTTGTATCTGATGCTTTGTGTGCCTATTGTATCAGGTTTCTTCTGCTTTGTTGCAGTTATTGCCATCTGTTTCCCCCAGCTGGTTGGTAAGATTCTTGGAGGTGGGAACAATGTCTCCTTGTTCTGTTGGGTCTCCACCTTGTCACCCCAGCACCTGGCACCATGCCTGCTCATGGAAGGAAAAGCTGAAGGACCCAGCCCCCTCCCTTCAGGTGTCCGTGAGTTTCACTGATAGGCTGCCTGAGCCGCTCAGAAGTCAACTGATGTGCACCTTGCAGAATTCACAAGTAGCAGGGAATTAAAGGTTTATAATTTACCTCCTATTTGCATATCTTAGGGTAATTTTCCAATATCAAGACTTTGTGACCTCCAGATGTCCCGGTTGCTACCATGCAGACCTCCTGCTTGTGTACCTGGTAAGAGTGTGATGTGTTCTTGGTGTTGAACTTCTCATCCACAATAATTCACTAAACACAATGACATAATCACTCATGGACCTGATGCAAATGACAGCTCCTCAGGAACAGACTCACCAGTTGTAGCTGAAGGCACCTGCGATCTTGGTGATTATTAACTGATGTTTGACACCCTTGAAAAATTAGAAGCTCCCAATTTGTACTCCCTTCAACCACCCAGCCTGTGATTTCATCATCTTGGGCTGCTTCTCTGAAAGGCGATTTTTGGACTGTCACTCTAGTCACATGGATTTTCTCATTAGTAGATGATTGCCATTGGCCCTTCTCTGAGGACCCATTTTCTTGTCTGCTCTGCCTTTTTCTTTCTCCTGGTGTCTTTGATCATGGCACATGCCACCTGTCCTGGGAGGTACAGACATTCTGAGAGTTCAGACCACAGTGTGTGTGGCTGGGTGAGGGCCATGTAGACCCTAAGGGCCCAGCTGCGTGCGCAGCTATCTTTTCCATGATGAGCTTTCACAGATGAGTGGTGGATCTGGAAATTGCAGTAATGACTCACCTTGGTTAGGTGCGTTTTGGCTCCCGTCCTCTTTGCTTTGGTCCATGCTATCTGTAGCTTTAGAACTCCCACTAAAAGAGCAGAATTATCTAAATTTCCATTTGACACTTTCTTTTACAATTGTTTTGACATCTCCATTTAGAAATTTCTTTTCTTGTTAAAGCAAGATTGGAAAAGTGAATTTCTAGACAAGGCTTGCCTGGCTCAAAGCCTGAGGGTTGGTGCTCAACTTGTTTAATTGGAGAGCATCTAATCCAGTTACTGTCCATCAGGGGAGGCCAACCCAGTGCGTTCTGAGTCCCGCAGGCCCCTTTCCCAGGCAGGCTCTGACATCTGTCTTCTTTCCGCTGACTTTTGTGGAAGACCAGGCAAGGCCAGCACGCTGGAGTTGCACTTGATCCTAAACTCATGCTTCCCTGCAAGGCTCTGGGAAATCTTCTGCTGTGTGATGAGCACTGGTGAGCAGGCATCTCAGAAACATCCCAGCGTCTACACACCATGAACAAAACAACAACATGCTTCTGTCCTGGTTATAGGCACTTTGGTTCCTGTTACTAAATAGTCAACAGTAGTGCCTAGTTTAATTTTCTTCCGGTGAGTCCTGAGACTTGCCGATATCCCCCCAGGCAACTGGTTTATTCTCGCTCTATTGCATAGTTTGTAGTCTGTTTTGCTTGATTTTAATCCTCTGCTAGGATATAATTTCGTTCTCCTAGAAAGCTAGGTTTTTATAAATATATGCATTACCACAATAAATATTTCAATAGGGAAAGGAAGTTAGGGGCTGGATTTGGGCTCACAGTAACAACATTATTTTTTTTGTAAAGAAATGTAACAATAAAATAAATTTTTATTACTGTAAATATATTTAGACAAAGCAAAGCTAAACACTTCCTTATTTCTGTTTAATCTTAACATGCTAAAGCTTCCACGTTTCCTCTGTAAGCCAAGTTTGCCCCTAGTAAGCACAACCCACAGCCTTAACAATTTAAGAAACCTTAACATCCTAAGGTCCCTTTAAGGGACCAAGACCTTCGAAAGAAATTGCTGTGTGTTCTTGCACCTCCAAAAGGTTTTTGTTGCTTGCCTGCTGATCTTTGTTTTTCAGGTAAGCTGTACAATAAATTGCGCTCCTTAATTAATAATATTGAGAGTGCACGTAATATGGGCAATTGCTTTACGTGCACCATCTCACTTAATTTTCACAGCAATTGTGTGTGGTAGACACTCTGATGTTTTTCTCATTCTATAAGTGAAGGAAGTTGGCATAACTGACTTGCCCAACACCAAGCAGTAGAGGCAAAGCCTTGAGCCTCAAACTCTTTTCCCAAATTCCCCACATGAGGCCACATGACGCCCAGACTTGTGCAGTAGGCTCGACTCCGTTTATGTATTAGTATGCTCTATACCAAGAAGCACATGCAGTATCTTGATCACAGATGCTGTGATGATCAGGGCTGAGAGATGTTTTGCTGAATTATAAACTGGCTTTGAAAGTTTCAAATAATTCTGTAATCCTAGCACTCTGGGAGGCGGAGGCGGGCAGATCACCTGAGGTCGGGAGTTTGAGACCAACTTGACCAACATGGAGAAACCCCGTCTCTACTAAAAATACAAAAAATTAGCCAGGCATGGTGGCACATGCCTGTAATCCCAGCTACTCGGGAGGCTGAGGCAGGAGAATCGCTTGAACCCGGGAGGCGGAGGTTGTGATGAGCCGAGATCGCGCCATTGTACTCCAGCCTGAGCAACAAGAGTGAAAATCCGTCTCAAAAAAAAAAGAGTTTCAAATACTTTTGCCATTTACCTCACTTATCACTAGAATGTATAAGCCAAATCAAATTGTTTTAAATCTTTTTAAACTTTTATAGTTCGCTTTTTTAAAAATTAAAAATGTTTTCTTTCTCATTGTGTACAATCAAATCATTTACAATGATTTTACTATGGAAAATTTCAAGCACATACAAAGCAAGCAGAATGGTGAAATGGACCCTGACACACCATCACCCAGCTTCAGCAATGACGAGCCTTCCGTCGTTCTTGTCCCCCCTCATACCTCTGGTTACTGTCTGGCTCCCTCCACTGTTATCATTGTTTACAGCTCTTTTTAAAGTTGACACTTGCACGCATTGAAATGCACACATTTTAACTGCACAGTTTTGACAGATTTATCCACCTGTGTCATCACCTGACATAATATCGATTATTTCAGTCTCTTTCCTCCCAGTTAATTCCTGCACAGTCACCACCCACATCCATGCCCAAGTTGCCACCCTTTTGACTTCCATCTTGGATTAGTTTTGCCTGTTCTAGAAGTTGCTATAAATGGAATCACATAGTGTGTGTGCTTTTGTGTCTGGCTTCATTCACTCAGTAGTGCATCTGCGAGATTTATCCACATCGCAGGAATCAGTAACTCATTTCTGTCTATTGTTGCTCAGTATTCTACACCACAGACTGTTGAGTCTCTCAGTGATAGACAATGACTGTTTCCAGCTTTCATTCACTATGATAAAGTTGCTGTGAATACTCAAGCACTTTTCCATAAATTCCTTTCCCCAACAAAATATTTATTTGGGTAATGTGGATATTTGTAACAATTATTTAAATAAATTTCTCTTGGATGAATACTTAGGGTATGTGAATGGTGAACTTTATCTGAAACTGCCACTTTTTCCAAAGTGGTTGTACCATTTTATATTTTGTTCAGAGGCAGACTAGAGTTCACGTTGCTCCATTTCCTTGCCAACATTTGGTTTTGTCAGTCTTATTCATTTTCACCATTCTAGCAACCCACCATGATATCACATTGTGGTCATTGATTTATACCTCCCTGGCAACTCATGATAAACACATTGGTTTGTGTGATTGAACATTCATATCACTTCTTTTGTGAAATGTCTGTTCAATCATTTTGCCTACGTTTAAATTTAGTTGGGTTGGTTGTCTTTCTATTATTGAGTTGCATGAGTTATTATGCATTTTGGGTTTGAATCTGATACACATTTTGGCAAATACTTGGGGTTTGCCTAATTATTATAATGATGTACTTCAATGAGCATCAGTTTTTAATTTAGATAAGTCTAATTGATCATTTTTTAATCTATGGCGATTGCCTTTTCTGTCTAACAAATTTTTGCCTGCTTCTAAGTTACAACAGTATTCTTTTATATTCCCTTCTGAAAGCTTTATAGATTTGGCTTCTACAAATAGAACTATGATTCATCTTGAAATGATTTTTTTGGCATAATTCATAGTAAGGAGTAAAGATAATTTTATTCCCTTTCAGTATCAGTATTATTGTTGAATTTAATGTTTCTTTTGGTGCCTATGTTAAAAATCACTTGACCATGGTAAGTGTTAGTCTATTTCTATTTTCTAGTCTCTTGGTCTCTTTGTCTGCCCTGTAACAATTCTGCACTGTCTCAGTTACTATAGTTTACAGCCCTAAACTGAGTCTTAAACTCAGGTAGTGAAGTCGTCAGCTTATTTTTACTTTTTCAACATCATTGTTTTGGCTTTTCTAGGCCCTTTGCATTTTCGTATAAATTTTAGAATCAGCTTGTCAATTTCTACAAGAAAGACTATGAGGCACGTGATAGGATTGCATTGAATCTATAAATGAATTTGCAGAGAATACATGTCTTAATCATATAAATCCTTCTAATCCAGGAGTCCACAAACCCCTGGGCCACAGATCAGTACCAGGACCCATTAGGAACCAGCCATACAGCAGGGTGAGTGATGGGTGAGTGAGCAAAGTTTTATTTGTATCTACAGCCACTCCCCATTGCTTGTATTACCACCTGAGCTCGTCTCCTGCCAGATCAGCAGCAGCTCTGGATTCTCATAGAAGCGTGAACCCTATTGCCAACTGCACATGGGAGGGATCAAGGTTGCATGCTCCTTATGAGAATCTAATGCCTGATGATCTGTCACTGTCTCCCATCACCTCCAGATGGGACTGTCTAGTTGCAGGAAAACAAGCTCAGGGCTCCCACTGATTTTACATTATGGTGAGTTGTATAATTATTTCATTATATGTTACAATGTAATGTTAATAGAAATAAAGTGCACGATAAATGTAATGCACTTGAATCATCCCGAAACCATACCCCTCACCCCGAGTCGGTAGAAAAATGTCTTCCATGAGATCTGTCCCAGGTACCAAAAAACTTGGAAACCACTGTTCTAATCCATAAACCTGATGTATCTTTCTAATTATCAGAGTCTTTAAAAACTTTCTCACAACAAAAGTTTGTAATTTTAACCATAGATGTTCTTCATGCCTTTTATTCAGTGTACTCCTAAATATGATATGTTTTTGAAGTTACCGTAAGTGTAGTTGTATTTTTAAATTTCAATATCTCATTTTTGCTTCTAAAATACAGAGATAGTAATTACTTAAAAGAAAATCTTATGGAGGTATAACTCATATACAAGAAACCACATATATTGGAATTAGAAGACTTTTGACATATGCACCCCCTAAAAAAGGTGTCCCCCGCAGTGTGTCACACATGTGAAACTGCCGTCACATCATGACAATGAATGTGCCCATCCCTTGCAAACGTTCCCTTGTGTCCCTTGGTGATCAATTTATCCACCTCTTACCCCTTCCAGCAGCCACTGATCTGCTTTCTGTCACTACATATTAGTTTATGTTTCCTAAAATTTTACATGCATGGAATCATATATGTGCATATATATTTATGTGCATATATATATATATATACACATATATTTGACGTCTTTCAAATAGCATACCTATTTTGAAATTTATCCAAATCATTATGTGTAGAATAGTTTATTCCTTTAAGTGGCTGAGTAATACCAAGGTATGGCTACACCACAGCTTATTTATCCACTCACCTGTTGCTGGACATGTGGACATTTGGATGTTTCCAGCGTTTGGTGATCACAAATAAACCTGATATAAACAATTGTTTGAAAATCTTGGTGTAGGCATACATTTCATTCCTTTTGGGTAAACATGTAAGAAAGTCATGACTAGATCATAGGATAAGTGTTTGCTTACCTTTTTAAGAACCTGAAAACCTTTTCTTGTGGTTGCACCATTATACATTTGCACCGGCAGTGTAGCAGAAGCCAGCTGTTCCACAACTTGGCCAACATTGTATGTGCTCTGTCTTTTGGCCACTGTAACAGATGCGTATCAGCAACTCATTGTTACATTTACCTAATGCCAAGTGATGTTAAGCATCTTTTAACGTGTTTAACTGCCACCCATATGTCTTCTTTGGGTAAGTGTTTGTTAAAATCTTTTGCCCAATAGTCTGCCATTAGGATATAGAATAAAGCTGATTTTCTTTTATTGATTTTTGTATACTGAAACTTTGCTAAACAAACTTATTTGTTCTAGTATCCTTATTTAATTGTTATATTTCATGGGATCTTTTACATAAAAAATTGTCATCTCTGAGTAAACACAGCTTTATTTCTTCCTTTACCATCTGTATGCCTTTCATTTCTTTTTCTTCCTTGATGTCAGTGGTTAGAAAATCCTATACAACGCTGAATAGAATTGACAAGAGTGAATATTCTTATGTCATTTCTGATCTTAGCAGGAAAATATTTAGTCTTTCATCAGTAAGCACAATTTTATTTAGGTATAATATAGATGTCCATTCTTAGATGGAGGACGTTCCTTCTACTCTTTGTTAGCTAAGAGTTTTTAATCAACAATATATGTTGGATTTTGTTCCACATCCTTCAGATAATCATAATTTTTATTTGTCAGCCTGTTAATATGGTAAATTACATTTGATTGTTTTCTAAATGTTAACTCAACCTTCCCTTTCTTTTGGATAAGCCCCATTAGGCCATACTGTATTACTCATTTATGTAGTATTATATTCAAATTGCTAAAACTTTATTAAATATTTTTTGCATCTTTATGAATGAGAGATATTGGTCCATAATTTACTCTGATTGTGATGCCTTTGTCTCATTTTCTTTTCAGGGAGTTTTACTAGCACAAATTCAACTTCTTTGATTGAACTAGACTCTTCAGGATTTATCTTCCATCTAATGTCAGTTTTGGTATAGGAAAAAATTGTTTATGTCATTTCCTTATTATTTCTTTAGTGTCTCAGAATTTTTTCATGTCATTATTATATTTTTAATATGAGTAAGTTTTCTCTCCTTTTTTTCATGATAATCTTATGATGGTTTTATCAATTTTATTAATGTTTTCAAAGAACCAATTTTTGAATTCTATTGTTTTTGTTTCCCATGTTACTGATTTTTACTCTCACTTTTAGAATTTTCTTCTTTCAATTTACTTTATGTTACTTGACTTTGTTTTAGCTTTTTCACATGGAAACATATATTTGCTGATCTTAGATTCCCCTTCCCCCTCTTTCTAGCATCAGCATTCAAAGCTATACATTCTCTTCTTATGACTGTTTTGGCTATAAACCACAAATTTGAGATGTTGTATTTTTGTTATCATTTAATTTGAAATGTTTTTCAATTTCCCCTTTGATATCTTTCTGAAATTTCCACATATTTGGTGTTTTTAAAAGATATCTTATTGTTCTATATGTCAATGTAATTCTATTGTGGTTAAAAAATACTATGTAGGATTTTAAGCTCTTCATTTTTTTTGAGACTTGTTTGTACTCCAGTATGTGGTGCATCTTAAACATTCTTTATATGGTCAAAAAGATTCTGTGGCTATTAAATATACTGTTCTATAAATGTAAATCTAGAATTTATGAGATCTATTTACTTACTAGTGTTTTGTATGATTGTTCTATAGATCTCTGAGAGGAGACTGTTGATTTACCTGTTTCTTCCTTTTTTGTCCATTTTTTTTGTTTCATGTGTTTTTTAGTGCTGTCTGTGGAAGCATACACATTTATAATGCATTATCTTCATGATACAGTGACCTCTTATCATTATGAAATGTTCTTTTATGTCTTGTGGTGATACTATTTTCCTTAAAGTCTATTTTGCCTTTTAAAAGTAACATACAGTAAAAGATATTTTGTCTGACATAGTTCATCCTTTTACTGTATACTGTTTGAAAATATAAATATGGAATGTTTTTATAATTTTATTTTCAGTACTTTATTCAGAATTATATTTTAATGTTACATTTTTGGAATATGGTTTAACATTTTTATTTTTAACTATTGGCATCTTTATAATGCATCTATTTTAGACATAATATAGTTGAGTAGTTGAGTGCTTCTCCCCCACCCCCCTCTGCCCCTCAGTATTACAGTATCTACTTTTTAGTTGGAATGTTAGTCCATTTACATTTAATGTAACTATTGTGTGGTTGAATTTAAGTCTGTCATTTTGCTATTTTTTTTTTCTGTTTTCAGGAAAAGGTATGAGCAAATGTATTTTTGTTCACAGGTTTGGTGGTAGGAATATTACAGAGTGTGGGTTTGGCTCCTGTATTCTTCATGAAGCATGTGGTAAGGTCATCATAGGAGGGAGAGGGGGAGAGGGAACAATGTAAGAAGCTTGAGGAGAAGAGAACATACGAAATTTCCTGGGATAAGTGAGAAAATGAGCCTTCTAGAAAACAAAGTAGGTTTGTCTCATTGATATATTGGTTGTCCATTCACTTACTTTTTTTTTTATCATGCATTAATTTAAAAAATATGAGTGTCTCCTTTGTGGGCAAGAGGAGGCAGAGCTTCTGATCCCAGGAAGCCACAACTGTTGCTGTTGATAGACATTGGTCAAATAATCACAGTAATATATGCATGATTATAAGCTAAACAAACAAAAAAAGTTACTGGAAGACCATGGAAATAAGTGATTCTACAAGAACGTACAACTGACGAACTCGACCTTGAGTAGGTGTAAGGAATAGTTTGTTAGAGCCAGAAGCCTTCGAGTTGAGATCTAAAGTCATCGTAGGTTACAGTAGGCAATGTCTGGTGGAGGAGAGTGTTTAGGCACAGAAGGGAGTGTGTGAGAGGTTCTGTGGTGTGAGAGACTGTGGCAGGCTGAAGTTGCTGACTGTACACTGGCAGAGCTGAAGTACAGAGAGCAAGGTGGGGATGGGGAAGGGGGAAGAGGGGTGGTGACTCAGGGCCAAATGATGCTGGGTCCTACCATCTGTGCTGAAGAGTCTACCTAACAGCAATGAACCTGAAATGAAAACAGTTTGTTGTGTGATAGATTTCTCTTTAAATCATCGAAACTTTCTTTGATATAAGTTCAATAGGACTGATGAAATTGGGCTACAGTAAATTATCAGAGCAGTCCACAAAATGAATCATTGCCAAATTTTCTTACAGTCAATTTTATTCCTATTTGCAGAAAAAAATAGGTAATTAGAGAACCTCAGGCATTGCTTCCAGGTTTCAAAGTGGCTTCTATCCAGCCACAGGGAGGCTCACAGCAGAAAACCAGATGTTCAAATAAAGACCTAAGTGGACAAATACGAACGATGTACATTACACAAATATGCTATGGAAATCTTTCATGGTGCTTAGAAAAAACATCAATGACTTGAAAGTATTTGTATAAATGCCTCCGTCTTTCCAGAAGCCCCGAAGGGAGGAGTTTAAATGCATTTGCTGGGCATATTTGTAAGTTTCTACCCACAGTGTTAGCTAGTACATGCGGAAAATTAGAATAATGAGATTATTTTCTCGGCAGACATTAGCTGAGTGCCTTCCAGGTGTAACCATTGTACTGGCTACCTTGTACTTGGCAGTGGAGATGAATCCGACAAAGGATCTCCCCCTCTGTAAGGGAAGATCAGACTTCATAAGAGGAAATAGTGATGCTGCTTAGAACTTGTGAGAGGTAGAAGGAGGTTTAGGTAAACTATGAAGAATGGAAAAAAGTGCCCCTTAGGGGCTGTAGGGACACTCCAGACTCCTATTTCCTGTTGTTTTTTTTTTTCTTTTCAAATTCAAACATTCTTTTAACAATATATATGTATTTATTTTAATAAACAGGAAAAATGGACTAGTTACAAAAGGCAAGCACAATTTGGTATCTCTGGCTTTTATGTATATTTTAATTTAACAAGTATTCTTCAAGCATGTATTATGGGGTCACAGCGTGATGCCTATTCCAGTTAACAGGAAGAAACAGGTCATGAGGATTTTAGGAAAAGATAAGATGGTTCACATGGCACTTGTTTTTGTGATTTTTGAATCTCTTCTGCACTTGGATGCATGATCCACTTATTTAGTAAAGAGGCTCCCACAGAAACATTAATACTTCCTAGAGCCCATCCTGTTTGGCTTTCTCTGTTAAGAGTTAAAAAGTTGGAGAAGCAATACATGCCTGGGAAAGTCTGCAGACAAATTCTTGGAATTGGAAATACACATTACTAAATTCTTTAATACAAAAAATAATGCTGCAAATTGTACTTTGGACACGATGTCCACTTTTTTGGCTCAACAAACAAACCCAAAATTGTTTTTTAGCATTCTGCTCTGGCATTCACGAAGTTTTGCCTAAAACCCTTGGGGGATTTGCTGAAAAAGATTTATTTATGTGCATGCTGAAGAGCATGCCAAAATCCTGCTGCTTCATGTTTTTCAAGACTCTTCTAAATTAAAAAGCTAATGCGTGGGAGGTTGAAATGTTGGTTTAGTTATTGTGCACCGTAAATGTGTTTATTTCCAAGAAGAGATGAGTAAGGGTGATGTGAAAAGGGGAGAGCTCAGTCCAGTGAATTCTGCCTGGACAGAGCTGAGGTTTATTTCAGTCGTTACAAAGTCAGACTCTATTTAACGGAAAGTCATACGCACATAAAAGTCTATCGGTGTGGGGACTGCGTTGTATTGATGTTATGCTAAGTTCTATTAGTTTACTAAAAACAGCCCAAACCAGCCAACTCATCCGCGGAAAACAAAACATTGCAATGAAAACAAAGCAAAATGACTTGTTAATTAAAGAGCTTTCAGATATTTTGCAGCTCAACTGATAGGATCAAAATAATAAACGTTTTTGCAGAAACACTTAAAAACATGTGAACATTTTAAACACTTAAAAAGCGCAGTGGCTCACACCTGTAATCCCAGCACTTTGGGAGGCTGAGGGGAGTGGATAACCTGAGATCAGGAGTTCAAAACCAGCCTGGCCAACAGGGTGAAACCCTATCTCTACTAAAAATACAAACATTAGCCAGGTGTGGTGGCAGGCGCCTGTAATCCCAACTACTTGGGAGGCTGAGGCAAGAGAATCACTTGAACCCGGAGGCAGAGGCTGCAGTGAGCCGAGATCGTGCCATTGCACTCCAGCCTGGGCAACAGAGGGAGACTGTCTCCAAAATTAAAAATAAAAATACATAGAAGCACGTGAGAACCCTATGTGCTGTTTTCTTTAAAATAACCTTGTTCATTTCAACAAAATGTTTTATACAGAGAATATATACATCTTTACACATTACATTCACTGATTGAAATGCTACTTATACTGTGATACAGATGAGCACTAAATATCCAAACTGCATTTGGATCTAGAAAAAATGTTGTATAAATAGTTTTGTAAGGAGCAAACAGAAAGAAAGAAAATAATAACTTTTGTTTAGTATCACTGCAATGCCAGTGACAGATCCTTGGAAGCAAAGAACTGTTTTGTATACACATATGCTTCAGCAAAGTTAGAATCCCTCATGCCCTCCCCAGAGCCTTGGTCTGATGGCCCAACTGCTGTGACTGATAGTCCCTCTGGTAACGCAATTTCCCCTGTGTTTATCCGATATAACCACTCTCCTAATCACTGCACTTTATTTATTTATTTACATGTGGTTATGAATATATATCACATCGGGATGAAATGGGTGGAGGAAAAGTAAGTTTTCAAAGTGTGGAGAAGCCAACGACGGCTTATTTGCAGTCTGTGCTGATCTTGCTCTAGAGGCAGGCAAATTTGAGGCCGTGGGGTGTGGTGGGCTTCAGCTGGGGCGCCAGGGTCAGAGGCAGTGACAGGCCTAGGATTTTTTTGTTGTTGTTATTGTATCAAATGCCATAATTTGTTTAAAAGCTTTTTCCACAGTGCAGTCAGATAACCATGCAGTAATAAGAACAGCAGCCTCAGTCGGTGGTAAAATTACTCAAAATATTTATAAAGTAGCCAAAAGTTTGAGAGCAAGTGAAAAGTGCTCTCTAAAATACCTTCTCCATCTTGATTACACTTCTCCTCTCCAAAGATAAAGACATCAAGACATCAATACATCGGTTTTTGTTTTCAGTAGACAGCAATGAAGTACATTATCCACACAAACGCCTGACTCTCCCTAGTTAGCCCTCCCATTCCTTACCTTAGTCACGGGAGATTCAGATGACTGGAAGATGGCAGGTTGTAAAAAAAAGAATATTCCCCCTCCCAAACTACAGGTTCCAGCTGTTGGAGCCCGGGAGTCGGGAACTGCGCAGCCATTGCGGCAGCAGCCACTGACCACGCGCGGTGTCTGACCGAGTCCACCCGCATCGCACTGTGATCGTCCACACCGCCTGCTGCTCAGAAAGGCCCAGGGAAGGATTCCCACTGCGCACGCACGGCAGGAGCGCCCCTTCCCCGCAGGGCTCGGAGCCCATCTTCCCTGGGTCCTCAGCAAAGGCACAGCACTCTTTCCTCGGTTCTGTTGTATGACTCTCTCTCCTCTCCTGGATGCTTCTGTCAGTCCTGAGGCATGTTCTGTTTCCATCTAAAAGACCCCTTCCCAAACACATCTACCCATTACCACAAAACAGCTCAACCCTCCCCCGGACCCCAGACCGCTTCTGGCGGGGAAGCCCCTTCCTGTCCTTTCTAATCTGTGCACCTCTAGCGCCCACACGTCCCTGGGAGAGGCTCTCCCTCCCCCTGGCTGACTCTGGGACTCCCAGTGCGCATCCTCCTCCACTCACCCTTCCTTGGGACTTCTCCCCCTCCGGCTTGGCTCTTTCCTCCTCCTCTCCGTCCTTTACGGGATCTCTCTTGTCTCCCTGCCGTTAGACCTTGGAAGGGCTAGGCCTGCTTCCTCTCTCTCTCTAAGGCCCCCCAGTTACTTCATCCAGGCCCAGGGCTTCTGTACGGTGCAAGCCACTGACCCCCATTCACACCCTGTCCACGATCCAGACTCGCACCTGGACAGCTCATCCGCGGTGCCCTGGACACCTCCCCGGCTCCTCCAGCGGAAGGAGTCACGGCAGAGCCCTCTCCCTTCCCTGCGGACTCATTCTCTCCCGCATCCTCTTCTCAGCGCTGGGTCACCCTGGGCCACCCACAGAACTCACCCCGGTATTAGACCCGAACTTGTAACCGGGAGCACGGCTGCGCAAAGATTCAGCGCTGCCTCCCCCTCCCCTACAGCACGTTTTTATTCGCTTGTGTTTTCCATCCTCTCCACCTCCACACAAGCCCAGAGGCCAGGTGACTGTCCACGTGAGCTCTCCTGAACTGGTCCGTCTTTCCAGCAGCCAGAGAGACCTTTTAGACCTGCAAATCCAATGATCACTCCTCCACTTAAAACCTTTCTACGCTTAGGATGAAACAGACTCCTTGGCAAAGCCAGGGCCATCACCTGGGCCATCACCTGGGCCTACCTGGGCTGGCACTTTCCCCTTTGCACAGTTTCTCTAGAGTCCTGACACGGTTCCCATCTCACAGTTTCTGTACTGGCTGCTCCTTCTGTGACATCCTCAGCCTCCTCTTATTTCTGGTTAACTTCTATCCACTCTTTAAACCTCAGGCCCTTTGGAGTAAGAATAACCCCTTCTCCAGCCAACACTGAGGTCAGACTTCTGGTTACATGGCTTTCTGTGTTTCCTGTACTGCTTATTACATTTAGGGTTTAACGATTATTTATTTAAATCAAATTTCTCTTCTAGACTTGCTTTATATAAAAAGGGACCCTGTTCATTTATTCATTATTCATTCGCTATTATTGTATTGCCAATATTTACAAAGAGTTCAGTTCCAGTACAATTGATATTTGTTAAATGATTGAATAAACCCATTTGTTAAACACATTATGTTTTTATTGAAGGTTGAGCATGCAAAATGTATAGGAAGCAATGTGAAATGCAGAATCAGTACAGTTAATAAAAAATTCAAGTCCTGTGTATAAGTAGTAGCCTAACAAAAAGTCATGGTACAAAACTGCACATCAGTGTAAGTGCTAAATGTGGTAGGGAGCAAGAGCTGACTGGTCACAAAGGCGTTTTCTGGTGTTAGGATTCTCTTTATTGGTGAGTTGACTTGGCCTAGCTTCATTAAAAAGGGCATTTCTAGGCTTGAGTGTGTGGGCTTAGCTCTGGTTACTGAGCGTCGTGTGTGGGTGGGTGGGGTCCCCACTGGAGCCACCTGGCTTCCTGTGAGAAGCGGGGCTGGGAAGGTTGCTGATTCAGCAGAAGAAAAAATATCTGCCTGCCCTTCTCGATCCACTAGTCCAATATGCGCTTAACTATTGGTTACATAAGCTTTGAACAGTGACCCTACAAATTATTACCCAAACTAGGCCCTTTGCTGGAATAACAGGTAAAAACCAAGACTGCACTGGGAAAGTCAGGACATGGGGTCACTCTAGTTGGAAGGAAGACAAGTGGAGGAAGGTTTCTGTTCGAGAGGCAGCGACAAGGCCCAAGTGAGACCAGAAGGCAGAGCGGCGCCTGACGATGAGAACAGGGTCCATGGAAAAGGATCCAGGGGCCTTTTCCCAGGCCAATATTGCAGATGACCCCCATTTTAATGTAAAGGGTCAGTGTAAGGAAGTGGAAGAGCATTCCCTATGGACCCACTTATATCTTCAGAGATTATTCTTGTCCAAAAATAATGAATTCCCTCACTGTGAATTACACACCACCAAGAGGTTCTGGCTTCTTGACTTCTTCGTAAAAATTTTAGAATTGCCTTACAACAATTTTCAAATAACACATCCTGGCTACTCCAAGAGACAGAGCATGCAAAGGAAAGAGCCCTGACCTAGCAGCTGGTGTCCTTGTGGCTGATAGCTGACCACGCACCTCTGGTCCAGCTCTGCCACGGGATCCTTCTCTACACAATGCTCTAGTGCGCTGTGTATGAGCAATTCACACAGAAATGCGTCAGGGGTACAGTGGGCTGGCCGCTGGTGAGGGCTTTGGGTACTACATGCTGATGGTTTTCTGAGTCGAGGCTGCAGGTAAGGGACCGGGGAGAATTATTTGGCGTTTAGAGAGACTGCAGGAAGTGATGACAGAGAGCTTTGAAAGGAGTGTAGGGATAAATAAGAAATAATTTGCTTTGGGAGGCCGAGGCAGGTGGATCACTTGAGGTCAGGTGTTCAAAACCAACCTGGCCAACATGGTGAAACCCCATCTCTACTAAAAATATAAAGATTAGCCAGGCGTGGTGGCATGCATCTGTAATCCCAGCTACTCAGGAGGCTGAGGCAGGAGAATTGCTTACACCCAGGAGTCGGAAGTTTCAGTGAGCCGAGATCTTGCCACTGCACTCCAGCCTGGGCAACAGAGTGAGAATCATCTCAAAAAAAAAAAGAAGAAAATAACAGAGAAAAGAAATCATCTGTACTGGATTTTGATGATGTCAGAGGTGGATGGGAGCTGGTGAGACTGTGGGCAGCAGCCCTGAGCAGACAGGAACCCTATCTGTAGGGACGTGCTGTGCTCAGGGCTGCAGGAATGTCTCCAAGGCAGGGGAGGAGAGTGATCAGGAAACAGAGAGTGGCCCAGACGATGTCAGCAAGCCCAGGATGCAGACCCCAGACAGGGCCTGACCGCTTTTCACAGAAGGCTCCATTCAAAACGGGTGATTCTTCTTTTCAAATTGAAAGAATCTGTTGCATATTAAAGAGATGTCCTAGGGTAGAGCTCCTTTGGCCACATTTATTTCATGGGAGGTCAAAGGAAAGACATGAAATGCCTTGCATATCCTATTAGATAAAAAGCTGCATGGTAATGAGTGAGGAGATGACAGCAGAATATCTTAATCTGATAGATTTTATTCCACACATGATGTCATATTTGATGTAAAGAGTCAAAAGGCTGAGGGCTAAAAATCAGAATCAACATCTGCACCCCTAATAGAATAAATGGGATAAGTGCAACACTGGAGAGGTGTTTTTTTTTTTTCTTTTTGAGGCAGAGTCTTACTCTGTAGCCCAGGCTAGAATGCAGTGGTACAATCTTGGCTCACTGCAACCTCTGTCTCTCGGGTTCAAGCAATTATCCTACCTCAGCCTCCTGAGAAGCTGGGATTACAGGCATGTGCCACCATGCCTGGCTAATTTTTGTATTTTTGGTAGAGATGGGGTTTCACCATGTTGGCCAGGCTGGTCTCGAACTCCTGACCTCAGGTGGTCCATCTGCCTCTGCTTCCCAAAGTGCTTGGATTACAGGCATGAGCCACCACACTAAGCTGGAAAGGTGATTTTTCTACATCACTGACTTCCAGAAACCGTTTCCCTGCAGCTCTAGCAGCTCTGGGTCTGTGCGGCCGACTCTCCTTCCACCTCTCCAGCCCCCAGTCCGCATCTCTCAGGGCCTCTCGCCGAAGCTCACTGTGAACTCGGGTCCCTGGCGTGCTGTACTCTCTCTTGGCACCCTCCCTGCTGGAGTTCTCATCTGCTCCTGTGGTTTCAGTTGTCACATCTGTGCAGATAACACCACCGGCCCCAACTTCTCTGGCACTCTGCCAGCACAGAGCAGCAGCCCACTCTACCTGGGGGGTTAGAGTGTCACTTCCTAAGTCCTGTCTCCTCCCAGCCATGTCAGCCTGGCAGCCCTGTCAGCTGCAGAAGCATTTATTTCCCAGGCACCAGGACAGGGATTTTCAGAGTCAGCATTGCTCCTTCACATCCTCCCCTCCAACAAGGCACAATCGGTGGTCCTGTGTTGCCTCCCTTGTAGACTGTGCACATCTGTCTCTGCCCTTCCCCTTCCCTCCCCCACTATGCTATGCTGCCAGCCTCACTGTGGTCTCAATCATCTGCCCCTGACATGATGAGAAGGTAGTGGCTGTTGATCTCCCTCACCCAAGGTTCTTTTTCATTCAGCTCATCTCACACAACGTTGTCAGAGGATTAGTGCTGAAATACCGCATAAAAAGGTTACATTTCCTTTCTGGGGGACACTTGCCCAGCTACAAGATTACAAGCTGGCCTGTCGTACGCTGCACCTTTATCCTTTACTGCTCCTTTTGCTCAAGATACGGGCCACGTGGATGAGACCTGCAGTGCCCCCCAGACTCCTGGCACTCCTCGCCCTGACAGTCTCTTCCTGTGCCTCCTTGCTGCCTGAATGGGGACAAGGTTCCTCTCTACTTTCTCTGAGCAGCTAAATCCTAGCAAGTTTCCACATCTCAGGCAGTTGGCAAGAGCTTCTCCAGCTCACCCAGGCCATGGTGATTTCAGAGGAATGCTTCCAGAGCTTTCTCTGACTTTCACATAGTCCTTTCTGCTCATTCTGTGTTGCTAGTTTTCATTTCATGAACATTTTGTAAATATTGTAATATGTAAATATAGTGAATATAGATATTGTATCTTAATTCCTTAACCATACGTCTATTATAATTCTCAAGAAAGCATTTCTCTGGTTATCCAAGGCCAGCAGTTATGCTTGGCATAACACACACAAAATCTCATTGTTGTTTCCATGAAAATGGAGATTTATTAGATAGAGGAATCTGTAAAATGTCATGGATTATCAGCACTTATGTGTATGGACAATGTGGTGCCATTGAAGCGACTGTAAAACATCTGCATGGAACTTTCTGGAAAACAGATTTGGCTTATAAAATTCTTGAATTCAATGAACAAATTCATTTTTCCCTAGACATATCTAGATTCCCCCAATATTCCAGAAAGAGCCCTTGATCTCTTGAATGGGATAACCTGTGCAAATGTTTTGTAAGCTTAAAGCACTGTCCATAGATAAGAAATTATTGTTATTAGTAATAAAATTCCCGAAAAGCAATAATCTAAGTGAGAAGTACAGAGTGAATAATTATATAATGTCATTCAAATAGCAAGAGCTCGTATTTGCTGGCGAGTGGACAATACTATGTTCTCTCTTTCTTTTTTCCCTCCCAATTCTCCCCTCTAGGAAAGATAAATCTTGCCAAAAACCATGATTTGTGTGAGAGCAGTGTATCCCTTATCATGGTCCCATGCGTATCGATGGGAGACTGACATGCATTTCCACGGCCTATTGGCAGTACTCCCTTTAGTGCTGTGTTTTGGAAAGTTAGCTGAGTATTGCTTTAAATTGATGAAATAAATTGTTGGAGACCACTCTATTTTTTTATTCACTGTTGAAAAAGTTGAAGTTAGTTATTTGCTTAATACTCCAAGCTGATGAGGCATTTCATTATCTTACCACTAATACACTCTAGAAATCGAATCATTAGAGAACAGAAGTCATTGAAATGTAAACATGTGAATAATTTACACTTTCAACTGGTGTTAAATAAAAGATTTTAATCTAGACAGAGATCTGACAATAAATATTCATTTCTAATTTCCAGTGAGTAAACTTTATCTCTTTCTAAAAGCCTTCTCATTTGATTTTTTTTCCTGGAAGATAATGGCAAATTTGACACAGGCACATTTGGGAATAAAATTTCCCTCTGGTCAACACAACCATGAGGAGTTATTATGAAAATCAAAATTTGAAATAATTGCAAACATTGTAATTAGTAGCCATTTTAGGATTCTTATGTACTATTACCCATATGGCTTACCTTCCTGGTACAGTTTTCCTAGGGGATGTGGATGAGAAGCAGAGGAAAGGAATTGCCTCTCGACTTGGACACTTTGTTGGATGCTTGCCAGGCCGGATAGGGGCCCACCCCAGACACAGAAGTTGGCTTGTATTTTACCAGTGAGTGTCCGCGTGGGCCTTGACATAGAGGAAGAGGGTGTGACTTAAGAAACGTTTGAGAGATAGCAATTCACCGCAAGTCAGGGGCACCGCTTGTACTTCCAAGGCTGTGGGGGTCCGCAGCCATCTCCAGTGGGGGTGCCCTTCACCACCAGAGGTGACACTGTGTGCTGTTCCGTCTTGTTTATCCTCCTGCAGGCATTGTAGAACAAGGCCTGCTGTTCTGTTTCTCTTTTTGAGAGGGGCTTTCTTGAGGTGTTACTTACATACCATAAAATGGACCCTTTCCAAATACACAGCTCAATTATTTATTAGGATGTTTATGGAGTTGTGCAGCTAACACCACAATCTAATTTTAAAGCATTTCTATCACCTCCAAAAGAAACCTGGACCATCTGCAGACGGCCCTACCTCTCCCCCATTTCTATTTACTTTCATATTCACCAGTGGCATCATGCCTGGGTAGTTGTTTGCACTCAATGTATAATTCTGGGATGAATGCATTTTAATATGTGACATTCCATTATGGCTTGCAGAGGCTTATGGAATGCCAGGCCTGCATTGAACCATGTGAGCTCATCTCATCTAAACGTTTCATTTTAGATGCACCAAGTGGTTAATGAGGATTAAAGGGTCTGGGATTCAAGGTTAGGTGATCATCGTTTCTCAACCCCAGAGGAGGGACAGGTTGCAACAGAGATATTGTGAGTTGCTTGTAGATTCAAGATGAACCCTGACTGCCAAACCCTGAAAGTGATTTATTGACTGTTATTTTAGGTGTTGTCCATATGGTTCAGTGGACTACGTGGGTTCCTTCCCACAGAGACAGAGCTGTGCCTTGGATGACCGGGGGTATTCCTGGCTGGCTTTGTGCTCACCGCTGACTTTATACACAAAGTTGGATTTCATTCTTGCCATTTTGTCTCCTCTCCCGTTCTCTGCTCTTTATTCTTGGTAGCACTTTAATGTTGTTTCCTTCTTCCATTCCAAAATCAGCTTCCTCTCCACCTGGGGACGGTCGTGCTCCGGCCACGTGCACATCCAAGATGACAAGCCTAGGGGGGCACTCTCAGGACAGGCCGATGCTGACACCAGATAGGAGACAGCACACGTAGCTTCTTTGGATCTTTGCTGTTTGAGCAGATGGTGGTTGCTCACATGGTCCAAAGAGCGTTTTCATTATTTGATTCACATAATTTTTATAACCAAAACTATGTGGACTGAGTTTCCCAAAGAATTCTTTTTCTAACATGCAAAGTTTTATTCATATTTTAATACTAGATTATAAATAGATAAAATTTCTCAGAACATCTCCAAAGGGGCCATTTACAAGATCTCACTCAAAGAGCAATGTATTATTACAAAGAATTATGCCATTTTCAAAGATATTTCAGACCAGTGGATTAAATCCTCACATAATTATCTTGATTAAATTTTGCTGATTAAATCAGTTGTGATTTACCTGAAGGTTACGAACATAAACCATAAAAAGAGAATTTTGATTTAAAAATCGATTATAAAATCATATTCTCTAAATTCCCCATTGATATTTCATTTCAACAAATAAATATATTTGATCTTCATCTTTGTGCTGAAAATCTATTTTTTCTTTATCCAGCCAAGGAAATATATAATAAAAATGTGTTGATCTTAAATACATATATAAAAATCAGTGATAATCTTACATATCAGCCATAATCAGCACAATTGCTGATTATGAGGAAAAGAAACTCCCATTTACAAAAACAATATAGGATATAAAGTACTTAGGAAAAAATATGAGGAAGAATGATATAGAACCAACAGGAGAGAGCTACAAAATTTTGCCAAGAAAAATAAAAATGACGGTTAAATAAATGAAGAGACATACTATGTTCTGGATGGATAGACTCAATATGGTGATTGCTACATATAAGTTTTCTGTATTTCCTTAGGTAAATTATGGAATATTCAAAAATTTTTGGAGCACAGCCTATTTCATCAACATTTTAAAATTTATCAGACTATGGCATTGGAGTCATGTCCCCAGGGTGGAGTTTGAATGTCTTCAAGATGCTTCCTGAAACCCAAATAAACAAAATAAGGTAGTACAGGATTAGAAAATTACAGATTAAAAAAACTAGATGCAGTGAAACCCCACTGAACCCCCAAATATGGGTGGGTGTAGCCAAAACACCCTCAGTGAAGGCAGAGATCAACCGTGTGGCTGGGGGGATGCTGAGAGTACAGAGGCTGTTGTCATGCCTGTGTTGTGGATGCTGAAATATCCCCCAAGGCAAGCACCTCGTGCCGTGTGTGTGGGTCTAGCTGCAGCTGGCTAGGCTGAGAGACGTCCTCTGAGACTGAGTTGCTGGCGAGTACAGAGATGGTTGCATACGTGGGCACTGGGGCATCAGGGTGCTGAGACGGCCCAGCTTTCAGCCCTCGAGAATCTCAGGAGTAACCAGCAGACATTTGGAGGGATAGAGCCTCACCCAGAGGGGCATACCTGTCAGAAGCCACGTTGATCCTTCTCTCTCCATCACAGTGCAGTGAGGGAGAGAGAAGGCCCTTGCAGTACAGAGTGGGCCCGGATGGGGTCTCTCCCAGGGACTGTTGTTAGCAGCCCAACCCAGAGTCTCCAGGAAACAGCACTGTCTTGAAAATCAGACCCGCAGTGCTACAGGAAACCTGGAACTGAAGCAGAAGCATCTCTACCCCCGGGCTTAGCACCAGATAGAGAAGCAGCCACACAGATGCAGGATTCTGAGCCATTCGTGGTAACCACGGAGCCTTGGAGTGGCAAAGCTACCCTGGCCCATGTAAATTCCACTCAGAGGACTCTGTTCCTAACAAGCTAGGAAAAAAAACAACAAAACAAAACAAAACATTTAAGCAATTATAACGTGGACAAACTAAAAGGAATGCAATTAAACTCTGTACAATATGTTACAAAAGACATGAAAATACACTCAATAGTATTATGACACGTATTAGTGACACCCCAGGAAAATAATGACAGAGGTACAGTGGTAAAATGCTATTAAAGATTAGCTAAACTTAATGGAGATTACGATCGAAACCTTGAAACAATGGCACAAACAGAATTATTAGATGTGAAGAATGAAATGGAAGAACAAAAGGGGGATAGGAGACAAAAATGACAGGTCTCAGGAAGGATCTAGGAGAAAAAAAAGAAACATTTCAGATATAAAGACTTAACTGGAAGAAACACAATAATGAATGGGAACATTGAAGGCCCAGAAAAAGGACTGAAGATGGAAAAGAAAAATGTGAGGAAACCATAATGGAAATTGAAAATGAAATAAAAAGTATTTAGAAGAAAATAATAGACAATGAAAAGGAAAATAATAAAGAGGCCAAAAAAAGGAGATCTAAAATACATTCACTTGGAGTCTCCAAAGATAAAATCCAAAGCAAGTGAACACAACAAAAATGTAAATTATAATTTAATTAAACTTCCTGCTATAAAAGACCTTACATATTGGAAAGAGCACTGCAGATATGAACAAATTGACCCAGAATGGAAAACCCTTAGATATATTCTAGTAAGGGCACTGGGCTCCCAAAAATGAGGAAACCATTCTTTGAGAATCCAGGCAAAATAGCCAAATAAGCTATAAGGGAAGAAAATGAGACTGGCATCAATCTTCTCAACAGAAACATTTTATGCATGAAAGTAGCATTTTGAAGAAAATCAAGAAAAGAAAATGTGATCGAAGAGTTTTTTATGCAGCCTAGCTTTCCTTCAAATATGTGGGTCACACATTAAGCTGCAATGAACATTCCAGTACCCATGGGCAAACATTTCTGTGACCCCTTCCCAGAAATTTAACTACAGAATGAACTTGAGACAAGCAGAAAATGATTAGAAAAGCCTCAACAGAAAGTGTTGGAGAAGCCATTGAGTATATTTAACTGAGAATTAAAATGAACAAGAATAAGGGTGACAAACTATTATGCTGTTGTATACAATGTAGAAATATTGTAAGAAAAACTGGAGGAGAAAGGGAACAGTTAGAAGTAGAGAGCATTACCTACTGCCCCATAGATAGGAGTTAAGAGTAAGGTAATATTGCATGCAGCTAGCAGGTCAAGTATTGTAGGAGAATGGTGTATATATTTGAAATACAGAGATGAACACTAACACTAGTGTCTAGTAATTACGTGGTGGGGGAAGGGAAAGACACACAGTTACTATTAATAGTTAATGCCTATTTTTGTAACAGAGAGCCGTTCTGTACCAGGATCATGGAAGAAATTGAGCCACATAGAAAATGATTTAATTTTCTTTCTTCTCCCCAGGATGATGTACCATTTTAGATGCTTAAGACAGATCATCTTGTTATGTAATTGATGCCTTAGGGCCTAATTCTCTTGCAAAATCTGGGTTGAGTTTGCTAGTTAATACAATGAAAGAGGAGACTGAGGCTATCATATGAAGATATTAGTAACAAGAGAAGCACTAGAAGAAAAATGTAAGCCTTCCTAAACACCAAAATAAATAACAGAATTGTGAAAAAAAAAAAAGACTCCATAGTGAAAGGCTTTGTATATGCATGTGTCATTGTAACATACACATATACCCACCCGCTTACTTATAAACATAAGTATAATATTATGTTGAACAGCTGAAGGAACTGACATGAAACACATTCTCCTATCATGGTAGAAGGGTTTAACACACTGATTTAAAGAAAAGGTATCTGACTGCCTAATAAAGGAAGCATCACTGAAAGTTGTATCCAAGATAAAGGTCTAAGGCAAAGAAACTGGAAAATATAAATATTATAAAAGGCTGGGTAAATATATAAATACTAACAGAAAGAAAGCAGATATTGCAGTTCATATAATAGACTAGGTAGGACTCAGGCCAATAAGCATTAAATGGGAGAAAAATGATATCTTATAATGCTAAAGGCCACAATTCACAAAGAAAATTTAAAAATTATTAGTATCAATACATTAGATTACACAGAAGCAATTCTAATGTAACAGAAACCACAGAGAAGAAAAAAGAAATAGAGACACACCAGCATAGGAGAAATAGGCACATACAGGAGGCCAATTTACCCTCTCAGTCCTAGTCAGATTGAGACAGCAAACAATTGGTATGGATAGTACTAGCCTACCATATTAGCTATGCAGAAAATCTAAGCAATGTAGTGAATAAGAAAGGTTTCACAGATGTTTCAAATTCTCTACTCCTATAACAGACTTCATACCTTCAAGTATATTTTTCAAGTATATAGTCACAAAAAACGACCATATATTAGCATGTAAAGAAAGCCTCAGTCAATTCCAAAAAATATAAGTAATATGAGCCATCCTCACTGACTAAGTGCAATAAAACTAGAAATTAATAAGAAAATAAAAAACAACTAAGCACTTACACCTGGAAAAACAAAACCATCTGTTAAACAACTTGGGTCAAGGAAGAAATAAACAAAATTTCACAATTTCAAAAACTACAAGGAAAACTCAGTATATCAGAATCGATGAGACACAGCTAAACTAAAACTCAGAGGAAAAAAAAAGATACCCTTATGAAATTATATCACCAGAAAAGAAAATAACTGAACTATATGTAGAACTCAAAAAGCTAGAAAAAAAAAAACACATGAAGCCAAAAAGAATTAATAAAAATGTATGCTGTTCTGTAGATGTGAGAAGACACACCTCTCTTCCCAGGTCTGGGTGCAATTGAAAGAGCGCAATCCGTATGTGTGCACTGAGAGTGTGAGCAGAATTTGTAGGAGGTGGGGTGTGTATGTTTGGTGACTTTTTCCATTTCTTTTGTAGATATTGGCATTGCTGGTTTTCTACATTTTCTCTAGTCTATTGTGGAACATTCAGACTTTTGTTAAAAAAAGTATTCATTTAATCAAAAGCTTAAAATTTCAAATTTATTGGTCCAAAGTTATACACCATGTTATCTTAAGAATTGGCACTGTGAAGGCAGTTGTGTGGTTTCTGGATTTCTAAGGTTCTTTGTCTCCTTTGTTTTTACTTGCGTGGACTTGAACAATTCTTGGCTACTTTACTGGGTTTTTCAAAGGACACTTCTGTCTTTGTTGTTCGACTCTACTTTCAGTGTTGACGTGTTTTGTACTTTCTTAATTACTTCTTAACTTTCCCCTTTTTTTTGTATTATGAAAATCACATGCAGAAAGTGAAAAAAGCCCACGTAAGTGTTCCTGCACTGTCACAAGCTACTAACTAGAATCTTACCAGCACCTTGAGTTTCCAAACAACAAAATCCCCCAGAATTTCCTATATACTCCTTCAAAACTCAGCCCCCTCTTCCCTCCACAGATAACCACGTTTCTGACGTTCATGATGATAATTTTCTCGCCTATATCTGTGACCCTGGACAGTATAGTTTGGTTTTTCCTTATGTCGATATTTTGAACTTTTGGGTGACTGTCTCTGTTCATTTCTGCTACTGTGTAGCCCTCTACTGTGAAAATTGCAAGTTATTTGGCTGTCCTGTTGATGACATTTGGCCTGTGAAAAATAGTGCAATTTTTTGGCTATTGAAAATAGTACAACTGTGTACATTCCTGCTCATTATCCTGGTATACAGGTCCACAAGTTTCTCTAGGGTGTATACCTCAGAGCAGGATTGCTGGATCATGGGGCATCGTTTATATTTAAATGTACTGAATGATGCCACATTGATTTCCAATTATACCCCCAACCTGAGTGGGCCCTGGACCCTGATTTCTGCCCCTCTTGCCTTGTAAGTTCATCCAAACTGTCAAATCTCTTAGGATCAAAGCAATTTTGGTGTTCTGGGGGCTCAGTTTACCTCCCTGAGTTCTCTTTTCGTTAGATTTGCACTGATACTTCCTTACAATATTGATAACTTTTCATGGAGTATTAAAGTTAACCACTGTTTAGTGGAAGTGTTGGTCCAAACAATCTGGTATGTAATAGGAGAAAATGAGCCTTTGTTTTTGTCCTTATTAATTACTTCTTCATGTATACTTGAGATGTTTGAATTTTTTTCTGACTTCTTGAATTGAACGCTTAATTACTTTTTGCCCTTCTTATTTCTGAAAATGCATTCAAAGCTCTAAATTTGCCTCTGAGAATGGCTTTGCTTGTGACCATGGGTTTTAGGATGGGGTACTCTCATTATTTGACATTTTTTAATTTCGATTTTTATTTTCTCTTGCATTCATTAGTTATTTGGAGATTTTGTCCATGCTTTTGAGTCGGGTGACATTTTGGGGCCATCGGTTGGTTATTCATTTCTAGTTTTATTGCTTTAGTTTCAGAAAATGTGGTCTCTGTGATTTCTACTTCTGTGGAATCACTGAGTTTTCTTTATTCACTAGAGCATGGGCATATTTTCCAATAAATATTCTATAACAGCTTGAAAACACATAGATTTTCCATTTGTTGTGGACAAAGCTCTCTTTATATCTGTCCAATCAAGCTTTTAAGTTGATATTCTAATCTTCTCTTTATTAATTTTTCACTTTATAATTTTTTGTGGCATCTTAAAATAGCCTATGACTATGAACATGTATGTTTTTTCTGCTTTCCTGTTTTTGTTTTATGTTATTCAGTTTTCTATATTATAGACATATTTTATATAGTATAAAATATTAGATATATATTCTATTTTATATAGTTTGTTTTATATATTTTGCTGTTATGTTGCTCAATGTGTGAGAGATATTTAACCAGGAAGGATTATACTTTTATATAAAACATAATTCCTTGTCTTAAATTTCCTTTCTGTCTTGATTTTTGGTCTGACGTTAAGTTTCATGTTCCCTGAACAGACAAGGCACTCTTGAATGATTTCCATTCCTCCAGCTTCTATAGGTTTTTAATGTAACGTACAGTTTTAGTTCTACATTATTATCTGCATTACTCTTTCACCTTTTAAAAAACACCTACTATACCTATATTATAAATATAATTCTAATTGTAAAAAATTGTATTTTTAAAATTATTTCTATTTGTCATCTTTTTAAAAATTAGGTTTATTTTTCAAAATTTGCCAGCATAAACCTTAAAGTTACTCCTCCTCCTCCTCCTTTTCTTCTCCTCCTCCTCTTTCTAATGTTTCTTCTTCTTCTTCCTCTTCCTCTTTATCTTGTTCTTTTTGAGACAGGGTCTTACTTTGTCACCCAGGCTGGAGTGCAGTGGCACCATCACAGCTTACTGCAACCTTCATCTCCTGGGCTCAAGTGAATCATCTCTCCTCAGCCTCCCCCAAGAAGCTGGGATTGCAGGCATGCACCACCATGCCCAACTAATTTTCTTAAAAAATGTTTTTTGTAGAGACAGGTTTTGCTATATTGCCTAAGGTTGGTCTCCTGGCCTTCAGCATTCCTCTTGCCATGGCCTCCCAAAGTGTTGGGATTGCAGGTGTGAGCCACCATGCCCAGCCTACTCCTCTAAAATGGTTGATAAACTTTCTGAGTCCCTGAATGTCTGTAAATATTCTTATTTTGACAACTGATATTTAGGCTAGGTATGAAATTCTAGGTACAATTTTTTGTCCTGGCCCTTGACACATTGTTCTACTATCTTCTAGGGCCTATTTTTGTAGATAAGACATCTGGTCCAATCTAATTTTGTTCCCTGTAGGCAGCTGCCTACCTATATGTAGGCTCTCTAGATACTTTGAGGATGAATGCAGGAATGGGCTCATTTTTATTTTTTTGTAGAGCTCCTGATCTCTTGATTAACCCTTTCAATAAGACAAAAACAAAACAAAACTCACGACATTTTTCAGCACAGAAAGAATGACTTCATTAATTGTTTGTTTATTTTCTCCCTCCATCATCCTGTTTCGCCTGACAAGTCTATTAGATGAGTGTTAGAATTTCTGAATCAGTCCATTTATCTTCAAATTTCTTTCACTTTTCACCTTTGTTCTTTTGGACTGAGTTTTGGGAGACTTTTTCAATTTTCCATGTTTCTATTTTGATATTTGACTTTGTCTTTTATTCTTATTGAATTTTTCAACCTGGAAATCATACTTTTTAATATTGATAAATTTTATTAGATTAATTAATGCGTATCCTAACATATTTCTCTTGTTATTTTACTTATTGAAAATTTTCTTCTGTTTCCATCATTTCTCTTCCTTTGCCCCTGCATAATTGGTACTGCTATTTCATGCCATTTTTCTCCAGTATTTGAAGAGCCTTAATTCTTAATTTCATAGAAGAGATTATAAGCCGAATAGTATTGATGACTGCAGTGTGTTACCTGTGCAGCAATTGCAAATTCTGATTATAGGAGCCCTGACTCTGGTGTTATGCAGGGGACTCAGCCAGGTGAGCTTTTTTTCCTTAGGAAACAGTAGCAGCTTGTGAGTCCTCAGGATTCTCATTCTCAGGGAGTGGTCAGGGCAATGGTCAGTTATTTGTGAAACTCCCAGCTTCTCTGGCTTTAGACTCCTCTTTGAGGACATCTTTCTCAGAAATCCCACTTAAAGAGCCATATTACTTACTCTCGTGATTCTGGGGGTGAGGAGGCTCAGCTGGGATGTTCTTCTACTCCCTGTGCTATTGGCTGGGTCTGCAGCTGTTTGGGATCTCAGCTGGGCTGGAAGGCGCAGCGGGGGAGGGGCTTAGGATGATGGGATCTTCTTTCCCTGCGGTCTTTCCACATGTGGTCGCTCTAGGTGATCTCTGCAGCAGTAGCTGGACTTCTTCCTGTATTCCATCATTTAATGGAGTCACAGGCCACCCTGGCTGGATGAGGGAGGTCTCTGTACAAGGAAGTGAACACAGTGAGCTGTGGTTCCTTGAGGAACAGCCTTTAAACAAGTTCTGGGCTGATCATCCATGACCTGATCCTGATTTTTTACTCCTCTAATCTTGGGGTACTATGAGGTCCTGTGGGGAAAACTTACTTTCATGAAGGTCCTCGTTTTCCTTTTCTGTTCATTTGAAATTGCTGGTACTTTAGCTTATTGGAATTTGCTATTCATCAATTTTTATGTGTTCTGTATTTTTCAGAATTTCCTTCCTGTTTCGATCTATTGACAGGACCCCTCTGCTCTTCCAATATGGTAGTGAATTTAAAATATATCTATTTCTTCAGTTATTTCAACAGGATTTAGAGAGAGATGAGAGAATAATAGGTCTTCAGTCAACCATAGTAATTAGAATCCTGTTTTCTATTTTTTAAATAAAAGAGCATCTGCTCCATTAGTAAGTCAGAAATACAAAGCAGGATTTCCAGACGTGCTTGACCTTACAGCCTGCATAGTTGCATCATTGTCTGTTTTAAAAGGAAAGCAAACGAGTGTTTGCTTATTATCTCTTTCTTTCTATATTTTTATTCTTTCCTAAATTTTACCTAAAAATTAGAGAATTTAATTTTTTTTTTTTTTTTTGAGACAGGGTCTTGCTCTGTTGCCCAGGCTGGAGTGCAGTAGCACAATTATGGCTCACTGCAGCCTTGACCTCTTGGGCTCAAGGGATCCTCCCACCTCAGCCTCCCAAGTAGTGGGGGGTCACAGGTGTGCACCATCATACCTGGCTAATTTGTTAATTTTCATTTTTTGTAGAGATGGGGGTTTCACTCTGTTGCCAGGGTGGTCTTGGACACCTGGCCTTAAGTGATCCTCCCATGTCGGCCTCCCAAAGTGCTGCAGGCAAGAGCCGCTACACCTGGTCTCATCCTCCTATTTTATGCATGAGGACAAAGGTAAGGAACACCATGAATTGTGTATCAAGGGTTTGAAAAGTTAGATTGAGTGTTTAGCCTCTTTCATTTTGTGTGTGTGTGTGTGTGTGTGTGTGTCTGTGTATGTATTTGGAGGCTTTTGAGATAGAGGAGTTTTTCTTATAGCCTAAACCACAAAATTAACAATATAATAGATTTTTATTATTTCTGCAAAGTAATTCTTCATTTATGTGTAAGGGAAATGGATTAATTCTCATAGAAAAGCAAAACATTTTTGTTTTATTTCTATGTGCTAAGTTAGCATGAAATTCTAGCTCTTTTTGTAAAAATAATTTTACCAATCCTCAGCTTAGCAAAAAGTGAGTGGAAGTATATCTTTATCAGGGAATCTTGGGAAGACACAGTCATCTCTTAGATAATGATGTCAAAGTATTGAAAGTGTGTTTAGATCGATGCTTCTGTGTCTGGGCTGCTGGAGAAAATCCCAGACCCCTGTGGATGAGGGCTAGTATAAATTTATGTCACCCACCACCGCGGGCCCTCAGACCACGTGAGGCATAGTGTTTATCTCTCTTACTAGCTAGCTTCCTGACTCTCGCAAACTGTAATTTGAAATGTTCCCTACTTATCTCAAATTATCTGTTTCTTATTGATGAATAAAATCCCCATGTATTAAGAATATTAATATTTGATCATATTATTTGCAATCTTTCCCAGATTTATCTGTCTCTTAATTCTAAAAAAAAAATGGAAAACGATTACATCAATCCATATTTTCTTTGTGAATGTTCTATTATTTCACTGTTTTTACATTCAATCATTTTACAAATTCACTGGGGTAAAAAAGACTATTATTCTCCTATTGTGGAATTTATAGCCCAAAGATGTAAAAAAAAAAAAAAGTATTATTTTAAAGAATTGGCTTATTTCTTATTTACTCACTGGATTATTTTTATCTATCTGGAATTTATTTTGTTCCATCATGTGCCAAAAACCTATGTCAGGTTTTTTAAACACTATTTTCCAAACACTTTTTGCTAAATATGGCTATTTGCACACACATTTCTTTCTCATAATTTGTAACTCTCCCTTTTAGGTGAAAAAACCATTAGATAAATGAGAGGTTGTGACAGGGAGAATTTCCTCTAATTGTTCTCCCCTGCCCCTACAATTTCTTAGCTCTTTGTTGTTATTTATTTTTATTATAAATTTTGGAATGATTCTGTCACATGCTATAACAATATCCACTGGGATTGTGACTGCATTTGTATTGGTCTTTTAAATTAAGTGGGAATAATATTCATCTTTACTGTATTCAGTCTTCCCATCCATGACCATGACATAGTGCTTTAAAATTATTAATATCACCCAGGAAATATTTGTAGTTTCCCATTGCAAATTCTGTACAATTCTTGCTAGGATTCATCTTTGCATTTTATGTTCTCGTTTGCTCTTATGAAAGTAATTTTCTCCCATTACATCTTCTAGTAAGTTAGGAATTAATTTTTCTATATTCAACTTGTTTTGACCACTTAACTTGTGTATTAATTATAGGAGACTTTTTATATGTGCTCATGTTACTTGCAGTGGATGATTTTGTCATTTAGAATCTTTCATTGTGAAGTGGTTCACATGTGACTTCACTGGGAAAATCAGAACAATGTTAAACAGTCATAGTGATAACAGACTTATGCTTGATTTTAACAGGAATAAAGTTGATATTTTTGCATAACTTCAATTTCATCATCTCAAATGATAATGTCTACTTCGTTCACATAGCAAAGAAGTAGAAATAATGCAATTACTGTAAAACATTTTATAAATATAAGGTGGTGAGGTTATTTATTATTAAGATATTAAAAATGTGAGGATCAGAAGGCATTCATTTCCCTAAGAACCACCCATTTCTCATTTTCATGGATAAACTCAAGATTAATGCTGACTCTCGAGATGGAGCTTGGTCCCTCCCTGTTAATTATCTGTAAGAGGAGTCATTTTTAGGTAGGCATGGAAAAACCGATGCGAGAACCATGCACAGTTTATTAAAATATTCTCTGGTTTTATTGTCCAAATTCAAATCACCTAAGAATTTGAGTCCAATCGTCTGCATGGATAACAGCAGAAGGAGATAGTAGAATCTAATCTGGAATTCAGTTTCTGCAGAGCAGTTCCTATCTTTGACCTCGTGCTGGGAAATTGTAGCTGAGTGGGGCCGGTTCCACCCTCGTCTCTCTACTTACTGCTGTGGGATCATGGAAGGAGATCCTATGGGAATGTAGCTGACCTTCCCGCTTAATTTCATTAATGGAGGCTCGGAGAGCAGGGTAGGAGCACACTGTGCCCTGCTGGGGCCACCTGGCTGGAGGCGCTGCCTCCCGGCATATCCATCCACAGGCCACTGAATAGAGAACGGCCAGCACCTTCCCCCTCTGATGAGGCTCCTCAGGCACTTAGATTGCTTTGCTCTTCTTAATGCAATTTTTAGCAACTCAACCTATTTGTTCTTGAGCAATTTAGACACCAGTTCATGTTTGTAAAGAAAATATTCCCAGGAAAAGTCTCTAGAGAGGTATCTAGTGTGTGACCGTTTCATGATAAAATGGGGCGCGTGGTCATCAAGGCTTCATGCATTACCTCCCTGCCACCTTTGCAATCTCGCTGGACGCCACTCTCCATGTTGGGAAGCGGGCTGCTCCTCTGCTTAAAAATGAGGACGAACTCCCCAGCTTCTTGGCCGAGCCGATAAAGCTAGCAACAATAAAAAAGAAACAATGCCTAATGTTCATGATACTGCTGTGTGGGGAGTTTGTTTAAGACTTGGGCCCTAAATGGTTTTTAATCCCAGGATGCACTGATTGTGGTGATGGCAGAGAGGTGGCCCAGCCGTGCGTTATAAAATCATTGCAAATATGAGCAGAATAAAAAATGGCGAAAGCGATCTTGTTACAGATTCTGTTTATTCCATGAGGGTTTGAGGAAAGCAAATAGGCAGTGATTCTGTTTGGGACTTGTTCCTGAAAGATTACCTTTTATGTAGGTAAGTCAAAAGGTTAAAGAAGTAAACAATTTAAATACCGTCAGTTTTAGTAATTTTTCTATTGTTGGACTTCATTGATTCCTAACACATAATAATAATAATAATAATAATAATAATAAAACCCTGCAGGACCTAGCCAAGGATAAAGAATCCTTAAGATATAAGAGCTGTAAAATCTTGCTAGGGCTTATCTATAAAATATCATTTTGATTTTGGGTCTAGAGAAGTGCTTTGGATCTCAAATGACAATGTATCTCTGGAAGTCCAACAGCGATTTTCTGCCAGCTTGTGCCTGTAATGGACAACGTGGCAGCGTATTATGAAGCTGTGATCAAGGAACTGGGGGGGGAAAGGGTGAGAGTGATTCCGGACTTTATTTTGGCACCTTGCACAGCTCAGCGTTACCACAATTATTGGTTTTCTGAATATGTCCCTATGCATTATTCTGATCAGATTACTTGCATTGCACAAGTCTCTGGTGAATAGCAGCACAATTGCACAGAATAAATCTCCCTTTGAAATTTAATCTTCGTGTCTGTACACTGTTAAGAAGAACATCTACGGTCCTCTGATAAGGAGTTGTATATCTTCCCTAACTGAAGTGGGTTTTGTTTTTTAATTATCCTTAATGGCAAATGACAAACAGGCAAATGACCATGTTGTTGGTGTTTATGTAAGGAAGAGGGTGTTGAAATATAGCTTGTGTTCTCACAAGCTCTGTGTGATGAAATTCTAATTTCTTTTGTAAAAATGCCATGGGAGATTGGGTTGGGTGGTTTATTCAAAGCTTTACTCTTTCACCTTCTAGGCGTTTGTAGCACGATTTTTTTCAAAATCTGCCTCCCTATTGAGGTGGTGGAGAACATGGAAGCATCCTTTGTCATTGGCACCGTTTCGCCTTCACAGCTCTGCGAGGCTGCCCTTATGTAGGGGGATGAGCAGATTTCCCTTTAGCTGTAGAATTTCTCCTGGGTGTTGGGGAATGGCCCAGGCAGGAAAACGTGGAATATTTGTGCCAAAGATAGAAGAACAGCCCTGCCTGGAGTTTCTTGAACTGTGGGGCACATTCATGCTGAAAATGAGTGATGGGGGAAGAAGTCCTATAAAAATAGGACCGAGCTCACAGCCGAAGTCCTTGGTGTGGCAGGATTTCCTAAAGACCCTCTCTGTAGAATAGCCAGAACAAAAAAAAATCAAACCAGGAGTTCAGCTCTGATGGCCCTCTGTTTATGAGGAAACATTACATCTTGAAGTCATTTTTTCCTCTCTTTCTAGAAATCATATGGTCAGATGCTGCCAGCCCTCCTGACTTGGGTGTGTGCCTCTTGGAACAGACTCATATCCTGGGGAAGTATCCAGGAAATGTTTATTCTCTATTTCAAACTTAGCTTTTAAAAAAATATAAAAGAAAGACATGTTCATTATTAAGGAGAGCAAAGAGTACAAAATCTGTTAAATTAAAACGTTCCCCCTGCACTCTGGCCAAACCATTTCTCAATTGCCCCAGCTCTTCTCCCCCAGAGGTTGTCCTATGGAGACCTTCCTCTGGACTCTTGCAGGCATTGGCTTTGCATGTACACGAGAAGAATAATATTATAGCATTTTACATACTCCTTGTACCTCGCTGTTTCTTGCCTAACATAGTTTAGACTTTTTTTTTTGCATTTCTATACATAAATTCAACCTGGCGAAAATTAATCCTGCTTAGTATTCCAGCAACCAATTTATTTAACTCGTCCTCCACTAAGACACGTTTCCCATTTTCCATTATTACGAACAAGAGGAAGGCAAGAAAAAGGATCATGCTTAAGAGCGTTTAAGTTGGGTTGCAAAAGGGTCTCAGTTCAAATCCCAGGTTACCACCCACCAGCCATCTACTCATCCTCCTGGAACCCGATTCCCCCTCTGTAAAATGGGAAGAAGAGAAACTTATGCCATATAGTTGCAGAGAGAATAAAAATCATGCACATAAAGTGAAAACACCAGAACTCTGCAGACAGAAAGCTTTTTCTGTATATTATTTGGAACAAACAGTCGTATGTGTATGTGAAACAAAGATAAAATTTTTGTGCAATTAAGCGAGTACATTTGTAAGATGAAGCTTCACATGTAAAACTGCTGGATCAAAGCATATGTGCACTTTAACTTTTGAGGAATATTGTCAAATTACCCTCCTCAACCGATGATCAAATTACCCTCTAGAATCAAGGACGCATTCATGCTGTCATTAAGAAGGTTTGAGTGTTCCTTACGTCATCTGACTGCCAGAACCGGACATTCGCTTGCTGGTAAACCTTTGCAAAACTATAGGTGAAAGTGCTACTATTTGCTTGGATTTGCATTTATTTACTGATGTTGGTTTTACAATAAGAAATACAATACCTTTGCTGAATTTCTTCTCTCAACAGCCTGTTCGCATCCATGGACATTTTCCTCTTGGGTTGATGAGGTTTAAAGGAACAAACAAGATGTGTATGAATTACTTTTACAGTCACAAAATCTCCCTTTTACTCGTCCTAGTGTTGTGAACATTTCATTTTATTCCTTTTCTTCTCTTTCTTTTTTTTAAGAGAAGAGGGTCTCATGTCATCGCCCAGCCTGGAGTGCAATGGTGTGGTCATGGCTCACTGCAGCCTCAACCTCTTGGGTTCAAGCAATCCTCCCACCTCAGCCTCTCCAGTAGCTGGGACTACAGTGTGTGCCACCAACACCTGGCTAATTAAAAAAAATTTTTTTGATAGAGACAGGGTTCTCACTATTTTGCTCAGGGTGGTCTTGAACTCCTGGCCTCAAGCGATCCTCCCATCTTGGTGTCCCAAAGGGATAGGATTACAGGTGTGAGCCACTGTGCCTGGCCTCATTTCTTTACTAATTTGGTATATGGCACTTTTGCTTTACAGAATTTTAAACATTTTATTTAGTCAGAGTCATCAGTCATCTACTTTATTTGGCTTTGGCTTTTTTTTTTTGACAAAAATTATAACCCGTTTAGCCATTTTTGGTTTATTAGGAAAAATCTACACTTTTTAAAGAACTATCATGCTTTTATTTACGAAGTTAGGCATTTGGCCCAAATGAAATTAACTGATGTATAGAGTTGACATAGTGATTTATTCCTCCCTTTCCCCAAATTGCTATTCATTTATTCTGACACAATTTATTTTCCATCTTTCTCTTCACTGTTTGAAATGGTTACATTATAATAGAAAAATTATTATATGTATTTTATTAATTTCTGGATTTCTGTTGCATGTATTTACTTAGTCCTATCTCCACATCAAATTGTCTTTTAAATAAAAACTTTTTAAATTATCATGCTGTAAAGTTGAGTTTTTTTCTTTTAGTGTAAGATTTTATGAATTTTAGCACAATTTGTATGCATCAAGTGCTTGAGATAGTGCCACTTTATCAGATGTTTCGTTAGTGGAGATCACTCTTCTCCTAAAAACGTTTCTTGGCTATCTTCCCATATAGTTGTTTTAGAATAATTTTGTTCAGTTCTAAAAAACTTCTTGATTTCTAAAAATTTATTGATCTTGGGAGAACTTACATCTGCACTCTTGAGCTACAGCCTTCTGTTCATGAGTCTTCTTTTATTTCCCTTCATTGAGTTAAATGCTTTCCTACCACGCATGTTTCTTTAGTTTTTAAGAATCTCATCTAACTTCTTGCTAGTGTGAATGGGAAACCCTTTCCAGTATGTTTTGAACTATTTTACATAGAAAAGAGTTGTTAATTTCCAAAGAGCAATTTCATAACCCAGAAACTTACTCATGTGTTATTATTTCTAATGTTACTTGATTGTTTTCCCCAGAGACCCACCATGTTTTGTTCCTCTCCAGTCTGTGCAGTCATCTTTGCTACAGCCTCCCTCCCATCTGCCTTGGGTTTATTTTGTTGTTATTACACAACTTGTTGAGTTGGGGATTTAGCTTATTCTTTTTTGATTTTTCTTCCATATGCACTCAAGAATCTATTTTTCTCCAAATGCTGCTTTAGCCATGTCCTATAAGAGTTCCTGTTTTGTTTTTTACTGCTCATTTCCAAATACTTTGCTTTTTATAATGTATAATAAATAGTAGTAAGCAGTAACAAATAAATAAATAGTGATTTATAATTACAATTTTCTTTGCTTTTTTGTCTCTCATTTCCTGCCTTCTGTTTGATTGCTCAAGTTGTCATTTTTCCTGCTCTGTTGGATTGTAAACATTCTATTTCTGTTATTTTAGTAATTACTCACAGTTTTTTTAACACGAATGTCTCTATTCTCCTCTAGAAGAAAACAAGAACTTAAGACTATATTAGTTTTTCCTATGTTGAATAATTTCTTTGGTGAGTACTATTAGAAAAAATGAGGAATAGCAGGAAGGCCTGTCCTGTTTTTATTTTGTTGTTACACTTCCAAACACCAGCATTAAGTATCATGATAGCTTTTGATTTTCAGTGAGTGATGTGTGTGCGTATGTACACAATTTAAGGGTGAACCTAGTCAATTTCTTAGTTTTTTCTTAAATCAGAAAAGAACTTTGAATTTTAAAAACTTTCCTTTTGACATGTTTATCAAATGTTCTCCTTTGTCTATTGATATGTGAATTACTTTAATAGATTTCCTTGTCTTGAGTCATCTATAAAACAGTGATTGAAATTGTATCTATTTTTTATTCATTCTTGCAAAAAATATTTCCTGCACAGCAACTACGTGCTATTCTAGGCACCGGGAATGAGCAAAGGAAAAAGTCTGTCCTCGCCAAGCTGACATTTGTGTGTGTGCGTGACAGACAGCAAATCACGAATAAACAAGATATTGTCCAAGCTGCAGAGGTAAATGGCACTATGAAGGAAATACAGAGAAGGATGGGAGAGACTCATGGTATCGCTGGGAGCATTCTGAGATGGTGCGCTCCACACAGTTTAATGCTGTGGGCTTCTTGTTTTGAGATCTTGTCCACCACTGCTGCTCCTTTTGCTGGCATTCTTTTACTCTCAACCTTTCTGGGTAACTTTTTAAAGATGTTTCTTATACAGCATATGGTTGAATTTTAATTGAATATAAACATTCTTAATAGGTCAACTTATCCAATTTATATTTATTATGTATCTATTATTATCTAAAAATGCTGATTGAAATCATATGTATTCTTCATTCTTAGGTTTTTTAGAAATTGTCATGCATGATTTTTTGTTATTGTTTCTATAACATTTTAAATGTTTTGTTTTTTATCTTTTGCTCACACTGTGTGTGTGTATATATATATTTATGTATATATGACGGAGAGAAAGTGAGAAAGAAAGAGAAAGAGAGAGAGAGAGGAAGGGGTTGAGGGAGAGAACCCCTGTCTAGTATTTAAGTTCCTTTTAGTTCTTCTAGTGCTGCTCACTTTTATAACTTTAAAGAAATGCTTACATTTCTATTTCTTGATTGATCAACTCCAAATAGTATTGATTTACCCCAATCTGAAAGGTGGGAAAACGTATGGCCTTATACTTGTTCTCTCCCTGTCTCTGGATTTGCATAGCTATAATTTTAACATTGTTGCTTTTCAAAAAAGCAATATTTACTTGCTGCCTTATCCCCATAATTCTTGCAATTGCTTTACATCAATTCCGTATTTAAACACCTTCAGTGCTCACTCGGTCAGTGAGTTTATTCCTGTTCGTCTTTTCCTCTTTCCCTGGATTGTGGTTAGCTTTTATTTGTTATTTATTTATTTATTTTTGCATGACGGGCTCATGTTTGTCATACTGAGGGCATGTTTTCTGTTCACTGTGGACATAAAGAAACTGGCTGCCTGTGAAATCCTTCAGTTACACTTCCTCCCCTCAAACTTCGGGTCACAGTGTTTCTCAACATGTAAATGTTTGTCTTCCCCCGCTTAAGAATCGGCAGGATCCATTTGTTTCAAGTGGATCCTGGTGACTCTGAGGCCTCAGCCTGGGCTTGGAGAGTGCTGCTCCTTCACAGGTGCTTCCTGGGCTGCTCCTTTGCAACCAAGGTGCAAGAATCAGTGAGGCCAGAGTTGCTCTGTGTGACATCCCCCGGCCTGCTAGGATTTTCTCTTTATTAGCTGATTTCCTTTCTCTGGTTTGTTGTTCTTACAGGTTTAAAAAATTTTTTTTTTGAAATCTAATAAATTTCTCTGTAGCTGTCTTGATGTCACCAGGCTTGGATCTGGCTTTGGGGATCAGGCCTTGCTTTGGTTTAGGGAAGCGTTCCTTCCGTTAGGCCGTCGAATGCCTTTGCCATCATGTTCTCTTCTCTTCATAGTCCTCACCACTGCTGCCCTCTTTCTCCTTGCTCTGATTTATTTTCTTCAGAGAGGTTGGCAGTATCTGAACTTTGTTCATTTTCTTGCCTCTTGCCTGTCTTATACCCACTAAAATGTAATGTCCTAATGTAATGGCTAATGTCCAGACACTTCTAGAACAGTGTCTGTACAGTCAGAAGTCGATTATCCAAAGGATGTTAGAATGAACAAATGCATAAGAAAGTGAGTGAAATTGCCTCGTCAGTGTTGGAACCAATTGACTATCAGCTGGAACTCCTGTGACTTTATTGCATGCCCATCACCTCCTCCTTACAACCCATGGTCTCATGGAATCTCCCGCAGGCCTGACCTCTGTCTCCCTGCATTCTTGGCACCTGTGGCTCAAATTCTTGTGGCTTTAATTGTGGCTTTTGCTTCTGTAACATTTTTATCTTCAATTTTATCCTCTATGGTTATTCTGTATTTTTATTTTTATTCTGTAATGTTCTCTCTTTTATTTCTTATAGTTTTGTTTTGAGCTATTTCTTCCACATTCCATTTTCTTTGAAATTTACAGAGAATCAAAAGAAGGATTGGCTGGGATAATTGTTTTGTCTGCTTTTTGGTGCAATTATTTGAATGCACACCCTTTGTGGGCCTTTTCCCTGACAGGTCCCATTCTTCTCTTGGGGGTGCATCTTCTCTTGGGTGTCACCTTCTCTTGCGTCACATCTTCACAGGTCTTCATGGGAAGAATATTGCTCACCTTTGGCTGGGGACAGTTCTACCAGGCCCTGCTATTTACTCAAGAACGTCGCAAGACAGGCCAAGGAGGGTGCATGTGTCTGTGGAACTGTCACCTGGTTTCACATCCATTCTGCACCCCCCTGATCTGGTTTGGCTGTGTCCACACCCAAATCTCATCTCGAATTGTAGCTCCTAGAATCCCCCACATGTCGTGGGAGAGACCCAGTGGGAGCTCATTGATTCATGGGGGCAGGTGTTTCCTGTGCTGCTCTCATGGTGGTGAATAAGTCTCAAGAGATCTGATGGTTTTATAAAGGGCAGTTCCCCCTGCACACACTCTCTTGCCTGCCACCATGTAAGATGTGACTTTGCTCTTCCTTCACATTTGGCCATGATTGTGAGGCCTCCCCAGCCATGTGGAACTATGAGCCCATTAAACCTCTTTTTCTTTATACATTACTGAGTCTTGGGTATGTCTTTATTAGCAGTGTGAGAACAGACTCATACACCCCTCTGCCAGGAGCAGGTTTCTCCCCTTTCCTATTCCTCACTTTGGCAGGGCTTGGTGAGGCTCACAGGGAAGCTCACACCTCTTTTGCATTGCTGATTTTTGTTTAACATCTCTGGTGAGCAACAGTGAAGCCAATTGTTGTTTCCCTTCTCTCCTACATTTATTTCAGCTCCAGGCTCTGCCTTCAGGTGGGCCTTGGAAAGCTGACGGTGTTTCCCTGGAGCCCCTGTATCCAGCTCTGCCTTCCTTCATTCTGCTTCTTCCCAGGTTATTCAAGACCTTCTCATTTTTCCCCAACATCTGTGCTCTGTTCCAGCAATTCAGAGATGCGCTGGCCCAGGTGTCCACCACAGATGTGGTCATGCCTGATACCCGTAATCTAATATTTGAGATTGTGATTATTTCCTATGTTCACTGAAACTGGAGTTTATATTCCAACTTTTTTGCTTTTTTCGGATCGGTTTCAGAACAGGAAGCCTGACATCCCTTTTACAGAGGCCACTCTGAAAACACTGGAGAGCCTGGTGGGCTGCGTTCGGTTGGACCCGGGGATGCAGCTCTGCCTTGTTCAAGTGCACGCGTTGTGGATCCACATGTCCCCGAGCGGTTCTTACATGACTTCGCTAAAATTGGAAAGAAGTTACAGCCAGCACGAGCATAGCGTTTGTAATGATTTGTTTTGAGTAACTTGCTGGTATTTCAGGATTCTGCAAATGCTGATAATTTGTGAGTAACTGCTGGAGGCTGAGAAAACCAACATTTAATGGATACCTACTAGGTGATGATTGCTTTACATCTGTTATCATTCGGTTTAATCTTCACAACAACCCTACTAGCTGGGTATTATCATCTCCATTTGGTGCATCAGGAAACTTGCTGGAGGCTGCGTTCCCAGTGGGGATGTGCTTCAGAGGCAAGTGCCAGTTGCGCGGTACCCAGAGGTCCTCTGTGCACAGAGGTCTCCATTTCCATCCCTTGCCTTTCTTGGCAAAATCTGGCCTTGGCGGGGCGTAGGTGAATGAAAAGTTTTCCACCGGGTTCATCTTTATAGATGTCTTGACACAGAGGTTATCCAAGGACCTTACCTGTGGGTTAAGACTGTGGAATGGAAAGGATTGGGGCTACAGTTAAAATCAGGTGCTCAGGCCTCACTTGCCTGTTGCATCAGAGGGAAAACTGCTGGCTGTGGGAACAGGAGGGTGGAGAGGAGGCACCTTATGCATTTAGATGCCCCAGGACCCTCTTATGCCTCCCCCACAGGCTGCACCAGTAGCTCGCTTAATCCCTAAAACTGCCTAAAATAGATAATATCACTATGCTCATTTTGCCGATGAGAAATAGTCTCCAGAGTCTAAGTTAAGATTGGTGTAGGGGAATCAAGGCTGTGGATTAAATTAACGTTGTGAATTCCCTGACTCTGAAATACGAAAATGAGCCTGGACTATCCAGGTGGGTCCCATGTAATCACAGGGTCCTTAAAAGGGGGAAGAGGGAGGCAAGAGGACTCAGAGAGATGCCACGTGGAAGGGACCCAGCTCAGCCCTGTGGCTCCAAAGATGGAGAAGGAGATCAGGAGCCAAGGCACACAGGAGGAAAAGGCAAGGAGGTGCCTGGACCTTGGACAACTATCACCTTGCCTGACTGTATAAGCTTCATGGTGCACAGAGTGTGCTGCGTGTCCTGGGTGCCTTAACTGCTGGTTGAATGATGAATAAATCCATGACAGATAGAGTCAGCAGAGACTCTGAATTCACAACACACACCTCTGAAGACTCATCTGTGCTGCGATGACTCTGCCACCTTTAAATCTACAGTGAGGGACTCATTACTTTCTCTTAAAGCTTGGTTGCAGGTGGCCACCATAGTTGTAGTCCTACGTCTTTGTGGAAAACTGAAATAATCACTAACACCTGCTTTCCAATTTGTTTCTTATATGTCGGACATTTCCCCCTGAGAATAGCTTTTTTACTTGAGGAAGAGTTTGAGGAAGAGGAAGGGGATGGGTGAATCGCAGGCAGTCATCTCCCCCACCCCCAGAAGTCCTTGTCCTGATCCCTGGGATGTGTGACTGTGTTACGTCACATTATTCACATTACATTACATGGTGAAGGGGAATTGACGCTGCAGATGGAATTAAGGTTGTGAATTCCCTGACTCCTTAATAGAGAAATGAACCTGGACGATCCAGGTGGGCCCGATGTAATCACAGGGCCCTTCTGAGGGAAGAGGGAGGCAAAGAGGCCTCAGAGCCACGTGGGAGGAACTCAGCTCAGCGCTCTGGCTTTAAAGATGGAGGAAGAGACCAGGAGTCGAAGCACTGGGAGAAAGAGGCGAGAAAGTGGATTCTCTCCTGTAGCCTCCAGGAGCAACGAAGTCCTGCCAACGCCCGGATGTTAACCTGGTGAGAACCATGCTGGGTTTCCAGACTGTAGAACCATACAGTAATAAGCTCGTGTTGTTTTTGGCCAGTTTGTTTGTGTAACTTAGTACAGCAGCGAGAGGAAACGATATGTAAGTGAACGCGCAGTTTGAAGGAGCTGGGGTTGGCGTTGAGGTGTCCACTCTCACGTCCCCACGTGGGACAAGTACTGGTTGATGCCTTCCCTGGTTGGGCTGGATTGTGAGTGAATTATCTGGGCTTTCCTCTGGGTTTAAGAAGCCTTCTCAGTTACTGTTGCTGGTTATCCCCCCTGTTGGGAAGGGAAGAAACCAGCGGGGTACAGCATCAGTTGCCTTGGTAGGGAAACTACCAGCCGTGTTGAGAAAATCAAGAAAGAAAAGCAGTTCAGCTTATTTGTGACTATTTAGTCTCCAATAAAATCACAAAGAACTGTTTGGGTGCTTTTCAGCAGCAATTGGATAAGGATTCCAAAATAGCCTCCCTTGTTCCTTCATTTGAGATTCTGCAGGCATTTAAAAGTCTTCTCTGAATGTGGAACACATTTAAATTCTTCACACAGCTGCAGAAGTATATTAGCATTTTTGTGTTGGCTTCAAAGTTTCTTCTTGACCAGCTAATGATGATAGTGGCTCAGCTGAAGGAAAGTACACACACACACACACAGCACACACACCCCTCCATGCACACACACAGCCCTCCATGCACACACACCCCCCATACACACCTCCCTCATATGTGTGCACATACATGCATGCCACACATATACATGCACACACATGCACATATACATGTGCACATCCATGCAGAGGCACGTGGGTGAATGTTCCTATCTATAGGATTGCCTGTGCTCTGTCATTTAGAGTAGGAATAGCCTGCTACAAGTATTTTTAAATTTCAGCCACTTTTTTAGTTCTTACTATGTGCCAAAGTGTTAATCAAGTGACAAATGTGTCATCTCACTTAATCCCTAAAATTATATAAAATAGATAATATTACTACGCCCATTTTGCAGATGAGAAAATAGTTTTCCGAGTCTAAGCAAGATTGGTGTAGGGGAATCAAGGCTGTAGATTAAGGTTGAGTTTCCTGACTCTGAACTAGGGAAACGAGCCTGGACTATCCAGGTGGGCCCAATGTAATTCCTCTTAAGGGTCCTTAAAAGGGGGAAGAAGGAGGCAAAGAGGACTCAGAGAGATGCCACGTGGGAGGGACTCAACCCAGCACTCTGGCTTTAAAGATGGAGGACGAGACCAGGAGCCAAGGCACGCAGGAGGAAAAGGCAAGGAAGTGCCTGAAAGTGCCTGGTCTGTGCGACTCCAGTGTGAGCTCATACTGGTATTGTGCTCATAATGGCCAGATAGCTGGGTTTGCCCCCTGGCTCTGCCACTTTTTAATAACTGCATGACTGAAGGCGAGTTGCGTGGTCTTTCTGTGTTCTAGTTTTTTTTTTTTAATGGAAAATGGGTACAATAATAGTATTGACCTCAGAGCATTGTTTGTGGAGTAAATGAGAATGCAAATAAAGCTCATGGAACAATGTCTAGCACTGAGACATCTTCATAAAATGTTAGCGATGGTTATCACTGTAGGGCTGACTCTGTAAATTGTTGTGTTGCCTTGTGGGCTCATGAGCCATTTGTGAAAGCTGGACAAAGCTTGTTTATGTCAGTCCAAGTTTCAAATAAAATAAAAGTCAGTAGATAAAAGGACATTATAATAGCTTGCTTTTTAAAATTCCTTGATCTGATCCTCACGAAAACCTTATAAAGTCAGTGTGACAGTAATTGCTATGTTATTGTAAAGTTGGGGAAACTGAGGCTTAGAGAGCTAGCGGGACTTGACCAAGTTTAGACAACTGGACAGGAGAGGCAGATTCTCTGCTACCAGATTAAATGACTGTATCAACATTGTCTATCTACCCATCTGTCTGTCCATCCATGCCTCTGTTCATCTATTCACTCACTCATCTGTCTGACCATCTGCTCATCTATTCATCCACCTACCCACCTGTCTTCCCATCCACTCATCCATCCATCCACTCATCCGTCCATCCTTCCACTCACCCACTGTCATTTATCACTCCGAATGTGCTAAGGAATACAGGGGCCACATACTTCAGAAGTGAGCATGAAGATGCACATATTTATTGGATCTTGGCTTAGTGGACTCTTCCTTATATGAATATAATGATTAGGTTTTCTTCTCCTGGGTCATGTTTAATTTGTGCTCTTGGTCATTTTTGGGTATTTTTCTTGAACTTACTCGGGAAACATGTCTGTTTAATGTAATACTAGAGGCCTTCATGCTTTCTGTTGATGGTGTGAAAATTGACTTTAGCACATAGAGAATTTAAACATTTTATTAGTCATTGAATATTGTCATGAATTTAGAGAGAAAAGTGTAATGAGCCCATCTGACTGATGTTTTGGCGATTGTCACTTGTGGTGTGGTTAGAGTCACTTTTCGATGGCCATGTGGGGGTCTCTGGCCTGTTCTCTGACTGCGCAGGTGCAGAATGGCTGCTCTGGGCTGTAGCATGCACAGAGAAACCCCAGATGTGTGCAGGAACAGGAGAGGAGTGCACGCCAAAGCTGTGAGTTGTCAGGGGAGAGATGCCACTGACTATTGACGACTCCTGTTTCATATGGATGCTTCTCGGCCTAGGCTTGAAAAAGTCTTCACTCTATTTGGGTTAAAAGAACTTTCTGCATGAAATCTTCAAACTGAGATTGTATGCATGATTATAGCTGGCTTTGCAAATTAGCATATCTTGCAGACATATTAGCTCATTAGGACAACCTACATCCATCCCTAGAAGGCGAGTGTCAGCTGCCATCAATATTCTACTCGCAGGCGAGAGAAGGTGGTGACGGGAAAGCTGGAGGAGGGCTTGTGCCTGTGTTGGCTAACTGAGACTTTCTCCTATTAGAGGACCTAGCTATGAACTCATTTGAAGGACTCGCTGAAAATATTTTGAGCATTGTGAAGATGCACTTGAAAGACTTGATAAAAGTCTTCCCCCACCCAGAGGGGGAGCGGTGAGCGCACAGAGAACACCCTCTCATCACCTGTGGACCTGGCTGCCCCACTCCATTCAGAACAGAGCCTGTAGATTGTTCCTGTAAGGTACTCACATCTTACTAGTTAAGAATTAATTCTCAGAGTCCGGCATTACCATGGCCAGATGCTTAAACATTTCTGAGGAAGTAAAAGCATGAATTGGATGACAGAAGCACATCTTGAAGGAATGGTCCTCAAGGCTGGGTCCCCAGACCGCAGTAGCAGCAGCCACACCTGGGTATTTATCAGAGATGCACATTCCCAAACCTCACCCCCAGGCCTAATAAATCAGAGATTCTGGTGGGGTTGGGGCCAGCCCAGATCTGTTTTTATAAGCTGTCTGGGGGATGCTACCTGCACCCTCAAATTTGAGAACCAGTGACTCAGGGGAAACAACAGAAAACTGAATAGCCCTTCATTCATAGCTGATCATAAAGAAATCTGTTTTTTATTGAGTTTATTTTCAAGTAAATTAACTGGATTTATCATTGCTTGCATTTTATTCTTTAAAGTTTAAATTTTAAAAATATGGTTGAACTGTTTTATATTCATTATGATCATTTTACAGATGCCTTCCATTTATATTGAGTTATATTTGACATTTCATTATGGTGGTAGTAATAACTTCATTCAGAAACTATTTTGAAAAAACAACTTACTAGATTGTAATAGTATGGCTGGTATTTTTGTCTTACTCTTTTTAATATTTTCTACAGTGAATGTATATTACCTTTGTCATCAGGAAACAATATGTATTCTAAATATAAGCAAATCAATAGGATTTAGAGTGTGCTGCTGGGTGGATAAAGGGGATAGAATGCTGATGGGAGGTGGATGCTTCTAGTGTTTTTTCCATTTTTGTAATTAATGTTTGACTGAATCACTAACAGCATTTTAGCATTAAAAAATGCAACATGTGACACCTGCCCTTCAAAACCTTACTGGAAACGAGAAATCTAAAAGCTATGTTGATGGAATGGATTTTTTAAAATTGTATTTATTTTTAAAGTGATATACAGTAAAATTCTTTGTGGTTTATAGTTCCGTGAGTTTTGACAAATGCTTAGTTATGTAACTACAATCACAATTAAGATACAGAATAATTGTTGCCCACTAAAAGTCCCTTTATAGTCAACCTCTTTCCCCATCCTCCACTCCTGGCAACCACTGATCTCTGTTCCTCTAGTTTGGTCTTTTCCAGAATGTCGTATGAGTGGAATCATACATGGTGCAGCCTTGGGTCTAGCTTATCTCCCTGGCATTTGGGAAGCAAGCATAATGTGTGTATCAGTGGTTTGTTTCTGTTTATTGCTGAGTGGGTTCCATTCTATAGAGGACCACAGTTTGCATTGCTGAGTGGGGTTCTATTCTGTAGAGGACCACAGTTTGTATTGCTGAGTGGGTTCCGTTCTATAGAGGACCACAGTTTGTATTGCTGAGTGGGTTCCGTTCTATAGAGGACCACAGTTTGTATTGCTGAGTGGGTTCCGTTCTACAGAGGACCACAGTTTGTATTGCTCAGTGGGTTCCATTCTGCAGAGGACTACAGTTTGTATTGCTGAGTGGGTTCCATTCTGTAGAGGACCACAGTTTGTTTTCTAGTTGGTTTGTTTCTATTTTTTGGCAATTGTACATAAACCTCCTATAAGCATTCAGGTACATTATTTTGTGAGTCAAGTAAGTTTTCATTTTTCTTGAGTTAAAACAGGATTGCTATTTCTGGGTCTTATGGTTAATGTATATTTACCTTTATGAGAAAGTACCACCCTATTCTCCAAAGTGTATGATCTTGTATTACCACCAGCAATATATGAGAGTTCCAGTTGATTCACATTCTTGCCACCACTTGGCATTGGTATTTTTAATTTTGGCCATGTTAATAGTTATATCACAGTTTTAACTCACATTGCCCTAATTGCCAATTATGTGGAATATTTCTTCATTTGCCATTTGTGTATCCTCTTTGGTGAAGCATCTGTTCAAGTTTTTGTCCATTTTTTAAATTGAGTTGTTTTCTTGCTATTGAGTTTTGAAAGTTCTTTATATATTCTAGACATAAATTGTTTATCAGTTATGTGATTTGCAAATACTTTTGCCTAGTTGGTGGCTTGTAACCTCACTCTCTTTAGAGGGAATTATTTCTTTGCATGTCCTTAGTGGAAATAAGCAAAGGCCATGCACAGGAGAACAAGCAGGCGATTCCTTCAGACCTTGCTCTGGCAGCAGAGGTGGCCATCACCACATGCCTTAGGCGGCAGAGTGGGATGCTTCCCAGTGGAACAGGGGCGGCTTTGGGTGTGCCGTGGGTGGAAACCAAAGGAAGATGGGGGTGGGTGGGGGCTGTCTGGAAGCAGAGCCTCCAGTTTGACTGATATGGGTGCATATTTGGCTTTTTCCATTGGTTTGGAGTTGGGTAAAATTTTTGAAAGCTAGCAGTTATTGATCAAGTCCTGACTGCTCTGAGCTGGTTGCTGCAGAGGGCGTGGGCCAGAGTTCCACTGTCACCTGGCCTAACCACCGTTGGTTTGTTTCTTCACTTTGACCTTATTTAAGGGAGCCAATATAGCTTCTATTGCCAGCCCTTGCACAAGCGCAAAGTGTGTGGGTCAGATCTGGGAGATGGTCAGGGAAACATTGCAGGCGGGGGTGGGTGGGGCTGAGCTGGGCTGAACCAGGCTTCTGTAGGGAATATTTGGGACTACTTGTAGGTGTTGGGTGTTTGAGGTGCAGAGAAATTCAAGGACCAGAGAGGCTCTTGTCTGTATCAATACATCAGTAACCATAGCATCTGCTGCCGGTCCAGGGGGAACCTGGCAGAACTGACCCTATGACTCTGCGCACAGGCCCCACTGTGCTGGCAGCCCTGGGCTGGCATCTCCTTCAGAGGAGCCCTAGGCTTGGCGGACAGGAGCAGTTTATTTTACTTTCCCTGTGGCCCAAGCCCATGGGGTGAAGGTCACTTCTACCCTGAGCCCGGCCTAGGTGGGCCCTGGCTTTGCCCAAGACCAGGGTGAGAGAGAATCCTGCCAAGGAGTCCAGAGTGAGACCAAGCTCCAGTGTCTGTAGGAGTGAGTGGCAATGGCATCCCTGCACTGATGTGGCTGTGGCTTGCACTGGGTACTTGCTGCCATCCAGGCAGGTGTCCTGCATGCAGCCAGGTGCCCTGATACCTTTGTTCACTGGGCTGTGACCACCTGTGACCGCCTATGACTGGCGTCACTCAGTGTTTGGCCAAGGGAAGTGGACTCTGGCAGCTGGCAATCAATACTGTGGAAGTGACTGCCTTTGTGCATTTAAAATGGCATCCTTCAGTGGCAGGGACTGGTGGTGTCTGTGCAGATCTGTGCAAATGTGGGCCACCAAGCTGCCAGCAGGCTGGGAGGGTGACAGTGGATTTCAGAGGAGGCTAGTGCCCAGGCTATGGGGCAGCAGGCTCTGTCCACTGCCTTTTTCTTTCTTCTGTCCCTACCAGGGTCACTATGGGTGCCTGCCTTTCTTTATATTACTTCTCCCAGGAATACCACGGACATGTAGGCAGATTATACCTACTCCTGAAATGAATAAAATTCTGGCTGCTTGTGTGATTTTAAGGAAATATTAGCTTAAGATTTTGATACCTTCCGAAATATGAATTCATTTGGGATGATTACACTAAGCTATTTACAGCTATAGTAAGAATGAGCGCCAACGCCCTTCCCAAGCTTTTGATACAGGAAGGCTACAGAGACGAGAGTTTGGGTGTAGGGGAGGTGGGTGAGGCTGGCAGGTCTTGAGACCTCAAGACACAACTTGTCCTGGCCTCATGGGTCGGTTGGCTTCCTAGTTGGGGCAACTGGCCAGCGGGAGGGGACCAGAGGGGGAAACAAGATGTTTGGACTCTGTGTTGTCTTGTGCAAAAGCAGCCTTCACTTGTTTCTTCTAAAAAACACTCCCTTTGGGGGCCTAGGGAGAAGGGTGTTGTGAGGAACAGGCTTGGGAACCTGCGGGCCTGTTGCCTCCACAGTGATGTCCCAGGGTGCACGTGTACTTCTTGCTGTGTCTCCACAGGCCCCTTCTGCTGCCGGCACTCACCATTGTACAAGACAAGGGAAACGCATCGGGCCGTGCTGCCCTTTCTGTTTCCTGAAGTCTACAGCATCTCCTGGGGCCCACAGGTCACCTTCCCCCAGTTTTCATACTGCATTTATCACTGTTCAGTATTCCACCTTACCATGGATGTTTTATTTTTCTTATCAATATTTACCACCAGGGCAAAACATAAGAGAAACATCTGCGGTGGACAGGATTGGTTTGCGTCTCATGCACTTGCACCTGTAGCTTGCATGGTGCTGAAGTTGCTACGAGGCGCTCCAAGTGTGCATTTCTGGGGGATGCTTTGGTTTCTGTGTTGTTGTGATCTCTGCAGGAGCCTGTGTCCTGGGAGCCGGAAGCTCTTTGAAAACAGCATGGGGATGAGGCTGCTGGAGCAAGCGTGATCTTGGCACCAATGAGCAAATCTGGAGGCTCCCCACGTCTCAGAGCACCCCATCTTAGAAAGCTCTATTCGCAGCTCCACAACATGCGCTGAAACCAAAGCCACATGCTCTGAAAGCTAAGAGAAGCATGCCGGCTAGGCTATCTGATACGTGGAGATATAACCCCAGAAAGTCTGTTCCTTTAAAAACAAGTGTCTGTCTTGCCCTTGGGTGATACACACTGAAGTGACTTGCCCTTCTTCAAACGATTGCATGATTGTGGCAACACGTTAGAAGTTGGGGAGTGGAGCTGAAAAAACTCCCCCGCTGCTCAGGAGCCTAACCGTTTCGGATGGCACAGCCTGACTTCACCTGGGAAGGGTTTTGGATGGCACAGGGTGCTGCCTGGACCTGCTGTGTGGGTGAGAAGCGCACTACCGCACTTTCAGTGGGGCCATAGGGGGCACTTGGAGAGGACCGAGGTGCCTGAACCAGCAGCTCTAGAGACAGTGCTCCTTCCCTCTCCACCTTGTGACCGAATGCTGCTAGTGGGATCCCCCACAACCCAGCCCAGCCCAATGTGGGCAGGGACTCCCTTCTGGCACTCCGCCAGCTCCTCCTGGCAGCCTTCAGTGGCTTCTGCTCCATCCTCCCTCTCCACCCCAGCTCAAGCCTTTGCCTTGACACCATAGACCAATAGCCTCTAGTGAGTGGCCGACACCTGGAGCCCCTGGCCATCTTGTCACCTGCGGCATCTGGCTCTCCCTCTGAGCACTGCTTCTCCACCGACAGATGTGGTGGAGAAAGAGGCCTATGTGGCTCACTGTCTGAGCTTCTCTCCCTCCCACTGCCAGCCTTCCCGTGCCACCTCCACGTGGCTCCCCAGCCCTGCAGGACCCGGTAGGAAGGTTGGGTGGTACCAGAAGAGCCTGGAAAGAAGTGCTAGGTCACCAAGAGGAAAGGGTCCATGACGGGGCCTGGGTGGGAACGGCACAAGATAATCCACCTCACTTCCAGGCCGGAGACTCCTACCCAGAATTAATGGAAGTAAGGTCTCCAAGAGCTCAGTGTATGTGTCCATCCCTTTGCACGTACACCTGTACCCCAGCAGGAGAGAAAGCCCAGAATCCACTATCTGCCCTTAAGGACGGGGACAGTTGAAGATGGAAAGGGCTGAGACCTGCCCTCTTCTCACTGTCTGCTGTCCTGCACTGGGCGGGGTTGCTGTGGTTTAATTTTTCCCAGCGCTAACCTCAGTGGCAGCTGGAGCACCTCTGAAGGCCATGACGCCTCTGGCTCCATGGGACTCCACAGAGGGAAAGCTCTAGTGTCGCGGAACAAGAACGATCCCACAGCGCATCGGATTCAGATATTAATGGCTTTATTCTGACTTCCTGTTCTTATGCACATGTATCTCTTTTCCCTGTAGATCTTCTGTTTGGCTGGATGGCTACTTTGACTGCCAGATTCAAAGAGAAAAAGCCCATAAAAATTCACAAATGCGCAGTCACATGTGTAGTTTTTGCTCAGCCGCATCTAGAGAATGACTTAAATGTGGGCACTGGGGCCCGTCTTTGCTTTTTGATTGTTTAAGACTCAGAAATGCCCAGATTTTCAGAGCATAGAATTGTCCCAATTCAAAGTATAGGATGAAGGGACTGGGAATTTGGTTAATGAAAATAATACATCTCAATTTAATGTTTAAAACGTATGTTTCCTTTTTAATAAGGACTCTTACTAAGTATGCATTAGTGAGGACAGGAGGTACATCCATTTACAGAGAACTGAAGCTTTTGTTATGTTAACCTTCATGCTGTTATTTTTCTCATCTTTTACAAATCGTAAATTAGAAAATCTAATTTTCTAGTTTTTGTCAACCTGCAATGATGGTTGCTGGGAACTATCTGATAAGAACTATTCCTCATTGGGATTGGGTTGTATGAACGCCTCCATCGGCCGCATGCACCCATTGTCCAGGGGCTTCGATGATATAAGTCACAGCTCCTGTCACCAGATTGAATGTGGATTTGACAGTTGCAGGAAGGTGCCTCCCAGGATTCCTGGGTCCCCTGGATGCTGGATGGAGGAGCCTGCGTCTCTCTATAGGAGAAGGCTGAACGTTCCAGTTTGGGGAAATGGTGATGACTGGATCTGGTTGCCTTTGAATGTGAATGGTATTCTATCATACTCTGTGTCTCTATGTAAATGTGGTTTTGAAATATTTCCCCTAGAATGTATCATTATTTTAGTAATAGTGCAATAAAGCATTGAGTGTTGGAAAGACTCAGACTTCTGGGAGATAAGCTGTGTATCCTACAGTTTGGTCTTACTGAGAAATTTTTAACATTCTTTTTCCCTCACTATCATATTGTATTTTAGTCCTAAAGTGATAGGTTAGATTATTCAAAATACCAAATATATCCCTAGAAGAGGTCATATCTGAAGCCTGATTTACATGTGGGGTTCACTAATAGGGAATTGGGGGCTTCTGCTCTTGATTCAGGATTGATGAAAATAATAAAAATTGTGAAACATACCTTCTAAATGCAGACAACATCTGAGTGTGGTGGTTCACACCTGTAATCCTAGCACTTTGAAAGCTAAGGCGGGAGGACTGCTTGAGCCCAGGAGTCTGAGACCAGCTTGAGCAACATAGAGAGACTCTGTCTCTATAAAAGATAAAATAAATTAGGTGTGGTGGTGCAAACCTGTAGTCCCAGCTACTTGGGAGGCTGTAGTGGGAGGACTGCTTGAGCCCAGGCGTTTGAGGCTGCAGTGAGCTGTGATTGTACCACTGCACTCTAGCCTGGGTGACAAAGCAAAACCCTAACTCTCAACATATTTTTTTAAGTAATAAATAAATAAGTAAATATAGACCACGGTCATGAATGGCATTTTAGTGCCATGAAGGAAAGTTTTTGTTTTATCCTTCATTTCCAAACCTCAAATCCCGAGTGAGGACCTTGCTGCCCACAGTGTGGGAAAACAGCCTGGCTGTGCATTTATTTGCACAGCACACCATAAGTTGCACAATTTGCTTCCGTGATTTGGTAATATTCACAATTTTTTTATTATTTTCATCCTGAATCAAGACCAGAAGCCCCCAATTCCCTATTAGCGAAACCCCACATGTAAATCAGGCTTCAGATGTGACCTGTTTGGCCCAACAGGGATGACTTCTGTGCTTTGTATATTTTTAGTCCATAGGGTTGCTCACAGGATGATTATTCAATATTTGTGAAAACTCTGTCTTGCAGCATAGATTCTCAAGATGTCCCCCAGTTGTGGGCCATGGATGGCAGGCAGCCTGAAATCGTGCCCATACCTCTTGTAGCTTGTGATGCTGGAGTTAGTCTGGGCTCTGTGGAGTGCGGGACTCGGCCCCGCAGTACGTTGAAAGGCCCGCTGGGATGTGCACGTAGACAGCAATCACTGCTGATGTCAGGTGATGTCATAAGGGACTTTTCCAATAGCCTTTTCTTCTCATTCCCTGACCATCATCTCTGTCATTCACTGATGACCCGGTTTGCAGGTTTCTCAGCAGGAATATGACTTGATCTGTGTCTGCCGTGAAAGCTGTCCTTCTGAAGACTGTCTCTACTGTTTGAGTTTCTCTTCCACTGATGCCTCCACGCCATTCATTGAGCAAGTTTCACTGCAACTACCCTCAATATGCAGATTGCCTTGTAAATAAAAACTAGTTCTCAGATAGTTCTTATCTTACTTCCTAGTAGCTCTTGACTGTTTTGGATGCTTGTAGAGATTGACATCTGTCACCGATTCACTTTTCATGATGTATGTTCTTATTGGAGTCTTTCATTTATTTATTTAGATGGAGTTTCACTTTTTTCACTCAGGCTGGAGTGCAATGGCATGATCTGGGTGCACTGTAACCTCCGCCTTCTGGTTTCAAGCAATTCTCTTGCCTCAGCCTCCCAAGTAGCTGGGATTACAGGTGCCCACCACCATGCCTGGCCAATTTTTGTATTTTTAGTAGAGACAGGCTTTCACGATTTTTATCAGGCTGGTCTTGAACTCCTGACCTTAGGTGATCCGCCTTGGTCTCCCAAAGTGCTGGGATTACAGGCGTAAGTCACCGTGCCTGGCCCATTATTAATATTTATTATGTTGGAGTATTTTCTTAACATTTAAAAATTAAAATATTTTCTAAAGTATTTAAGTATTTAGTCAATATTAAAAACAATCACTATTGAAATTGTTTTACTTTTGAGCCATTGATCCATTTTGGGTGTTGGGGAGAGAACACAGCCCAACTATAACTAATATGCATATGATAAATGTAAACAACACACAAATATTAGGAAAATATCTGAGTCAAGGTAGGTGCACTATTGAATGTCATCTGAGAACTGACCAATGAGATTGTTTTAGAGCACTTATTTTAAGAACATACCAATTATAAAAATTTAATGACAGTTCTGTGGAAATCATAACTGACAAAACATTTAAGATTTGTGAAATGTGCATATAAAATAATTCCATCACCATTTCATCTTTAACCACCAAACCATCACCTGATTTCCGTTCACCTGATAGCAGCAAGAACAAGCAGACCAACAGATTCCACACTGGTGAGATGACATTAATCCTCCTGGTAGTCTTCATGTACGTTGATACTATCACCACTTATAGACAAGACCGGTGAGGCCTGCTGGGGTCACGGAGCAGAGAAGGGCAGAGCATGCATTCCCAGAGCATGCTGCCTTCCAGTAGAAATCCTAGTGGACCTTAGGGACCTGGAGAGAAAGACTCAGGGAGGGACACTGGAAGGTGAATTTCAAGATGTCCTTGGACAAGTCCTTTCTTTGTGGCTTGTGGGCGGACAAAGTACAGTGGATCAGCTCTGCTTCAGTGCATCCATAAACATGCCCCAGGTGTGGACTGCACTCTGGCTGTCCACCAGCCCAAAGAGCAGTTGTCCTCTAGAAACTGGAAAGGTGTTTCCCTTAAAAGCTCATGCAAGTGTTTTCCATTGTATAACTCATCTTTGTGACTTTAATATTAAAATATTTTAAATTATAGTAGATTAAATTGAAAGCTTTTAGAAAATGCCTTATGTTCACCCTCACCCAGCATACGTCTGCTACTTTTGGGATAAAGGTGCCTATCTGTATATGCGCCAAATTTGTAATTCTGTAATTCATCAGGGTTTCTTGAAGGTCAAATAAAGCCAATTCAACTTTCTGTTTACTATTATAGGAGTGGAATGGGTGGGGAGGGGCCAACTTGTCCTGCGTGGCCTGTGACTTTCTGCTGTGCCACTGAACGTCCTAAATCCCAGGAACCCCTTAGTCCCAGCAAACCTGGACAGTGGGTCAGCCTAGCAGAGGGCATCAGGAAATCCTGTCCCTGCCTATGAGACGGCTTGAATCCCATCCTGTGACGGTCACCCCTGTGCTCAGTTCAGTGAGGGGCTGGAAGTCCTGTCTTCATTTTCCCAGTGCACATGTGCTAGGAGGTTATTTAGGAAGGCAGGCAGTCCATGAACGACTCCTAGACCCATGCTGATGATAAGGTTTGGGCCTAATGCCATGAATACATTGCTCATTTTTGATTTGAATAAATATAGTTCATTCTGAGCAAAGCTGCCTCTGTTATGCTGTCGGGGCCTATTAAAATTTGGATTATCACTTGTCTGTGGCAGCTTTAACTTTTCCAGTTACCTGTTTCTAATATTTTAATGTTTCACATTCATAAATCCACGGCTCTTTCCTACTCACGGTGGCTCCTGTCTTTTTCTGCATTCCCTGCCTGCCCTATTTGGATTATTTTAGCAGCTCTTCACACTTCTGCCCTCTCTGCGTGTCCTTGCGTGGATGAAGGAGAAATGGGGTGTCAGAAGCCACCAGATACTGTGCCGTCAGCACCATCACTTTCTTGGGCAAATGTATTGGGATTATTCTGAACTCCGGGGAGGTTGGAATTCGTCCCCCACCCCAGTCGTCTTCCATCCCAATCTCATTTCCTCCCAAGAAATGAAATCTATTCTTAGTTAATAAGCTTGTTAGAGTTTAGAGTTTGTTTTTCTCCCCCGGGTCTCCCTAATTTCTTTATTCAGATACAGGAATGAACTCAAGGAGGCACTGAGCTACCCCTCCTTCCTCACCCGTGAGAAGCTATACTCAGAGGTGGGAGACCATTTGGCGATCGTTTCGGTAAATACAGCAAAAGGGGGAAAAAAGAACAATACCTAACGGATCCAACTCCTGCGTCCAAGCAGACAGTTTAACCCCTGGGTCATCGTGTTTGTATTTCACTTATTGGATTGTTAATAGATTTTCTTCATTTGTGCGAGACATCGCGAATGATGTGCGGAGGCTGGCCGGTTCCTCCAGCGCTGGGACTCGAGGTCCACCTGTAAGGAGATGGCGTTAAAAGCTGCTGGAGTTGCTGCCTCCTGACAACATCCCAGCTGTAGACTAGCAATCGCAATCCTCGGGTGGCAGTTTTAATTATCGGCACCGCGATACCATCAGCAAGTGTGTAATTACGTGTCAGTTTCCTGGCTGTTGGGTATGAAAAGTGGATCCAGTGAAATGATGATTGTGGAAGCTGTAGACTCATATTTAAACAATTCAAAATGTGTAACTGGCAGTGTCATTAAACAGAGAGAGCCTGACCCCAGCTGTCACTTACTTTTCCTTATGCAGATTTGTTCGTGCTGTCTGTCAAAAGAACTCCATGGGCTGAAATGGGACAGAGGGAGGTGACATAATTCTCAGAGCAAAGAGGGCTGCTCTCCTTAACTCCACAGAGGCATTTTTTAGCCTAAACAAATACTACTGCTGAAATTGTAAATAAACCAAGACCATTACGGGAAATTATATAGACTTTTGTCAATGAATACACAAAGGCAGAATATCAAACAGACATCCCTTCTTGAAAAATGTGAATAAAACCTGCCAGATTGTCATGTACTTAGAGAAGAAGTGCTACGGTAATTGGGAGGTTTGTTGTTTGAAACAGAAAATTAAATGACCCTTTTAGTTTGAGGCTAAAATTGTGGGTGCAAGGTGAAGGAAAGGGGGGCTTATTTTGAAAAGTGCTCAGTATCAACGGTGAGAAATGTGAATGATAAGAAAAAATTACACAGATTTAAATAAACTTCAGTATGGCTTAGCTTATAAGTTGTTATGGCCTGAAATGTTTTGAATCCAATTGGGAAAACAGAAATACATATGCTAAATAAATGAAGGTAAAAATAGACATGATTGGCCTTCTATGAAGGGTGGGTTAAGAAGTGAGAAATACTCAAATTTCTGCAAATGTAATTACACAGTTCTGCAGCCTACCAACTACACAGTCCCGGGAGATGGGAGAAACGTATATTTGTCCTCGAAAGCCTTCATTTTACCTGGCATGCTAAAAAAGAGCTTGGTAACCAAGGGTTAAGTCTGCACGCATGCAAAAATACATGAAAGGCGAATTTGTAAAATGAACTGTAGAGGTTAAGTGTGGGGGTTAAACTAACACAATGAACTGTGAACACAAAGAAAAATGTTTCTTTAATTTTTAAAATGTTTTCACTTCTCATAATAAACTGAACTTGTAGTTGCATGCAAACAACATTATTTCATACCCTGAAGACACTGCAGTTTAAAGCTTGTGGAACTCAAATTGATTCTAGAAGCAATGTTATAACTACAGAGGCGCTTTGGCAATTGTGATCTTCTGAAGGGCATCAAATCACACCTCTGGTAGCACATCTGAAAGTAAACACTTGCACACATACACACACACAAGGTAGGAGGCATTTAAAACAGGCTCAACTTGGCATTTATTTCCTGTTTCAAAGGCAGTTACTGATTTTCTCACAGGCTAATAGAACCCATATTAATTGCCATGGTCCGTTCAGATTTGAGAGTAATAAATAGGCACATATTAAATCCTCTAAGGATTAATTTGTATTTTATCAGCTGTGAAAAGGGCAATTTTTTTACATATCTAGACTTAAGAGGTAGCCTTATTAGACGTTCATTGGAAAACAAATTCCGCATATATTTTCTGTCAAGATTTAAAAAATTCCACGTTTTCCTTCTGAAAAATGGTACCGCGCAATGAGGATCGCAGTTAGTGTTTATACACTAGAGCAACACCATTTTGGAATTTCCTGGCTTATAAATATTTGTATGGCTGGTTAAAGGTAAGAAATGATAGGAAATGGCAGACTTTTATGTATTTTATCATGCTGGACACACAGGGACTTGGGTTTTAAACTGCCTCGTGTGCCCATTGCTTGAATTGTCAAGCTGTTTTGACTATTCTTTTCCCTCTATTGATAAGAAACGTCACTGGATACCCTCCCATATGTGGGTTAGCCATGAAGCCAGTTGTAGAAGGCAGGGTGTGTGCGGGCCCAACACAAACACATTTTCCTTTGTTGTTCACTGAGATGCCTCTGTCCTTAGGCGTTGGTCAGCAGTCAGTTGCACTCTGCCTGCCTTGAGCATGACTGCTCTCTGGCTCTCTGTGGGGTGCCCCGGGGGGGATCCCACTTTCTCTAGGTTAAGAATGTTATGTCTATGCTTTTCTTTGGAAAAGGGATTTGTTTCAAAGGCGCTTATGTTTTTACCCAAGAAGCATTAAGTGGTCTGGTTAAATCAAGGAATCTGGAGGGAGAAGAAATGTCCTCCGGAATATGCTTCCTCAGATGGGTTGTCTTGTTGGATTTGAATGTTCCCTAGGGAGAGCCCTCCCACAACTTCCTTTGGAAGTCCATTCTGCAATCTAATAGATCTTATTGTCAAATGCTTTGTTAAACTTTTACTAGAATATGTGTATTGCACTCAGCGCTGGCGAATCTTGAAATTCTATCCGTGAGACACAATCAAATTGTTCTCCCATGACTTGCTCTCTGGTTGTTGTGGAATGGGTTCCCCTCTGCTTCTGGCATTTTCCAGGGAGTAGAGCAACACATCCCCCTTCCCTCCACCTCAAAAGCCCCTGCAGCCACAATGTGCTCATCCAGAGGAGGCCGTCGCTGGGAGCACAGCCGCTGGTTCCGTTTTCAATTTTGAAAAACCATGCCACGTGAATTTAAACTTTGAGAGATTGCTGGTGCCTAACGTTTTGCTCTAGAAATTCTTAATTTGGGAAGTTGCATACAGTCACCAATGTTCAGCTTTGAAACTGGGTGGTTCAGCCCACATTTTCCTTTGTAGATGACTTTGTGCAACTGAGCTACTTTACATGATTTTCTCCTGCATCTTAGCTTGCTTGGGAACCAAAAAAGTTTTTATTTGAAAATGAATAGCTACTCCTCATGGCCCTCCCAGAGACGCTGGCAGCTCTCCACAGACCCCCTCTCCTCCGGTAGCTCAGATGGCCTTTTGACTAATGAGGTGACCTTAAGAGAAGTACTTGCCTGAATGTTCCTTGTGACTGGCCGCCGTGGTGACAAGTGTGAATTGCATACAGAGCAAATGGTCTCCAACAGTTGCTGCTGATGTCACTGCCTTGATGGTAAGTCTGTCCTGCTAGGCTCAGGACCCAGATAATTTATATTACCATATATTAATGGGCTCCAAGCTAAGTATTAACCTCCCATTATCACTTGTCACCACAGTTAATAGTTACCAAATACTGATGATTTTAGGCATAGATATTTTACTGTCCTTTGTAAAGATAATCCAGGTTTAGAATTAATAAACTTAAATTCTGTATCTTTGAGGGAAATTCCTACCAGTCTACAGAACAGGGCATGTGGCATGTTAGACCCTGCTAATTGCTCTCTGTGTGATTATTTATTAAACGTAAATAACATATTTAAAGTGAAAAAGAAAGAAAAAAAACACCACACACCCACCAAAAGGAAGAACCCCTAACAGTTCCTCTGTAAGCACTAGGCTTTCTCAAAGATCCAGCAGTTTCCAAACTTTTAGTCTTTAAAGTCTGGCCAGCAATTCTAGTTCTACCCCGAGTTCATCAGAGAGGCAGAATCCTAGGACTCATGTGACCTCAGGTTGGAGATTCCAGCAGCATCACAGGCCCCACCTGATGTGGCCATAGGGAACACCCCGGGTCTCTCCAATTTACAGGACATCTCATGCTGCAAACAGTGATTTGGGGGCATTCAGAAGTCACCTTTGGGCCCAACCTGGAAGCCTGAGGAGCACAACGGGGTGGCCTGGTGACCCAGATTGGCTCACGTGTCATGGCGAGCCACTGCACTGTTTTCTTGGGAAGGCATGTAGGACTTGTAGGTAGAAGCCTCTCAGAGAAACACTCTCCTCCCAGTGTCTCTGGAGATCCCAGTGCTCTGGACCTTGTATTTCCCACCCTCTCATTTCTACTTTCTTTTGACTTGAACAGAATATTCAAGTTCATGGCTTCCACCTCTGTATCCAACCCATCAGGCTCGTGTTCCCAGCACTCTCAGGAATGTGGCTCTTCCTGCACCACAAGCAGGGGCAGGGGCAAAGAGAGACCAGGCTGATGGGGGTCTGCAGGGGCATCACCTGCTTGACTGCCTCTGGAAACCTCAGTCCAAGAGGTGACTGCTGGAGGCACTCATCAGTGGCAGTATCACCTTAAATACTGCCCTCAAACTGAGAAATCAGCTTCATTATTAGGCATTTCATTTCCTTAATATCCTTAATAGTCTGTGAAACTATCCTTAATATTATGTGTGTGTGTGTGTGTGTGTATGTGTGTGTGTGTGTGTGTGTGTTAAAGGATGTAGTAATATCTTTAATCTGTGGGAATAATATTTCACCCTATTGGAGCAAAGAGTGGGTCATGATAAAACCTCCAGACTGGATGCACTCCCTGGGGTCTGTTGTCTTAATTCACAAATGTTATGAGAATCAGTACAACCACTGCATTTTAGAACGTCACCAGTGATGTCGCTAGAATGTCATTGATGATCTAAAATAATAGTTCAGTCATGTGAACCAATCACTTTCAAAACTCCCTGTGAACTGCCAGCCATGAGGGCGGCACTCTGTCACAGCAGCCTTCTGCCAGCTGCAAGCCTCTAGGGTTTAGAAAAAACATGCTCTTAACTGTTGCAAGACTTGATTAATTTCTCATATAAAACCATGTCATTGTAGGATGTAGCCGTGCATTGGACGCTTGTGTTTTGAGTTATATTTTCTTTATTTCTAAATAAAATATGATATTTAGCACCCATTCTATTTAATTGATGAAATAAAGCTGGATTCATGTTGTGATGATTTGCACGTCTTATCTTTCTTTCTCTCTCTCTCTCTCTTTCTTTCTCCTCATGTTTTGAGCATCATACCATGTGCTCCCTCAGAAGACAGAGACAAATACTGCCTTCTGTAGGGACAAGGTATGAGTTGAACTGAATTTTAAACACTATGCTTTATGATTGCTGTCAACATTTTTAAATATGGAGCAATTACACACTAAAATGACGGAAGAAACACGTCTTCTAGAGATAAGCTGTTGCATTTTTTTTTGACAAGTACAATATGTAGAGATAAATGTTTTCTTTGCCCTAAACTTTACAAATTTTGCAAGCAAATAAAATAAGTGTTATCCTAGAAATCACTTTGTGTATATATATCACCACCTAAACATTGCTGGAAGTTTTCTTTCAAATTGAGTGACTCTTAGCTTTGTGGGTATTTTATAACTTACAGCAGCTTTGAAATTTTAGGCTTTTGTTGTTGTTGACAAAGAAGATTCATGCTTCTCACAGTAAATTTTCAAAGTATAGAAAAGTATGAATAAGACACAGATGCCCCCAGTCCTACCTGTCGAAGGCTCTCGAACGAAGGGCTGTGTTTTTGGCTGACTTGAGATGCCCCCAGTCCTACCTGTCGAAGGCTCTCGAACGAAGGGCTGTGTTTTTGGCTGACTTGAGATGCCCCCAGTCCTACCTGTCGAAGGCTCTCGAACGAAGGGCTGTGTTTTTGGCTGACTTGAGATGCCCCCAGTCCTACCTGTCGAAGCCTCTCGAACGAAGGGCTGTGTTTTTGGCTGACTTGATTAGCTTTTAAAGTTCTAAAAACATATCTCTCACTAGTACTGTTTTTATTCACTCATCTTAAGATATTAGTAACTTTATTTTAAAAGCTTTTCATATGATTGATGAAGCGCCCGAGATTTACTGGGAATGCCTTTATTCATACATCTTTAAAATTTACTGAAAGGCCTGCATTTAAGCTCTGTGTGAGTGCAGGCACCATTTCTGATTTCATCAGGAACCTGTCTTCTTTCAACCTGTATCTGGGGCTGAGGGATCAGGACAGATGAAGTGGAGTGGAAGAGCTCAGGCCAACCCACTGGAGACAAGGTAGAAGCCACCGCTGGTAGGACTGAGGTTGATGGCATGGGATGTGGGAGGCATCTAGAGGAACCTGTGCACAGACTTCCATGCCAAACAGAGCCACGGCATGGTCAGCTAAGACAACGCTCCTGGTGGCACACCTAAGCCTTCTCAGATGAGGATTCACTGCTTGTGTCTTGGCCTGTTGGTTTCTGGCAAGATTGGAAGGAGCTGTGGCCGGTCAAAGACGTTGGTTTCCTTTTCAAGGATATTTGGAGGAGTGATTTGAATAAAAAGGACTCTACAGATGTTTAATCTTTGTAATCGGCCAACCAAAGTCGTCTTCATCAATTTTTGGTTTTTATTAAATCTAAGAACTCATATCCTAATGAAAAGAACTAAGTTCAAGGGAAGATGGTGTTGAAGCCGCATGTACAGGGAGAGGGTCCACAGGCAGAGGAAAAGTCCCAGCAGTGTCCAAGGCCCACCTGGGGGCTGGTGATAGGTGGCCGTGTCTGGAACAGTGGGAAGCACTGTGGGCCCGACTGTGGCTGCAGGGATGGCTTCCTGAGTGCACAAAACCATCTGGGCAGTTCTCCTCTTTCCCCTGGCCATCTGGAGGTGCTCTCATGGTCTCAGGAAGGCGCACCAAGGAAGAACCAGAATCCGTGCATGGTTTTCAGGGAAGTTAGGGATAGAGAGAGGAGCCTTGAGCACAAAACTCAAACCTTTCCTGGTTTCAGGGACAGGAACCAGGCCTCATCTTGGATCTTCAGCATGGAGCAGGAGGTCGGGAATGCCACCCCCTGAGCAAGTGGAGAGGAGAATGGTCACAGCCACTGGAGCGGCTGCCTGTGCTGCTACACGCTGCCAGCTCCTCCACAGGAGCTGCAAGTGAGAGGACCATGAGCATCTCCCCCACTTTGCTGGCCATGACTTGGGGCTATGTGTAATTTACAGCAGCAAGGGAGGCAATAGAGTCGGGCTCAGGGTAGCAGTTGCAGGGGACACAAGAAAACGGAAGGCGTGTTTGGAGAGTGGGACCCCTGAGGACAGGCCAGAGCAACTGGGCTTATGTAACCCAGAGCAAAGAGAGCGGAACGGCAGACTGAAGAAAGCCACTGAGGAGTAAACTGGAGGGCTGCCTGCCATGTGCTACAGGAATACTTTTCATAGAAATAACAACAATTTATTGAGAAAAGTTAGAGGCTGCTCCCGCGTGTCTTCAAGGCCATGAAGGATACATATTTATCCTAAAATGAGTATGTAGTCAAAAGACATCTATTAAAAAGAACTTGTGTATTTGTTCCCGCTCAGCCTCAGATGCTGTTCTGCTTCCTTCTCACCCTGACTTCCAAGTCCAAGCTCAGCCACACACTTAGAAACTTCCCTTAATCCTTCTGGCCCACTGCACTATGTTCTCAAGTTTACTTTTCTCAAAAGGAGAAATCGGTTCTAACAGGTGGAAATGAGCTTCCCATCCACTCTCTAAGGGTGTCACTTAGGAATCCCATTTAGTAAAAGTGGTTTAGTCACTTACAAAAGTTTACTCCTAAATTTCTTACATGGTTCCCGTCTCCTGCCCAGCACTTCAATCCATAACATATTTCCTTCTGGAACCTCGGCCTGTGTTTCCCAGTTTTGAATCAGTTGTGAAATCAAACATTGGATTGGCAACCATCCATTTCCCCATCTACATTGACTTGTGGGCACTGAGTACCCGGCCGCCCTGGGGAGAATCTTCATCTGTTTGGAGTGGGTGGTTTAGGATAAACCTAACCCACTTATCTTCTTAGTCTTACTCTCAAACTCTGAACCATTCTTGTTTCTCTGCCTTGTACCTTCAGACCCCACAGTGTCTCTCTGATAGCAGCCTGCACGCTGGCAAACCCGAACTCTCTCTCTGCTGAAGACAATCCAGTCTGGGATGTCCTCTGCCAATTTCCTCCTTGCAACTAACTCTTTGCTCTACTGCAGCTGCAGACTGTACTTCTTGGAGAATGATTTTGGGAATTTAACGTGCTCACAACGTGGGGGCAAGTTCCGTTACTTCCACTTTCTGATTGGGAACAGGCAGAGGGGGCATTCTGGGATCCCTACAGCTCCCCAGATTTGGATTCTCTGGTTCAGTTGTGTTTCCATCACCAAAAAGTTGATGTGTTCCAAACACACACTCCTCAAGTTCAGTTGTGCACAAGTTCTCTGCTTAAATCAGTCTTGACTCATGGTGATTGTTCCGTTAAGATTTGATTTACTTTTAATTTCAATTTTTTTATGAACATAAATTTGATAAGCTGTCGTGAAAGGTAACACCTTTTGTTATTTATAGTTCACTGATCTGAGCCTTTCTCTACCGTGCTTAAGAAAGAAATATGTTTGATTTTTTTTTTTTTTGGTGGTTTTTGCTATAAATCGAGCTAGCAATTTTTAAAAATCAGGTGAATTAATGATTGGGTCACTGAAGAGTGTGTGGCATAATGAAACAATAATGAGTGAGAGAAAGAAACATCTACTTTGAGGACTATATTTAACCAGTATCCTCTTGGCTGCAAGTGACCGAGTCCCCCAGTTATAACTCCTTATACCAAAGCAGGCATTTCGTAGGATTGGCCAAGGAATTGGCTGAATCATAGATTTAACCTATGTCATTGGAAATCTATCTTTTTCATCTCCAGGTTCTGTTTTCTTCTATGTTGGCTTCGTTTGAAGGCTGGTTCTCCCCATGTAACAGAAAACATGGCCACTTGCACCATGATCAAAGGATGGTGGGCTTAGTGAAAGGAGATCTTAGGTCTTAGAGACAGCTCTGACCAGCCTGGCTGGAGGGCTGTGACAATGGCAGGACCGGTTACATGGCTGGGCGACCTGGAACTCTGATGGCTGGGCCTGGGTCAGGGGTTCTGTCGCTGGGGAGAAGGTCAGCCCTACTGGTGCCCTATGGAGTGGACCCCACACAAGTGAGGGCTTTGTTCGCAGAAGAAGGACTGATGGGAAAACTTGCTGGGCAAACACCAACACAAACATCAAGGACCAGGAGAGGAGTGGCTTTCATGCCTCAAGATGCTGAAACATGAGCAGTACAAAGACTTCAACTCTACTTTTTTCTCATGTGAAATGGAAGTGTTTAGTGACCTTGGTTTTGATCACTATTGTATCATCTCTATCTTGTGGCATGGATTTGCACATGGATTTGCCTAAATTCTGATACTTGGTTGTGTTATACCATATTCCACCTTGGCTAATAGCATATATCCATCATCATCTCCTTTGATCTAGTCAGTAAACAATAGGATATTTCATAATAACTCCGGAGAAAAATCATCAGTTTGTTGCATCTGCCATTACAGATTGAACATATTCATGTGTTAACCCAGCAGGTAAATTTCCCTGTTGAAACCTTTTCAGGTTCATCTGATATTAAAGCAATATCAAGGTAAAGAATTCCTTAGCAACTGTTGCAAATCTTACTGGCTCCAGGAGTCCTCCCAGAGCCTACTCCCTTCCTCTACCCATACCTGTGCATGTGGACACATGCCTAAACACACACACACCCCTGTACACGGGGACACAGGCATTAACACACACACATCCCTGTACACAGGGATACATGCATAAACATGCACACCTCTCATGTACACAGGTACACATGCCTCAACACACACACCCCTGTACATGGGGACACATGCCTAAACACACACACCCCTGTACACAGGGATACATGCATAAACACACACCCCTCTCCTGTACACAAGGACACATGCATAAACACACACCCCCGTACATGGAGACACATGTGTAAACACACTCCCCTGTACACGGGGGATGCATGCATGAACACGCACACACCCCTGTATACAAGTATGTATGCATGAACACACACACACCCCTGTACCTGGGGGACACATGTATAATCACAAACACACACACACCCCTGCACACGGGGATGCAGGCTAACACACACACACCTGCACTCCTATGTAAGTGAAACTTGAAATAGATTTGACAGTGTTTATGTGTTCCTAACACATTTTGTTTCCCAATCCTGCAGTGCTTGTGATTTTTTTTCCCTCCTTTTAACAGAAGAGATGGGTTTCCCATCCCCTGCCCGTGAGCTGGATTAATAGTTAATGAAGGCTTGGGAGGAGGAACAAAGTCTGTGGGGTGTGATCAGAGATGAGTCTTTAAAACACAGCTAAACATGTTGTCCTCGGTTTAGCTGCTCACTAGGCTCCCGCTGGGCCTCCTGCAGAGACTGTGGTGCTGGAGTTCAGATCTGACTCCCTGCCCTGGGCAGTAGAGCCAAGATTCCTGGTGGCTGGGTGGACATGGCTGATGTCCAGGATGGGTGGCCTTCTTGTGCTGGAGCCTTGGGCTGCCCCGGTGGTGGCGTGGGCCATAAGTCTCAGGGGTTGTGCTTCACGCTTATTCTTGAGAATGAAGGCATGGGCCAGCAGATAAAGGTAGATCAGACAGGGTGGCCATGAGGACGTTGTCCTGGTGGCAAAGTCACTGGGGGAGCCCTGGGCAGACCTCTGGCTAGCTGGGTGGCTTGGGGGGAGAGGTATTAACTTTCCAGGGACAGGAACCCCGTCTCTTCCTAGAAAGAGCATATTGGCAGAAGCTGCGTGAAACAGGCCTGGAACCTGCAACCTAAAAGAACCCTGGAGGGGGTTCAGGGCCTGGATGTGGCTGTGGTGGCGCTCACAGTACCCGTGGGGCAGGGAGGTTGTATGACTCATGTTCCCTCACTACTGAACCCCTCTAGACCTGGGCTCTGCAAAGGACATGGGACATCTTCCAGGCAGTGAAGCTCAAGGGGAGCAGAAGGTCTCTCCATTCTGGGTCTGAAGTCCAGACAAAGAGGACTGGGCCACCATGTCACTGGCGAGCTCGCGGCCGGGAGGGATGAGAGGATGGTGCCACAGGGCGCTATGGATTCTTCAGTTAAAAGCGAGAGAACCCAGCTCTGGCCCCTAAAGCACAAAGGGCATTTTCTGGCAGGGAGCTGGCAGGAGGCTGGGAGGCAGGAGCCAACGCTCCTCAGGGCACAGGGAACAGGAAGCTGGGGGCTCTCCCAGCAGGGCCCCTCAGACACGGCGCTGCGTCACTGTTTTCAGGAGACAACTCCACAGCCTGTTTTGGAATATACCTGGGAAGGAGGGTTTGACTTCTCCAGTGGGGGAGGAAGCGATGCCCCTGAGGAACAGTCAGTGCCGCTGGGAGGGTGTGGAGGGCCGGCAGCCCGAAGCCCCTGGTGTCTACCAGTGTACCTTTGAAACGCTCTCTTTCAGGTCCCTCTGGAAGGGATTATGTTTCCAGGGGTCCTTTGTTGTATTTTTCCCCCTGCATTTTGCCATGGACTCACAGTAGGCGTGGCCTGAGCTGTGGAGTGTCCCACTCCTCATGGAGTACCTGGAACAAGGCTATTCCCACAGCCCCCTACACTTCCAGCATCTCCCTGGAGCCAGCACGGAGGCCTGGCCAGCCCTCATTTGCTGAAATGTCAACACTGGTGCGGCCTGCTAGTGCCTGGCTCCTCAACAGGATGCCCTCTGCTTGTACTTTGCCACAACCGAGCTGACCTGACCATAGAAAGGTGGCCATGGGCCTAGAAGGAAGCCCCAGCAGGCCCATCTTATTTCTGGGCATTGGCACTCTCTAGTACAGCTCTTACAGGCTGGACTTTCCAAAAAGGCAGACGTCCATTCCTTGCTGTCTTTGTCACTGTTCACCACGTTCTAGGAGGAAAACATGCAGCCAGCAGCTGTGTGATGTGGGCTGAGCTTTTTGGCATTCTCTGTTTCGTCCTCCATAAAATGAAGACTTTCAAAGGTGAGGGGTAGATGCTGTACATTACTCATCCACTCACCCAATCACTCATTCACCACACACCCACGCATTAACTCACCCACTCACCTGCCCACTTACCTAGTCACCCACTCACCTGCCCACTTATCCAGTCACCCACCCACTCACTCATTCACCCAACCACCCACTCATTAACTCACTTCCTCATCCACTCACCCACCCACCCAATTGCTCACCCACTCACCCACCCAGCCACTCATTCACTTACCCACCTACCCATTCACTAACTCACCCACTCACTCCTCACTCACCACTTACCACCCACTCATTCACTCACTCAGCACTCACCCACCCACCTACCCACTCACTTATTCACTCATTCACAAATTCACCTACCCACTAATTCACTTACTCAGCACTCATTCATCCACTCATTCACTCACTTCACTCACCCACTTATTCACCTGCTCATTCACTCACCCACTCACTCATCTACTCACACACTCACCCACTAACCCACTCATTCACTCACACACTTATTCACTCATTCACTCACCTACTCACTCATCTACTCACCCACTCATTCACTCGCCCACTTATTCACCTGCTCATTCACTCACCCACTCACTCATCTACTCACACACTTACCCACTTACTTACTCATTCACTCACTCACCTACCCACCCACTCATTCACTCGGCCAGTAATTCACCCACCCACATATTCACCCACTCATTCACTCATCCACTCATCCGTGCATTCACTCACTCATCTCACTCATTTGCCCACTTATTTACCCAGCTCACCCACTCACTCGCCCACCCACCCAGTCACCCACTCACTCAGCCACTAATTCACTCACTCACTCACTCCAGGTCTCCTCAGGACTTCTGGCAGGGTGCCATGGATAGAGGAATGGATTGAAGGATGTCGAAATTTACAGGATTATCAAGCAATCTAGTCCCACTGGAGAAGAAGAAATGTAAAACTCTGTTTCTGAGCAATAACGAATATAATTTAACTTCACCCATTGATTCAGTGGTTAGATAATTAACTAACATGACTTCTGGAGATACAAATGAAAATAAATAGGCACAATCTATCATATGTCATCATTGCACCTAAAATATATATGGAAGAATTTTGTTCCTGCCAACAGATTATGAAACAAGACAGATCTTAAATCACTGGCCTCTATTTGAACTTAAAAATACTTTTAATTTTAAAAGTGTTTAATAACTTTCATAAGTGAGGTTATAACAGTCTGACAAAATGGAGGAGTCACTGAGCTGGACAAATATTTTCCTAATGGTTTTGCTTTTTTCATTCCTTTAAATATAAAGTAATAATATTTTTAATGTTTTTGTAAACATGAGATGTTTTAATGCTTGAAAAATTGTATCTCATAAATAAGCTTTATTATCTGTCAAAAAGGATGAAAATATAACTTTACATTTCTGTTTTAAAGTAATTTTAGTGCCTATTAGCTATAAAGTAACAGTTATATATAATTTAGAGTATGTAGTCACTCGAAACAACTTGACATTTTCACACAAACACAGAACCGTAATCATAGTCTTGGGATTTCTTTGGAAGTATGCACCACTACAGGATATTAAAATAACTTATGGGGCACTGTAATTCTTGTTTTGTATTTGTCCAAGTCGTTGTGAAGCAGGCTATAAAGTAGTAAAATAAAAACCTAAGCTCCAACTCCAGCTAAGCTGCGTGCTTCAAGTTGTAGTCGTCTTTCCAAATTAAGTGTGATTAACCTAGCTGACATTTCTTGGTGTCATCTTTGACTTTTTCTTTCTTAATGATGTTTTCTGTTTCGGTGACAAATTCTATTTATCTTAGCTTATTATCTGAGGTAGCGTAATTGCTTCCCAAAGATCAGAACGCTGATTGTGTGTAGTTGCAATTCTGCTCTTTATTTGGCAAAGGGTACATTACTTGTTGCTTTTCAGGGGGTATGGACATGAAAGAAATTTTTGCTCTGGCTTAAACGAACAAAAGCTGAATTCTTGATGGTGGTTTTGTCTACTGTTTTAATTTGAGTGTACAGATAAGAATCACGAGTCGACCAGTGTGAGGCTGGAAATGTTTAGCAAATGGCTATGCATGTCCGGGGTGTGCGTGAAAATGAGACTGAGTAGTCAATCATATTCCGCTGGCTTAAAGGACAGATAATTTGGAAACAGGCTGGTTTCAAGGATATCTTTGAGAGATCTGTGAGAGGAGTATTTTGCGAATATTGTTAACCAGATGTAAGGACAATATTTAACATACTTAAGAGAAAAAAACCATTTACCGCATCATTTATAGAGCTGACACATAATTACGCTTGCCTCATTAAAGCAGGCCCAACATTATCCTCTTTCTGGCAATGCATATCACCGTATGCCCTTGAATAGAATGAAAAGGCATTCTTTAAAATATTCCTTAATTGTACTTTTGCATTAATTTTGATTGGCCTTTTGCCCATTGGTGAGGTCTCCCAGTATCATGCGAAGCAGCAACACAATAAATGAAAATTCATCCATAATAATGAACTCTATAGTTAAATATTATTCCTGAGAGAAAGGCCAAGGAAAAAATAATTTTTGTGTGGTTGAAGATGGGCACCATTTATAATCTACATATTGCAATTAAAACCACTCAAGGATTTGACTTCCGTTAATTTTAATTGAAGTGGTATGCGGGTAGGGATTAGGTGAGTGCGCAGATGTGCGCAAAAATTAATATGAACCCAGAGAAATGTCTTTTCTCCATAAAAGGACTGACCAAATGTTCACAGATGGAATTTGAGAGGACTCTTATTGAATAAGCCAGTAGGGCTCACTTGGGTCATTTTGGTAGCAATTCCATATATTTTACGTTGGTAAAGATATACCCCTTTCTTCTTCTTTATAAATTATTCTCATGCCTGATTAGTTAATGTCTTTAATTTGCATCAATGCACCTCAATGAAAGTAAAAACAAATTAGCCCAATAAATGTACTTTATAGATGATGGTTTAAGGAGGTCGACAATTCTCGGCTAACAGATATTAATCAGGAATATTAACCACCGACGTCTGTGGGGTCAGCTCAGATGTTGGGGACAACAGTAAACCGGAAAGACAAGAAGGGGACACAGTGTGAGGGGGTGCTTAGAACTTTGCAAATGGAAGAAGTAATGAGGAATTTGGAACTGCAAGATAAGAAAGCTCTAAAAAGACACCTCCATGTAGTTCCTTCTGGTATTTCTGAAGACAAGTACAGTGAGTCTCACAACAGGTATACAATAAAATGTTTTGAATAAACAAAAAGATGAAATGATAGAATGCATTTAAAATTTTAACACAGATTTCTCCATACTTTTAGTTAAATAATACAGGGTTGATACACAAGTTGAAAAGCACACCACCTTAGATTTCAGTCATTTGTGATTTTACAGCACGATATCTCATTCTCTGCAGAATTTCACATAAAAGAGGCAAAAACTGAAAATGAAAGTAAAACCCCACAGTAGCCAACACGAAATGATCTTAATTCTTACAGGGGGATCTGATAAAATGTTGAAGATAGGCTTGCTTTTGATATGTTTTTCCCTAACAAAGATTCTTCTTAATAGCTTTCTACAGGGAGGCACACGTTCACACGTTACATCTCCCCTTCCTTATTTCTATAATTCATTCGTAAAGTCAGTAACACTGACAACAGAGGCAGGTCCTTTGTCTTGATGAGGTTCCTGGGACAGCACTTGGAATGATACCCAGGTTTGGTGGAGGGTTTGAGGTCTGCCCTTTCCTTTGCCGTGGGGCCACCCTACCTTTGATGCTGGAAGAGTCCATTTGGTCCACAAGCAGGTAGCCTTACCTTAAAGAGAGAATCTATGTTGTGCCAGTAATTTTTTAAAACGAGATTTTTTTGTTTCTATGTTTTAGACCACTTAAAACCCAACCGTTAGCTCAGTCAGGGGTACATTCAGATTTGGAGAGAATGATACTGTCTAATAATAAAACTAAGCCTGAGACTTCTCTGGTTGCTGAGTTCCTCTTGCAGGCCTGGGGAAGGGAGGAAGGCTGTGGTTACATTTCAGTGACTTAAGACTCTGGGATAAACTTCCTCACCTTCTGGCCAATGCTCACGCTGTTGGGCTAATTAACTTATCTGTTAAAGATTATATTTTCTCATTCCAAAATATAGGCAGTTCTGATAAATCTAGATATACTTGGCATAATTATAAAGAGTTTCAAATATCTGTTTTATGAATTTCACTATTCTCCCAAATGCTCAAGTTGAAATATTATTAACTTCGACATTGGGGTCTCAGTTGGTAGATTTGACATTGGCGAAGAGGATGAATTAAATTCCAAAGGGATCATGGGAGTCAGAAAAATCCAAAAATGATACATACTTTCTACCCATATATTTTACTAATTGGATAAATGTTTTAATTTGATTTTCCCCCCTGAAATTCTGTTACATACAAATGACCTGATGAAGACTCTCTTGACTTTTCTGCCATCTGCCAGGACTTGTGCAGTCCTCTTTCAAAGCTCTGGGAAATGAACAAACCAACTTCTTCCAAACAAATCATCAGTAAATTCCAGTTCTGATTAGGTAAATGTGGGAGGTTTATAGGAAACTCAGGTCACTAGTTTAGCAGGCTCAGCCATCTCTTAAAAGCTGTGGTCCTTGACTTCCTTCTACAGGGGGATGCGCCTGGTTGAGGATGTCAGATCTTCATTGTTCATCACTCTAGAGATGTGGCAATACCCCTTTATGTCAAGATAACATATCAGATTGTGAGTGAGAGTAATATTAGTGACAACTTTTCATCTGCTCTGACTTATATACGTAATCAGCATTTGCAAACTTCTGTCACTGTATAATTGATAATTTATGTGTAGCCGCCCTTCCCATCCAACGTGACAGGTTACTTTGACACCAGATGGATCCCAGAGACCTATAATCAAGGGTCAGCTAAGCCCAGCCATGAGGCTAGGAAATTTACCCAGGGCATATCTGGTCTTCTCCCCAATTCTGCAAGAGAGGCAATATCATTTTTACTTTTTGATTGGAATATTGAAGAACAGGAAGAGTCTCCTTTATGTGAATAATTTATTATGTTTCCTACTGTCTCTGGTCTAAAGATCCAGGCAAAGCAATTATTCTGAAATTTAGTACCAGCTCCTAAGAGACTTGTGCATTTTCTTTTCTCAGAAAAGAGGACAATCACATAAGTACATGCTATTCTACTCCTCTTTACTGTTGGAAATTCAGTTAAATTTCTTGTTCAATGGCAATGTCACAGTTAAGATAAGCTAGGTTGTGCTGCTAAAACAGACAGCCCCCAGATCTCAGGGTCATAAAACAAATAAGGTATGTTTCTTGCTTTTGCCAAATGCTCATCTGACGTTGGCCAGGACCTAAGCTGACAAAGCATCTCCTATATGGAACACTGTCAGCTCTTGTGGCACAGGGGAAAGAGGGTGGGGGTGAGGCACAGATTCCCTCTTACAACTTTCCTTGGGAGTGACACATCACTTCTGCCAATATCCCATTGGTCAAAGCAAGTCGTGTGACCACACCTAACTTAAAAGGTGGGGGAAAGGTGCAATCCTGCTATATGCCTGGAATAAGAGAGAGCAAGAGTATTGTGAACAGCCCTGATGTCTGTGACAGGTAGGAAAGTCCTTGCCCCAGCTTCCTGGTAGAATAACCTCTCCCTGTTCCCTGAGCTTTGAATCTTTGCTATAAATGATCTATTCCATATGAGATTCGGTGCTATCCGTTGCTTTATATAATATCATATTTTGAAACTGTGCCACATAAAATATTAAGTGTTAATAACTAGAATGATAATTACATTCAGCCATTATTTTTCCATTCATTTTCACCTCGACACTTCTTCCTGCATTTCTGTACATGAGAGTCCTCTCATATACGTGGCTTATTCCTAATTTTGTCCCCTAAAGCTGTTTTGCTTTGGTTTTGGTTCTCTAGGCTTGGTCGGGTGGAGGATCTTCCAGTCACATAGCCACCTACCTTGGGACAAAGATGGAGCGATGTCCAGGGAAGGCATGACACCTGTGTCTGGAGCAGGGAGTGGTTAGAGAACTTGGAAAGCTTGCTGGAAGCCTTAGGACCCTGGAGGGCAGTGGGTGGCATCTCACCGGGGCACAGAAGGGCAAATGTGTGTTTAGCAAACAACAATGTCTTAGACTTGTAACAGTCTGTGCAATTTAACACCTTTCCACCATGGGGTTGTTTTGGAGAAGAAGTTGGAAACAGAGAGGCCAGCTAGGGGCTTTCTTCTTTCCTGTATAGCAATTTTCCAGTAACTGCATCACACTATTTTGTTATAGTACACTCTAGATTTGGAAACATTATTTGCAGTTTTTTCTTTCTCCCTCTTTGTTGCCTTCCCCAAATAGGTCATAAGTGTCTCAAGGACAGACATGCCATCCTTAGCCCTCCAGCTCTTGCTGATCTGCAGCCTGGCATAAGGCATGCATGCCCTGTTGAGTCAATGCTGTTTCCCGGTTCCTGTGTGCTTTCTTCAATCTCATTGCAAGTGTGCTGTGCTTCTCCTGGTCAGAGTCAGGAAGGGTTGAGAAAGCCAGGCACAACTTAATATAATAGTGCACCATCCACAGCAACGGACCCAGCACCGGAGTCCCAGCTAAGTGTGTTTCTGGATGTCCTCCGGTGATGTTTGGGGGGAATTTTGGGAGGAAGCACTGCTGCTTCAGCAAACTCCCATGGCCATCCTCTTTCCTTTGCTCAGCAGGCAGAGGTGAAATATGGTTCAGGAAGAAGAAACCACTGGGATGAAAAGTGCTAGAGGCCATGTGAACACACACATTCAAGGAAAATGTGGAGTGCTCTTCTCCGCAGGGATGTGCACATGAGTGCAGAAGACAGTGTCTTGGGGGAAGGAAAGCAGCCCATGGGTGTGAGCTGGGATCCCGGCTCCTCCACCTGCAAACTGTGTGATGTGGGGCAAATTTCTTCACCTCTCTGTGCTTCACTTCCCTCACTTTTAAATTGGAAACCATCCTAGGACATCCTCCCAGTGTCCAGCCCAGAGTGCACACTAGCTCAATGCGAGCTTTGGGTCTTTACTGTGTGGGGGAACCCAGTGTGGTGGTGATGAATTCCCCTGCAAATGGGCTTCAGCAACCCAGGGGATGCTGGGCATTGGCCTGACAGGCATGCAGGTCATGCAAACTGTTTTCTGGAAAGTTTCCAACTGGCTTACAATTCCAAGAATTTTGTTGAGGTTAAGAATATTTTGAAATTTGATGATAAAGAAAATGCCACAGAAATAAAATGTCATGTTTCTTTTCCCTACGTATAAAAGTAAACTACGTTTATTGTAAAGCTTTTGAAAGTCAAAGAGAAGATAATAAGGCCACTCAGAAATCCATTCGGAATGGTTTGGGTACATCCTCCCAGTCTTTCCAGTGCAGGCTGTGGTCATTGCTTTACCACATTGAAATGATACGATTTGCTCTGTTGTGTAACCTGCCCTCGGCACTTGACAGTAGATTTGGACTATTTATCCATATGAATGGACATTCTCAACATGAATCTAAAAGGCAGAATAGATTCTGGTCTATCAGAGCAAAGTAACAAAATTCATTTAACTAGCCCCAATTGGACATTTAGGTCATGTAAAAATTTTTGCCATTACAAATTTCGTTGTGATGAACGTGAAGGTGCATAATTATTGGCAATTGCTTTTGCCTGTTCCCTTAGGAAGAATTCTTAGAAGTGGAATTCCCTGTTTAAAGGTTGTGCCCAATTTAAAACATTTTAGAAAATTGCATTTCAGAAAGATTACATGTAAAATAATGCTCCTATCAGCAGCGCCTGAAATTGCCCATTTCCCCTGTTCCTCACCCAGGCCAGACGTTTTGTGTTCATTAAGTTTTGTAGACTTGATGTCATAGGAACGATGCTTCGTTGTTATTTTAATTTGCATTTCTTTGATTACTAAGAGGTAGAACTTTTTTATTACCACATGTTGTTGGCTATTGGCTTTCTCCTCTTGTGAATCCTTTGTTTCTGGCCTTGGCCTCTTTATGAACTGAGGTATTTATTTTTCTTGTATTAATTTGTAAGAGTCTTTCATAGATTAGTCATATATTCTTACGTACCTTGTGTTTGTTCCTATTTATTTATCTCTCGTATATAACATGTGCATGTGTTTCAAGTGATCAAGGATTCTCTGTATTTATCGTTTTCTTTTGCTTCTGTGTTCCTAGCTCTATATTCTCCCAAATTCAAATATATGTTTCTCTTCTTCTTTTTTTTTTTTTTTTTTTGAGACGGAGTGTCACTCTGTCGCCCAGGCTGGAGTGCAGTGGTGTGATCTCAGCTCACTGCAACCTCTGCCTCCCAGGTTCAAGCGATTCTCCTGCCCGAGCAACTGGGACTACAGGCACGCGTCACCAGGCCCCGGTTCACCATACTGGACAGGCTGGTGTCCAACTCCTGACCTCATGACCCACCCACCTCTGCCTCCCAAAGTGCTGGGATTATAGGCACCAGCCACCGTGACTGGCCTATTTACTTCTTCTTTTGTGATTTATATTTTATATTTAAAAGACTCCATAAGGAATTAATTAAATTTAATTTTAAATTTAATTAATTCCTAATGGAGTCTTTTAAATATAAAATATAAAAAAACATAAAAAGTTTTTTAAATAAATGTATATATATTTTAATATAAAATATAAAAAATAAAACCACAAAAGACGACGTTTTCTGAGGAGAATTTGACTTAATTTTTTTCTAATTAATCTCTGAAACTCGAGCCATTTATTGATGTAGACTTTAACCTTTGTTTCAAAATATGACCTTTAACATGCTAAATTCTTGTTTTTGAAATGTCATAGCAATTTATTTATTTTATTATACTTTAAATTCTGAGATGCATGTGCAGAGTGTGCAGGTTTGTTACACAGGTATATACGTGCCATGGTGGTTTGCTGCACCCATCTACCCGTCATCTATGTTAGGTATTTCTCCTAATTCTGTCCCTCCCCTAACACCCCACTCCCTGACAGGCCCCAGTGTGTGATGTTCCCCTCCCTATGTCCATATGTTCTCATTGTTCAGCAACATGCTAAATTCTTATACACACTCCCACTAATTTTTTCAGTTTCTCTCATTCTTTTTTAATTCTCCCATTCTTCCTCTTAGGTAATCAGACAATCAGTGCCAGTTACCAGTCTGGTTTGTATCTCTGTCTGTCTATCAAGTTATTCATCCATTCACATATCCAGAATATACGCATTTTAATACTGATCTTGTTTTGTCTTATAATAACAGGATTACTATGCAACTTGATTTTTTTTTTTTTTTTTTTTTAGCCAGAACTCTCCTGTATAAACAACTTGATATTTTTTAAGAGTCACTTGCCCATGGATCAAGTGACTGTCTTCCCAGTGCCTCGCTGTCTCAGCTATGGTGGCTTTATAGCTCCTTTCCCCATCTAGGAACACAAGTCCCTCTCATTTCATTTCAGACACTTTCTGATTGTTCTTCTTTACTTATTTCCAAGGTTAAGTTTAGAATCATTTTTATGAGAAAAAATATCCCCTTTGGGGTACAAATGGAATTAAATGTATCAATTAGATTGGGTAAATTTGACATATTATATTTATGATGTTATTGTTTCCTGTTAAGGGACATAATATGACTCCTGATCTTGTTTAAATATCCTTCTTTGGCTCTCAATAGATTTGGCAGTTAAATGTAAATATTTTTGTTAAAATCATTTTTTTGATATTCTAACTTTTTTCTTTCTATTGTGAATGCAATCTTTGTTATATTTTCTTTTTATTGTTCTTATATAGGAAAAGATATAATTTTTTAAACTTATTTTTATCTCACGATCTCTGACGTATATAGTCAGTTGTAATAGTTACTCAGTTCATTACTTTCTCTCCTATGACAGACGATCCATGAATAATGATTCTTTTGTGTCATATTTTCCAATATATGTTTCTTTTTTTTTTTCTGGACTAAATTGAATTGAAAGATCAGTATTTCTGATTTTGTTGGAAGTTTCTTTGGGATTTTATCATTAAGTGCGTGAGTGTACATGTTTATTATGTATACTAATAATTTTATTATGTACATGCTTATGCACACAAATACACTTAGTGATAAAATCCCAACTAAAATAATATCCTATTATTTTTGCATCTACAGTGCATTTTAAGGCCACTTCTTGAAATAAATATGTAATTTTTCTCTTTTGACCTATTAATATAATTGATTATATTACCAGATTTTCTGGAATTAAACCATCTTTGCCTTGCTGGGTAACTTTTATTTGGTCATCTCTAAAATGTGTTCATTTTTTACCTTATTTAGATTTTCAAAGATATTATCATAGGTGTCTACACAGAATGGTCTCTTACTGTTCCTTACATAGCCTTCTGTGTAATTGTCTCTCCTCCCAAAAGTCATGCTTTGCTTTTTCTCTATTTTACTGGTGCTTTGTATTATTAATTTTTGTTATTAAATTAGAACAAGTAAAACAACCTAAAATTATCTGAATAAAGAGTTTATTTTTCCCTAGTCCCTCTCCATTCTCCCATTCTTCCCTTTAGGTAATCATATAATCAGTGTTATTTAACAGTTTGGTTTGTACATCTAGCTATCTTCTGTCTGTCTATCTCCTTGTTCATCCATTCACATATCCAGAATATACACATTTTGATATTGATCTTGTTTTGTCTTATAAAATCAGAATCACAATACACTTGATATTTTTTAAGTAATGGTATATAGCAAATCTGTCCCTGGGCTGATAAATAATGTAAAACAACTGCTTAATATTCCATAATGTTTTATTATAGGATATTTAATTTAAGCTCTGCTGATGGTTGGTTCCAGTATTTTATTTTTCAAATAATGTGGCACAATATTACATGGATAAATATGCATGCTTAAATTTTTATTGTATAGGGTAAATTTCCAGAAGGAAACATGTCTGGTTAAGAGAAAATATGTATTTAACCTTTTATAGATAATGCTAGTTTATTTCATTTTAGGTTTGTAATTATTCATTCTCTTAACTGCACTGCATGAGAATGTCCTTTTCCCAATGTTCTTGCTAGCACTTAACGTTACTGGTGTTCATAATTGTGCCAGTGCGTAGAAAGAATGACATCTCTTCACTGCTTCAATTTGCATGTCTTTGACCACATATTTATTGATAATTTTTTGAATTTTCTTTTTTTTTCAATTATCAGTCTAGATGTCTGTCCATTTATTTTGACTTATTTACTCTTTTACCTAAACATTTGCAGAAGGTCTCAGTGATTTAGGGATACAGATATTTGTCTGTTATATGTGTGGTCAAGAAAGTTATCATTTGTCTTTTGACATTGCTTGTGGTATCACATGACATCCGGTTATTAAAAGTATTTACAAGGTGAGCTATCTCCCTTTTCTTGTATTGTTTTGGGTTTTACTTGGGCAAGTTTCTCCATCCTCGCTGCTATTCAAATATTATCTTAAATTTGATACATGTGTTTATTATCAGATGAAAGTGGCCAAATTGATCTACTTACCCTATATCATTTTTTTTTTTTCTTGAGACAGAGTCTAGCTCCGTTGCCAGGCTAGAGTGCAGAGGCAAGATCTTGGCTCACCTTAACCTCTTCCTCCTGGGTTCAAGCGATTCTCCTGCCTCAGCCTTCCGAGTAGCTGGGATTACAGGCACGTGCCATCACATTTGGCTAATTTTTATAGTTTTTAGTAGAGACGAGCTTCGCCATGTTGGCCAGGCTGGTCTCAAACTCCTGATCTCAAGTGATCTATCTGCCTGGGCCTCCCAAAGTGCTGGGATTACAGGCGTGAGCCACTGCACCCGGCATCCTCATATAATTTTTACTTAAATTTTAGATGGATTAAAATTTTAAGAATAAAAATGTATTGACAAAGTAGATTTGAACTTACCATATTGATTTTTCTGTTTTAATTCATTGGTATCTGATTTATTTCGTATACTGGGTATTTGCTCTGATTTCCTCTTGTTTCTAAGTGAAAGGATTAGTTCAACAGTTTTTATGTTTTGTTAGTAAATAAGTTGGTAGAATAATGAATTGCCCTCAGAATTGCTTCACCAACAAAAGAAGGCAACATGAGGCATAGCACTGTTTGGATTTGTTGCTTTAGAAAAGGCTGAAGAAGTGTGACCTGTACATGTTTTTGCTTGTAGTGCTTTTAATCAACTCTACTATATTTTGTCACTGTATGTCTGTTGCTCTCTTTTCTTCTTAATGTGAATTCCTTTTATCCTTATGACCACATTGTGACTTTTGATGGAAAAATTATTTAATGCTCCAAATTATTAATTAAATTCAATCCATCTGAAAAAAATTATCATTTCACCAACAACATATAACTTGGCTGGTCCTATTTGTAGGGCACAACTTTTTTTCCCTCTGACGTCTTAAGATTCTGTTCCCAGTCTGGTATTGCATGTTCCAAAGACGACTTGGAGGCCATCTGTCATTGCTGTCTTATGTAGGTAAACTCTGGGTTATCCAGAGAAAGGCAGGGTGTGATTTCTTCCTCTTCTTTGCAAATTTTCATCACTTGCCAGAGGATATATAAATATGCCTCTCACCTATGGCTTTTACATGAAGCACCGTGAACTTTCTCAATCAGCAAACCCAGATCATTGTTGCTGTTTTAGTTGGAGAGGGCAACCTGTGACAACTTATGTTCTTTGGAGAGACAAGAGATCCTTTTCTAGACTACCAGTTAATTTTTGTATGTTTAGACTGTTGTCTGTGCTCATTTATCATGCTTGTTTCTTTCTTCATTTTCTTTTCTTTGTCCTTTTTCTCTCTGTTCAAAAGAGAATCTCAAATACGTATGCTATATTAAGGTCGTGTATTCTGTGGTTCACTCTACAACATGGGTTTAAATCCTGTTGCACTTTTAATCTTTTGTATTCCTTTCTTCACTCATTTCTCTCTCCTTTTGATCCTCTCCTTTCATATCCTTATTTTTTTAATTTTTTTTTTTTTTTTTTTTTTTTTTTTTTTTGAGACTGAGTCTCTCTCTGTCACCCAGGCTGGAGTGCAGTGGTGCAGTCTTGGCTAACTGCAACCTCTGCCTCCTGGGTTCAAGCAATTCTCCTGTCTCAGCCTCTTGAGTATCTGGGATTACAGGTATGCACCACCACACCTGGCTAATTTTTGTATTTTTAGCAGAGACAGGGTTTCACTATGTTGGCCAGGCTGGTTTTGAACTCCTGACCTCAGGTGATCCATCTACCTTGGCCTCCCAAAGTACTGGGATTACAGGCTTGAGTTACCATGTCTGGTCGTATTATTTTTTTGATCTTGTTGGTTTTAATGTCCTGTCCTTTTTTATTGAAGATGAGTTTTGAGCTCTTTGAGTATACTGAATGGGTTCCAGGGGTTCACTTCTAATTTCTGTTGGGGTTCCCACCCAGAAGAAAGCTCTTTCTATAATCTGAGGACAAGATTCATGATGTCTTATTGTGTTGTGCTTTTAGAGTTGCCTTATGTTGTATTTTTTCTTTATATTTTTGATTGAAACAAACAAAAAAATGAAACAAAAGAAGAAAGAGCTCCCCAATCTCAATGCTTCAGCTGCTTTTTCCACTGGTGGAGGGCAGGTAGCTGGAGTCAGGGTTCCACTGTGTCCTTAGGTACTAGGAGGCATCATTGAGAGCGTGTCTCTCTATATCCACATACACCATCTTCTCAACTAGCGTGGTAAGTGAACAAGGTGTGCTGAAACAGTTCATCCCAGCTGGCAATGCGCCAAGCACTCTTGTCTGCTTCTGCCTCTGAGTTTATAAACCAGGATACTGTGTGCACCATGCATCCCACACCTTGTTCTGTTATTTTCTGGGAATTTCTGACTTTTATCATACAAAACAGCTTGAGGCCTTTTCTTCAGGAGCTCTGGTTGGAGTGGATGGAGGGTTCTTCCAATGTGCTCCCAGCTTTCTGCAGCCAGGATCTTTCTCATGAACCAAAGCCTGAGTTTGTCACAAGGCAAAACCTGGATAAGGGGGGTGTTGATTGATAGTTGATTTTAAAAATAGAGCTCAATTTGCCTCACATTTTGAGATTTTTGCCCAGAGTCTGCCATTAATCTCTTAATTCATCTTAATTTTTAGAAGTAATGTGATGTTTTCAATATTTTTAAAGTTGCTTTGTAAGTATCTCCACAGATATAAATCATTTATTTGACCAACAGTTTTGAAAACTTCTCATGAGCTAGTTTATGGGAATATAATCTTCTCAAAACAGGATCAAGATCGAAACAAGCTGTATCAGGTATGCTAGCCAGGTGCCATTTCAAACCAGAAGAAAAACAGAGCCATGTATTTAAAACACCTAGAACACTCCCTGATAGATAGCAGGTGCAAAATATTTTTTCTTCTCTTCTACCCCACTCCTTTTATCTTTATGTGGGAAAGGTAGGCTTGGTGTTTTTTTCTTTGGATGCTCATAACTAGAGAGGCAAAAGGAAACGCAGTGTCAGTGGGACCGTATTGGCACTGATGGTATGCAGGCGTCCAGGGTACACATTCTAATTGCAGTAACTCGTTATTCCACTGACTGTAGAAAACACCTATGTAACCATGCTGGATCGATCAATAAATCTGAAATCTTCATGGAAAACGGCAATAATCTTATACATTTTTTAGGAGGTAGAAGGGAGAATATAGCAAACAATTCTGAATTTTAATATGAAGAAGTTTCAAGACAACAAAACCCAGAGTTGGTTTTGTGTAAGTAACAGATGAGTGTACCAATCGAGTGGGTAAGTGCTGGGAACAGAAAACACGCAGGCCCATTGTCAGCTGAAATACGATAAGAGTGTCCATGTTTTTAAAGCTATGGTATTGTAGTTCTTAAAGGCAGCGGTTAGATAAAGAAAAGGATGGAAGCAAGACCCAGTTCCCTTTGGGATTCCCGATGACAACCTAACAGATGACTCCAGATGACAATGTAAGAGGGGGAATGGAAAGAAATTATATTAACAAACTGTTGTTGATGGTTATAATAAGATTTAAGCAACCAAATAACTGAACCTGAAAGACCAACATATTTTTCAAGATGATTTAGAAGGGTCCTGACATTGAGGATGTCAAAGGCTGCAATTACGTCTGAACTCATTTTGGGAATGGCTCCCTTGCATCAGCTGCACTGAGGGTGTTATCGCATGCCTTGATGAGGGCATTTTAGCACGCCACCGAAATTGGACTAAACTCACAACGCATTATTGTTATTTAGATGCATTTTCTCCATATTGTGATCACCGATTTGAATTAGATTTGCAATTTTAAAAAAATAATGGAGATTGCCGGTTTAAAAAAATTCAATGTGCTTAAAAAGAACCACATTTAGACAGCTTGTGATTGTCTACGGGACAGATGTGTCTGCACCATTTCAACAATACAAAGTAAAGAGAATATTTAGATAGCTTAAAACATATATTCATCTTTGATTTTTAGATTCAAAGACATTAGAAAACAAAAATGTTGAATCACATTAATTTCTGGCTATTATTTTTCCTTCACAAAATGGCTATATCTATATTAAATTTCTAAATTTAGGAAAGGCATGTATCTCTTATTCTCTTCAATGATAGCTTGAAGAATTCCTTCATTCTTAAGTTAGAAATGTTGCTTTTCCTTTTGGTGAATATTTATTCTCATCAGCCTTAAAAATGATGGGAATTATAAATTCCTAATATATTTCTAGGGTTTATCAAACTGTTCTAATTTATAAAATTAGATTTCTTTGAAATTCAATCTCTAACCCTGTAGTTGTTGAAAATCAATTGCCTAGCTCAGGGTTTCTCATCTTTGGCACAACTGACCTTTTGGACTAGATAATTCTTTGTGCAAGGGCTGTCCTGTGCCTTGTGGAATACTGAGCGGCTTCTCCGGCCCCTACCTACTAGACTCAAGTAGCGTCACTCCCATCCCCCAAGTGTACCAACAAAAGTGTCAGCAGGCATTGCCAAATGCACCCAGGAAGGATGAAACCACCCTGGCTGAGAACCACTGGGTTGACTCACTGATGCTTTCCATGGATTTCATTCCTCATGGAGTCAGTCCCCAGGTCTTTCTTTTCCCCGCTGCCTGAGTGTAAACAGTGTCTGAGGTTTGTGTCCCACTGTGTGGGGAGCCTTTTTGGACACTCTTTGCTGGCCAAAATATTTATGCCACTAATTTGATGTGTAAGACTGTACTGATACAGATGAGTAACTAAATAAATGAGGGGGAAGGACAGCTCTTCTTCACAATTGATTGACAAATAGAATAAATGCTGGTGATTTTGCAATCATTATAGTAATGACTGGATTAATCATGAATCCTCAAACGAATGATAAATTTAAGTGCAACTTTTGAGACTTTTACTTGATTTAATTTCCAACCTATACAGAAGTTGCAAAGAACTGCCGAATTTACCCAGCATTGTTGTTGCTAACATTTTGCCCTATTCAACTCTTTCTGTCATACTTATCTATACGCATACATATATGGAAACACATACACATGCATGCACTTGCATATACATGTGTACTAACACACATGCACCATATTCACACTCATGCATATGTAGAAGCATATATAAATACACATACTTTTTGTGAATGCATTGAGAGTAAGTGATAGATACCATGTTGCATTTATTCCAAAATACTTTAAAAGTATAGGTGACTTTAACATTGATGCACAGTCCATTTTTAAATTTCATCAAATGCACTAATTATGCTCTTTAGAGCCATCCATATTTTCCCAGAAGTGGGTTCTGGTATCTAGTTCTAGCCTGGATAGTTCTGAATTGTTTCATAACCTTTTAAAAAATCTTCTTGACCTTGACATTTTTGAAAAGTATAGGTCAGTTATTTTGTAGAATGTTCTTCAATCTGAGTTGTGTGATGTTTTCTGAATGCTTGGGTTCAGATTTTGCATTTTTGGTAGGAATACCGCAGAAGTCACAGGGGGCATTTCCCAGTGCTTCCTATCAGGAGAAACCGTGAGGTCACTTTGTTCCAACATAGATGATAGTAACCTTGGCCACGTGGCTAGGAGGGGTTCGCTAGATTTCTCCATTGTAAATTTACTGTTTCTCTGATAGTAATAAGTAATTTGTGGGAAGATACTTTAAGACAATATCAATATTGTGTTTCTCATCAAAGTTTCATCCATTAGTTTTAGCATCCATTTGAGGATTCATGCCTAATCCAATCATTACTGTGATGATTGCAAAATCACCAGCGTTTATTCTCTTTGTCAATCAACTGTGAAGAGGAGCTTTCCTTCTTCCCCTTATTTATTTACTAATTCATCTATATGAGTACGGACTTAAGGATCAATGAGTTTTAGTCTATTGCTGTCACTGTAATTCTGTGGTTCAAACTGCCTGGGTTTGGCCAACAGAAGCCCCTCCAAACTGGCTCTGTGTTGTATTGATGTGTCTCCATCATTTTCTAAACACTTTCTGACTTTCTGGCACAAAAGCTGTTCCAGGCTCATCTTTCCTGGCTTCAGCCCTGGAATCGGCCATGTGTCTAAAGATCCCTAGCTCTTTTCAGTGAAGATGGATATTTGAAAACTCCAGTTTGGGTGTTCAGTGCTGTAAGTGATCATTTAAAATACACTCAACCACAAGGTTGGGGGATGCACCAGATACAAATCATCAGAAAGAAAATACAGGATTCAATGGACCAGGGAGGGAGGTAATCTGGAAATTGATTATCCCTTGAATTTGCCTGATGAGTTGCCCGATGCAAATTTATTCACCTTCAGAGCTTCATTTACAAGTGTACACAATCTGGAGAAACCGGTTGTACCCTGTTTCTCACCAGAGTTGACTTGGAAATAGCTTGACCAGGGAGCTCTGCCTTTCCAGTGGTGTTGGGAAAGCTATCACACTGGAGCCACCTTCTGTGCTGCTGAAAGGAGGAGTCAGTGGAGGCAACAGAAATGACAAAGTGCAGAGCAGCCTGCGCCTCCCTTGCCCAGCTCGGAGTCCCTTGAAATTGGCGCAGTGATTGACTTCTTTGGGGGCTCAGAGCGTGGAGGGGGAGAGGCCCAGCAGGAGCGCACGCCTCACTAATTGCATTACGATTGCATGAGATATTGCAAGGTTTACTATGAACTCTTGGCTTCAGAACACAGGCTGGTGAGCTCCAGGAGCAGTTGGCAGCAGGAGAGGAAAAAACGACAATCATTTGAAGAGTCAGCGCGGAGCTGCAGCCAGAGCGTGCGCTCTTGGCCTGGCACTCCGATTTCTGGCTGAGGCGCGCGCTCAGTGGAAGAATCGCCCCGGTTAAAATGTTGGCAGGTTCCAGGAGGTATCTTCTCCTTCTTTTGTCTGGTTTTGATTGCAATAGTTTGGGAAGCTGGCAAACAGTTTGATTTTGTTCTGAATATATTGGCTAGGAGCCTAAGCCATTTCTTTCTTTTTAAACTATTTGAACTTGGACCAATCAGCTAGTTCATCAAGATAATTTATCAAGCCAAAACCACAATTTAAAATATTAAGCTTACAAAGCTGGCTTTTGATCTGATTATTAAACCACTTCTTACAAATGGCCAAACTAGCAGATCGATGTCTCTTTTGAATGCTCTAGTTACAACACCTTCTTAGTTATTTCAGACTATGAGAGTGCTGACCCTTTTAGATGGCGACCCTAGAGTTTCTAAATAAGAATTTAATTCAAGTTGACTGGGGAGTTTCCTAATGATCCCAAAACTTTTCTCTAAGCTGGAGAACTATTTTGTAATACATTTCTAATAAATATACAGAGAAACCCTATTCAAGGGATAATCAATTTCCAGATTACCTCCCTCCCTGGTCCATTGAATCCTGTATTTTCTTTCTGATGATTTGTATCTGGTGCATACCCTTTTTACCATTGGGAGAAAGAATCTCTCCTAGGAGGCACATAGCAGCGTGCTGGCTGTTCCACACCCAGTTGAACACCTGCATGATCTTTGGCCACATGCCATGGAAAAATTCAGAATAGCTGATCTTTCAGACCCAAATGAATGTCTCATCTCAGTTGAACATTCACCTCATACCTTTAGAAATTATTTGAAAGCTAATGTTCATAGTGACCATGGTAAATTTAATATTGAATCTAAGTTAGACTAATATTTTAAATGTTTATTATAAGATGCAAAGCCAAGATTGACTCCATCTGTGCAAAAATGTGAAGAAACTAGTGTGGGTTTGTGATGACATTCTCTGGTGACTTTGTGAATGGAAAAATATCTTAAGATCTTGCCAGTGAGCCAGATGCACTCTTGTTGGGTTTATGTACATTTTGGGAAAGAAAATAAAAATCCTGATTATTGCAAAAATGAGAAATAACAATTAAGTTGGTAAAACCTCAGATAAACATCGTTTTGTTGTTAACTTATTCATTTATTTAAAATATCTAATCAGAAAAAATTTACATCCCACATCTCTACAGTGATGGCCCAGGGGATAAAGAAGTATAAAAATAACACTGTGCTGGGATCTAAAATGCGTGCTGTTAATACAAATGCGATATTCGCATAAGAGTTCTTGATTACCTGAAGTTGATATTACCTCTTTAGCTGTGTTACAACTGGCTCCAACCGAGTTAAAGAATTTTCTAGATGATCAATGCAGTAAACAGTTTGCCTCCAAAGAGACAAAATGCCAGCAAAATAATTGCCTCATGGCACTTTATGTCAATTATTTCATTTGTATTTAATTAAAAGCAATCAAAACAGTTGGCTGAGGCATAAAAATTCCCTTAGCTCTATAGTTTTTAAATTGCCATAAGTATGTTTTGTTGCCAGGTGTATAGCTGGCCTTTTGAAATAATCTGGAATCTATTTTACAAGCAAACCATTGCTTCTAATATTTCTGTTATTTCTTTGGGGAGACAGCTTCCTACAGTTATTCACTATGACTCATTAACATGGTGATAATGGCCAGCATTGAAGGCGATCTTACATCCCAGTGGCCACAGTTGGCCTCTGCAGAGGAGAGTTTTGGGTGGATAGCCAGTGGCAGACCCAGGTGAGAGTGCTGGCATTGCTAAGAAGATAATATGGCAAAATGAGGCAATTGAACATTGGAGAAGAAGCGTTAGATGAGAACTTAAGAGTTTCCTGTACTGACCACAGAAAAGACCACCACAGGCAAGGTGTGCAGCTGCTTGAATAATTTTCCCCAGTGTGAACAACTGAACATTTTCCTTGTTTACTGAAAGTGATCTATTATAGTACTGAAAACCTGAGGTCATCTCCATCATGCTGTTTTCCTTTCCTTCATGTATTCCTCTTATATAAGAGATCACATTTCGTGTCAGCATAAGTAATGCTATCTGCTGTGACAAACATCACCAAACTCTCAGTGGCTTCATATAATATGAGTTTCTTTGAAAGAGTTCTAGCAATTTAGTCCTGGCAGTCTGTTAAATGGGCATTTGAAATTAACCCCACCCCCCAATTGCAGAAGAACCCCCGAAACAAGAGGGCACTCAGAGGGACTCACCCTGAAGAGGTGGGAATTATAACCCAGCCATGTTTAGGTGTCCGCTAGGGGCTGGGTGGGCTATTCTTGCTGTCTTGTAAGCTTTGTTATTCTTAGCCATTTTTTAAAAAGTCCATACTAGAAGAAGAAATGATCTCAGAGCCTACAAATATTGCACCTATTCCTCAGGTACAATATTAAGTAATCTGAAGTTATTTCAGAACACGTCTTTTTTTCCCTCTTTACGTTGCCTTTTAAAAGTAGCTGTTTGAAATAGGCAAAACGTGTGTCACATGCATGCTGCCCACAGAGCTTGAGCCTATAAAAGACCCTGCTCCAAACCTGTCCCTCCCTTTGTGCCCCTCTCTAACCTCTGCCCCACTTCTCACTCCAGGAGGTCCGCTCTCCCCAAGGAAAAGGAACTGGAATTTTAGAATTCTTTTTTATTGGAAATATATGCATGCTTGACAGTACATTATGTAGTTTTGTTTAATCTTGAGTTTATAAAAATGGTATCATTCCACATGCAGCCTTCTGGGGTCAACGTTTTTTCACTCGTGATTGTATTTCAAGATTCATCTGTGTTGTAAGCGGTCATGGGCTAGTCATGTAATTTCTGTACACTGTTCCATTTGAATATGTGTCCATTTATAGGCCCCATTTTCCAAGCCATGGACCGGAATGTAGTCTGAGAGGTCATTTCCAGTTTGTCCAGCATGAGAAGTGTTGCTGTGGACATACCTTCACGAGTCTCCCGTGCACTGTGGGAGAGTCTCTCCTGGCCCACATGCAGGCGTGTGATGGCTAGGTGGGGAGGTCTTTTATATCTCATCCCCCTCATGCCCCCTCTGATTTTCCTTTGCACCTGGGTTCTTCTCTTTTTCCTGCCTCTGGTCTTCTGCTCCCCAGAGGCACTCATGGGAAGGGCTCAGGTTCTCCTCCTTGGGGAATGGCTTCTTCCTTGTCTCAGGCTGGGAAGTCAGTGCTGACACTGGTCAGGTCAGGGGCACTTAGTTCACAAGTAGATGTGCTTGGGTCTGTTTTGTTTTCCACGCTTACCCTGGACCCTCATGGGCTCTGGAGGCAGGGTAGATAGGGTGCCTCTACTTCGTGTTCATGAGCAAGACTTTCAAGACAGGAAATTAGCTGGAAATGAGAGTAGCAGACAGAGAGCATAGATGGGTCACACTGGACACTCAGTGGAGCAGCCTGGGGGAGAGTTCTGATGGTAACAGGCTTTGCGTGTCATCATTGCAGAACTGATGGCTCTCACAACCTTTCTGGTACAGCTGAGAAAACAATCAGTTCCACCAATGAAGTGGGCATGGTCATAGTAGCGATAATAGTAGTAACAGTAGTAGCAACAGCAAACTCAAATGGAGTCCTTACTAGAGGCCATTGCTGTTGTGCATGCCCTGAAACAGGTATGCCTTGTCAATTGCACATCACTTTGTTGAACTTCACAGATACTTTTTTTTTTTTAACAAATTGAAACTTTGTGGCAACCCTGAGTTCATCAACTCTATCAGTATCATTTTTCTAATGTGTTCACTTTATGTTGTCTCCATGTCACATTTTGGTAATTAGAGTATTTCAAACTTGTTACTATTATGTCTGTGATGGTGGTCTGTGATCCATGACCTTCGATGTTACTGTTGTAATTGTTTCGGGACATTGTGAACCGTGCCTAAATAAGACTGCCAACTGTATTAGTCTGTTCTCATGCAGCTAATAAAGACAACCTGAGACTGTGTAATTTATAAAGAAAAAGAAGTTTAATGGACTCACAGTTCCACATGGCTGGGGAGGCCTCACAATCATGACAGGAGGTAGAAGGCACATGTAACAGTGCAGCAGCAGCAGGCAGGAGAAGGGCCAGGAGGGGAAATGCCAGGCACTCATGAAACCATCAGATCTTGTGAGAACTCACTCACTATCACGAGGACAGTATGCAGGAAACTGCTTGCATGACTCAATTATCTCCACCACCTGACCCCGCCCTTGACACCTGGGGATTATTACAATTCAAGGTGAGATTTGGGTGGGGACACAGAGCCAAGCCAAACTATATCATAAACGTAATCAATAACTCTGTGCATTCAGACTGCTCCACCACTCAACCGTTCCCCATCCTTACTCTCCTTGTATCTCCCTTTTTCCTGAGACAAAACAATATTGAAATTAGGCCAATTAATAACCCTGCAATGGTCTCTAAGTGTTCAAGTGAAAGGAAGAGTCACATATCTCTCACTTTAAATCAAAAGCTAGAAATGATTAAGCTAAGTGAGGAAGGGAAGGCATGTCCAATGCCAAGATAGGCTGAAAGCTGGACCTTTTGTCCCAAACACCCAAGTTGTGAATGCAAAGGAAAAGTTCTTGAAGGAAATTAAAAGTGCTACTCTAGTGAACAAAAAAAAACCCCAAAAAACAAAAAAAAACAACGACAAAAACATGATAAGAAAGCAAAACAACCTTAATGTTAACACAGAAAATGTTTTAGTGGTCTGGATGGAAGATCAAACCAGCCAGAACATTCCCATAAGCCAAAGCTGAATCCAGAGAAAGGCTCTAACTCTCTTCAATTCCATACTGGCTGAGAGAGGTGAGGAAGCTTCAGAAGAAAAGTTTGAAGCTAGCAGAGGTTGTTTCATGAGGTTTAAGGAAAGAAGTCACCTCCATAGCATAAAAGTGCAACGCGAAGCAGCAAGTGCTGATGGAGAAGCTTCAGCAAGTTATCCAGAAGTCCCAGCTAAGAGCACTGATGAAGGTGTCTACACTAAACAAGAGATTTTCAAGGTAGATGAAACAGCTTATACTGAAAAAAGATGCCATGAAGACCTTGTATAGCTAGAGAGAAAACCTCAGAGCCCAGCTTCAAAGCTTCAAAGTCCATACTGACTCTCTTGTTAGGTGCTAAGGTAGCTGGTGGCTTGAAATTGTAGCCAAATTTCATTTATTATTCTAAAAATCCTAGGGTCCTTAAGAACTATGCTACTTCTACTCTGCCTGTGCTCTATAATTGGAAGAAAAAAGCCTGGATGGCAGAACATCTGTTTGTAGCATAGTTTACTGAATATTTTAAGCCCACTATTGAGACCTACTGCTCAGAAAAAGATTCCTTTCAAAATATTACTGCTCATTGACAATGCACCTGGTCACACAAGAGCTCTGATGGAGATGCACAAGGAGACGAATGTTGTTTTCATGCTGCTAATACAACATCCATCTTGCAGTCCATAAATCAAGGAGTAATTTTAACTTTGAAATCTTATTGGCCAGTCATGGTGGCTCATGCCTGTAATCCCAGCACTTTGGGAGGTTGAGGCAGGTGAATCACGAGGTGAAACCCCGTCTCTACTATAAATACAGAAATTAGCTGGGCATAGTGGTGCTTGCCTGTAATCCCAGCTACTCAGGAGGCTAAGGCAGGAGAATCACTTGAACTTGGGAGGCGGAGGTTGCAGTGAGCCAAGATTGTGCCACTGCACTCCAGCCTGGGTGACAGAGTGAGACTCCATCTCAAAAAAAAAAAAAAAAATCTCATTATGTTAGAAATACGTTTCATGAAGCTATAACTTCCCTAGATAGGGATTGACCTGATGCAACTGGGCAAAGTAAATGGAAAACCTGGAAAGGATTTACCATTCTATATCCCATTAAGGACATTCATGATTCATGGGAGAAGGTCAAAATATCAACATATTTGAAACAGGAGTTTGGAAGAAGTTGATTCCAACCCCCACGGATCACTATGAGGTGTTCAAGAATTCAGTGGAGAAGATAGCTGCAGATGTGGTGGAAATGGCCAGAGAAGTGGAATTAGAAACGGAAGCCTGCAGATGTGGCTGAATTGCTGCAATCTCATGATGAAACTGGAAGGGGTGAGGAGTTGCTTCTTATGGATAGAGGAGCAAAGAAAGTGGTTTCTTTAAGATAGAACATATTTTTAGTTAAAATGCCGTGGACATTGCTGAAATGACAGTGGAGGATTTAGAGTATTACACCAGCTTAGTTGATGAAGCAGTGTCAGTGTTTGAGAGGCTTGGCTCCAGTTTTCAAAGAACTTCTATTGTGGGTAAAACGCTATCAAGCAGCATTGCACGCTACAGCAAACGCTTTTATGAAGCGAAGTCAATGCAGCAAACTTCATTGTTGTCTATTTTAAGAAACTGCCACGGTCGCCCCAACTTTCAATAAACACCGTCCTATTTAGTCAGCAGACATCAACATCAAGGCAAGATCCTCAACTAACAAAAAGATTATGACTTGCTGACGGCTCATGACCTTTAACATATTTTAGCAATAAGGTATTAATCTTTTTTATTTTTTAGAGACAGGATCTTGCTCAGTCACCCAGGCTGGAGTATAGCGGCATAATCATAGTTCACTGTAGCCTAGAACTTCTGGGCCCAAGTGCTCCTCCTGCCTTATCCTCCTGAGTAGGTGGGATTATAGGCACAGGCCACCACTCCTGGATAATTTTTTATTTTTATTTTTTTTTATAGAGATAGGTCCTTACTATGTTGCCCAGGCTGATCTTGAACTCCCGGCCTCAAGTGATCTTCTTGCCTTGGCCTCCCAAAGTGCTGAGATTCTAGGCATGAACCACCATGCCCAACCTTAAAGTATTTTTTTAATTAAGACATGTACATCGTTTTTGTAGACATCATGCTATTACACGCTTAACAGACCACCGTGTAGTGTAAACACAGCTTGATATGCACTGGGAAACCAAAAATCCATGTGACCCAACTTATTGTGATATTAGCTCACTTTATGGCGGTGGCCTGGAACCAAACTCACAGCATCTCCTTGGTACACCTGTTGTGATGGTTAATATTGAGTGTCAACTTGGTTGGGTTGAAGGATGCAAAGTATTGTTTCTGGGTATGTCTGTGAGGGCGTTGCCAAAGGAGATTAACGTTTGAGTCAGTGGACTGGGAGAGGCGGACCCACGCTCATTCTGCGTGGGCACTATCTACTTAGCTGTCAGCATAGCCAGAATAAAGCAGGCAGAAGAACGTGGAAGGATTGGACTGGCTGAGTCTTCCAGCCTTCAGCTTTCTCCTGTGCTGGATGCTTCCTGTCCTTAAACATCGGACTCCACGTTCTTCAGCTTTGGGACTCTTGAACTTACACCAGTGCTTTGCCAGGGGCTCTCAGACCTTCGGCCACAGGCTGAAGCTGCACTGTCAGCTTCCCTACTGTTGAGGTTTTGGGGCTTAGACTGGCTTTCTTGCTCCTCAGCTTGCAGACGGCCTATTGTGAGACTTGTGATCGTGTAAGTGGATTCTCCGAATATATACGTCTGTCCTATTAGTCCTGCCCCTTTACAGAACCCTGACTAACACACCTATGTATGAATTCTTTAACCTTGCAGCAGTCCTGTGAGGCAGGTACTACTAGTGTTCTCTCAAGGAAATGGGCTACTGAGAGTGAGGAAGCCACCCATCATCCCACAGCCTGTAAGGAGAAGGACTGGGGTTCAGCCTCGGCTCCCTCCTTCATGGTCTGTACCCCATCATGACCCCGATTGCCCTTCCTGCATTACTAACCAGTCATACAGGTGTATTCATGTTCACGGAGCCCAGAGGAATGCAAAGAGCCTGAGACACTCTCCCTGTCCTCAAGGGACTTAGAGCTAACAACCCAAAGCCCTAACTTCTGGTGGTAAATGAGACCTGCAGGAAACTAGATTCATTCCTCCAAAGGAAGAGGTGATGTTCCCCTCCTAGCCTGGCTGCTCAGTGTCAGGGAGGTGGTGGCATTCCCTTCTCTGAAGGAGGGAGTGGGGTGTGAGTGGGTAAGTCCTGGACTCTTCCTGCTGTGGCTGGTCTCGACCAGAGCCTCGGTGTGTCCATGAAGGGGCACCCCTCTTCCCCAGCACCCCATTCTGGTGGAGCACCTTGGATGACGAGCTATGTTTTCTTTGATCCTTCCAGTTTAGCTTGCAGGTCCCAAGTGTGCTTTAGGATCAAAGCAATTGCATGGGTTTGAAACCATTTGAAGGTTTTCTGAATAATGTAAATTGTTCTTCTATCCATTTTGGGAAGGAGATAGGTGTTTCCTTCTGCTGGAGAAATATTTCCAAGACATTTTCCTCCAAGGGAGCTAATAAGACCCCAGGAATGCATGGAAACAAAGGAAAAAAAGACTCAGAAGACAAGAGAAAACAAAACGGTGTACGAAAAATTTTAGAACTACTCAAAGAAAGAAAATTTTAGAGAACCGTAGACTTGGCTGCGTCATGAGGCACCATTAATGCCAAACCTGGCACTTGACACGGAGGAAATTTCAGGCAACTTAGCTGAGGTCACCTGCATTTTCTACCCCATATTCATTCCATATTTATTTGCAGTGCTTTTTGCTTTTTGCTACCCTTTCTGCAATGCCTCTTGCATAGAGGTTTCAATACAATTTTCAAAAATATAATAAGTAAACTAATAAAATTAAAAAGAAGCTAACATTTCCATATTCCTGAATGCACACAGTGGTAAACAATGGTGTATTCACAAGATATCCCTGATTACAACTTTAAAAGTGGTCCTAGGAAGACTCTCTTTCTTTTGTTCCCTCCATATGAGGCTTCATGGCACAAGCAGAAACAAACTATCTTTCCCTTTCCGTTTCTTATAAAGGTATCTTGTGCAAATTTTTTTGTCGTAAGTCAACTTAAGAAGGCATTTGTATTTTTAGATATTTATGTAAGAGCAATCATAATTTTTACCCCACTCCAAATACCCCTAATGCCTCCCAATTATAGAAATAGTAAGTTCTGCCATCACATCCAGTTTGTTCAGCTGGAGACTTTTAATTTTAATTTTTTCAAATGTCTTGAACTTCCAACAGTTTGGCTACTCATTTGAAAGTATCCGTTAGCACAGCAGAGGGGAGGCTGTTTTATCAACAGCAGGCCATAGCTGAGATTGTGCCCGGGCTGCCTGTCTAGGCCATACCTAAATGAAGATTCCGTGCCATCTTCCTGAGTTCACACCAAACTATGTGTCTCTGCTCATGAAGCTTTTAGCAACTGAATGCCTATGGCCTCCCGATTTTTAATGCATCCAGTTCAAACCATCACAATCTTTGCAAGTCATTTGTAATATATTTATAGGAAACTATCATTCCATAGTGTTCTGAATTTCCTGCTTAGGATGCAATGGCAAAAGTCATTAAACATTAGCAGTAATAGTATTTTCACTGTAATAAAGTGTTAATTACTTCCACATGTTAATAGAGTTGAGGGATTTTTTGCTATTATTACTCTGCCTAAAATAATTTCCATGTGATAATTTTCCAGGATATCAAAAACTGAATAATTATGCACTAATTAAGAAAGTAGGGCCTGCTCTAGGAGTTAAGACTGCATTAATTTTAATGTTTTTACAGTCCTTTAATTGGAGAAAGGGCTGTAAATTGGGGAGCTGAAGCACTGTTCCTCCTTAAGCAGGCCTGCCTTTGCAATCTGCCTCCTATATACGGCAACCCAAGGTCAACACAAGTTTGCAAAATCCCTCTGCTCTTCATACGAAATGTATTGGTGGTGAAGCGTGCATCGATCACTCTGACAAGCATTTAACTCTCCAAGAGCACATGCTCTCACTTCTTAAATTATTAATTGCATTAAATACATTTTCATATTGTGGACGGTTTGCTACAAACTGTTTCCTGGTAGGGAGGTGCTGTCCCCCCACAGTGGGGACGACTCACCTTCTGTTGCTGCAAAGGACTCAGTGGTAGGTTGGCGGGGCTTGCAGATGAGCATGTCTGTCAACCCAGGGTTGGCCAAAGGAAGCAACCTCGGCGGTGGTGGTGTTCTTTTCTCTATGGCTTGCGAAGTCCCTTCGTTATCGTGTCTGTGTTATCTTCCTTGGTTGAGGCCAGTACTCAGGATGAGAAAGAGTGTGTCTTATGGACCCTCCATGGGGACCTTCCCCTCAATGTCCCAGCAGCAGCAGCTCCTGCCTTGTTAGCATTGGGTCAGGAAGGTGTCAAAGGGAGCTGGGCATTCATACAGGAACAGGTTTGTGAATAACAGTTGGATTCAGGGCATCATCACGATCTTGTAGGAGTCCTAATGTGCTATCTCATACAGCCATTTATTTTTTGAGTAGCTACATTGTGCTAGACACTGCAGCAGGGGAAAATTCCACATCACAAATTGGGCAGATTAAGTACTGGTGTCAGCCTGCCATTGCAGAAATAAGCTGTGGAAGGCCGCCTGCCCGGGACACGTGCGACCTCGACTGTGAAACCAGCTTACCTGCCAAGTTAGAGTCCGAGGTGGGCTGGTGCAGGGCACGCTGACAGAATCAACAGCAAGGTGGCTCGGGGTCCTGAAGGTGAGTGGGGATCAGGACCCGGGCTAGGAGGAGCAGGTTGGAGGGATGGTGCTGGATTCACTACCAGCGATTCTCAGACAAGTCACAGGGCACTGCAACTGTGGCCTGCCTGTTCCAAGTCCTGTTGCCTGCCTTCCTAAGGGGCTACTCTTGGCCCGTCTGAAAGCATCTTTGTTTTCAGGCTGTCATTTGGCTGATGAAGTCCAAGAAGGTGATAATGACAGATCGAGGTTTACACTTCTCTCTTATCAGTAACTTGGGAAATTAACATATTGGAATGCACTCCCTCAGTTTGTCCACTGTGGGTTTGTGTTGGGGACATCACTGAAATCCTAAACTGCAGAGTCTGCACAAAGACCTGGATGATTTCGGGGCAAAGGGAGTGCTGAGCAGAAGCATTTGATGTGGAAGCTTGTTGGGTTTAGGGAGGGTGAGAGTTTGCAGTGTGTCATGGATGCCATTGTCCAGCTTGGAGCCAGGGAGTCTTTCCCCTGGGAAAGGATGAAGCAGGTCCCCTGGGGGAAGAAGGAAACAGCATATCATAGTGGCCATAATCTGGTGGGGCTGGGCCCAAGTATTGTATCGGGCCCCGGTCACTGACATTCTTCCTGAGTATTCTTCTTAATGTGAATTTTGATTTTGGCCATGGGGTCATCTAATAGACTCAAGGAAACTGTCTTTTTTTTTTTTTTTTCTGAAAGCAGGATGTACATTTGTCACTTAGAGTGACTTTTAAGGGATGCAGGACAACTGCCAGCTGTGGACAAGATGACACTGGCTCTCCCTGAGAATCTGGGTCCCACAGCAGAAGCCTAGTTGTTGTGTGGATACTGGGAAGGCTACTCAGGGCCCCTCATTCGCAGGGGTGGGAATCTGTTCCTCTGGGTGATGACAAGTGGAATCTTTTGTTCCAAGGAGCCACATCCCAAGTTTACATCAAAACTTTCAGCAGTATCATTTTGGTCTTCCCACGGGGTGTCTTCACCAACTTTGACATAGGGCTTTGGGATCAAATAGTCCAGATGTCTGTCTTTTCTCTTTTCTTTTCTTTTCTTCTTTCTTTCTTTTCTTTTCTTTTCTTTCTTTCTTTCTTTTCTTTCCTCCTCCCTCCCTCCCTTGCTCCCTCGCTCCCTCCTATCTCTCTCTCCTTCCTTCCTTCTTTCCTTCCTTCCTTCCTTCTCTCTCTCCTTCCTTCCCCTCCTTCCTTTCTCTCTCTCTCCTTCCTTCCTTCCTTCTTTCTATCTCCTCTCCTTCCTTCTTTCTATCTCCTCTCCCTCCTCCCCTCCCTTCCTTCCCCCCTTTTTCTCTCTCTCTCTTTCTTTCCTTCTCTTCCTTCCTTCCTTCCCTCCCCTCCCTCCTCTCCTCCTTCCTCTTCTCTTCCTTCCTTCCTCTTCTTTCTTTCCTTCCTTCCCCTCCTTCCTTTCTCTCTCTCTCCTTCCTTCCCTCCCCCTCCCTCCCTTCCTCCCTTTCTCTCTCTCTCTTTTCTTTCTTTCTTCACATTCAGCAAATAGGTACAGAGTGCTTGCTGTGCATCAGGGATTGGTGTAGGTGCTGGGAGTACCAATGTGACCAAAGTAAAGGAGTGTGAGGGTACAGGAGGGAAGCAAGGCAGATGTCCAGTACAAAAGTGATGGCAGCAAGACCAGAGGTCTCTGGGAGGGACACACAGTATGGGCAAGGAGGATCAAGGAGGAAATGAAGTCAGGAGGTAACAGAAGGGCCTGGTTGTCCAGGGCCTGTGGGCATCGGTTAGAAAATTGATCCTAAGGTGTGTTGAGATGGTAGAGGGCAGAGGGTAACAGTTCCAGGCGACCCCTTCACTAGTCCAGGTGAGAGGATGGTGACTTGAATGTGGTGGGTGGGGTGGAGGCATAAGACGGGGTCAGATTCTGGGTCTGTTTTGGGAATCGGGCCTACTGAATGTTTGGTGGATTGGACATCAAGTCTGAGAGGAAAGAGGAGAAAGAGGCAACGCATGGTTGGCAGCTGGAAGGGTATATTGGCCACCTGCTGAGATGAAGGAAGTGCTTAAGGGCTTATCTGGGGAAGGGGAATGGGCAGCTGTGTTTTGGATGTGTTAGGTCTTAGTGTTCCTTGAACAGTGAGTGGAGATGTCAGCCAAGTTGCTGGTTATTGAGCCTGAAGCTCGAACTCTTAGGGGTCAAGTGTCTCTTAATGTTCTTCACAAAAACAAATGTCCTTTCCTCTTACACTTACTGACTTTTTTGAGGACTCTTTCCCTTCTGTGGTCAGCTGAGCATCTTGTCTTGGAATGCTTGAAGATGAATATCTGAGTGGGAAATAAAGCACTCCTTTATAATTGGCAATTTAGGTTCAGATTAAGGCAACTTTCCCCAGCATAGGGACTTTGGTTAACCAGACAACCATACTTTTCTTCCAGATGGGTTGGATGACAGAGGTTTTCCTCACATACACAGTTGATATTGCACTGTGAACACCTGGTTAACGATCCTGTCCAGCTCCTGAGCACTCACCTCACTGGATGTCGTCAATGCTTCTTACCTGCCGTGCTCATTTGGGTGGTTATAAGCTGCCTTTGACAGTACATTCTTAGAAGGCAGTGATCAGGTGACACAAACTGCTCTTGCCTTCTTTCCAGCGTCTGTCACCATGCCCTACGAACAGTGTGTGGTAAATGGTTGGTTGTTGGGTAGAGAGATGAATAAATGACTGTAGTAATTAAAATATAGAGTGATATGGTTTGGCTCTGATCCCCGCCCAAATCTCATCTCGAGTTGTGATCCCCATGTGTCAAGGGAGGGACCTGGTGGGAGGTGATTGGATCATGGGGTAGTTCCCCCGCGCTGTTCTCATGATAGTGAGTTCTCAAGAGCTATGATGTTTTATAAGTGTGTGGCAGTTCCTCCTTCACTCACTCTCCTTCCAGCTGCCTTGTGAAGACGGCACTTCCTTCCCCTTCACCGTCTACCATGATTGCAAGTTTCCTAAGTTTCCCCAGTGGACCTGTGAGCCAATTAAACCTTTTTCTTTATAAATTACCCAGTCTCGGGCAGTTCTTCATAGCAGTGTGAAAATGAACTAATACATAGAGGAAGACTTTCTCCTCACAAAAGAAAAAGAAAAACAGGTGTGTGCTTTTAATTTTGCTTAGCAAAACTCCACTCGTAATTCAGGGCTTTTTGACTTTAGAATCAATGGAAAGAAAATAGTCAGTAAATGTATTAAAGGGAAGATGTGGTTTGGGGTTTGGCAGTCTGGGTTCTAATGTGACAGTTGACCTGAAAGATCTATTGATGGTTTAAATGCCTGTATTTAGAGCATGAAGAGAGAGAGAGAGAGAGAGAGAGAGAGAGAGCAGGGGTGAACACTGCAAAATTATATAATAAAGAGCAGGAGGATGGTGATAAAGAAGTACCACATGACATAACCCCATCTTTAGCTGGATTCACCAGTGAGAGTGTTAATTTTTTAAAAATTCACCTCTGGCGCACAGAATTGTTTTAGTACTGGTCCTTGGTTTGTGAATCTCTGTCATCATTTGACCATGCATAGCCCTATTTTACATATGCATGGATTAATAACATAATGAACACCTAGAAACCCACAACTGACTGGAGACCTGGACTCTAGAAGAATGATAAGGACAGTCTCTGTGTGTGTCTATTGTCCTGAATGTGGCCACACTGGTGTGCCATGTTGTTGGGGCACATTTCCTGACAGTACCCCTTTGACTCCCCAGAGGGTCCCAATTTGGATGATGCACTTTTACAAGCATGCATTCATCCTTGCCCTTGCTTTATCTCCCCTGATGTGCCTCTACCTTGAATTGCATATTTATCGTTTCCTTGCTTTTTTACAATTTTTTTTTCCAAAACAAGTTTTCTACTGCATCCTGGATTGTTACATTTTTCCAAGGCCGTAGAGAACGAGAATTCAAAGAACAAAAAGCATTAGAAAATGTTTCTATGCTCCCATAACACGTGGGAGTGAAGGTCACTGGCGAGTCTTCCTCAAATCTGGAGTCAGGAGGTGTTAACCAAGGGCTCCGTGTGCTCTGTGTTAAATCCGTGTTAGTTTCCGTTGCTGTGTACCAGGGATTCTCATTTTAGAGAATGAGAACCTAACACGTATTTGTTTTTGGTTCCCACGGGAATCCAGAAAGGGAGAGAGTGGAGCTAGAGTGGCTTCTGAGTGGGTAGGAAGACTCATGACCTTGGCAGAACAGAAAGAGCCCCTGCCCACATTGGGGCTGCCCTGTGCCTCCCCCTGTGGGGGAGAGAGGGACTACCTGCTGGTAGGAACTCTCTGTCTCTTCTGCTAGACCCTGGCTCAGCCTCCGGGCTTCTGCATTTTGTCTGGGTGGAATCATCCACATCAGAGCCAACTGAGTGTCTGATTTAGCGAGGGGTGGATTCTTTCTAAAATTTGAAAGGTTCAGCATAAATTTCTGAGAGCTGCATTTTCTGGGATTCTTGGATCATCCTAGGGAAGCGTCTTTTGTTGCATAATATGTCAGGATGGAGAGGAATGTCCATGCCAATGCACTGTTGCAATGTCCTAGTGAATTTTTACTGAGTGCTACTAAATGCCAGGCTTGAGATCTAAAACCTGACAAGATCCAATCTGTCCCCCAGGATGTGGCCAGGATGGAGGTGGAGATGGCCTGCTAGACAAAAAGGAAATGGCTAGCTGTGCTAATGCTGTGCTGGCACCAGAATGCAACGGGCACATTGTTTTGTCTGGGGAGAGGAAGGGAGTCCCAGGAGGAACTCATTGGGTATATTGGGGGATGCCTGGGTATTATCTGAGTGGGAGGGTTTGCTTCATGGACCCAGGGACTGAACCCTGCTCCACACTGGGTGTGACTTTAAAGCCTCACTGTCCTCATCCTTTAAATGAAACACAGATGTGGTACATGAGGTCAAGGTTACTTTTAGGTCTAGCATTCTGTGTGTTTTTAAAGTCACTACCTTGTTGCCTCCCAAGCTCATGACCTCCAAATTTCCCAAATAATTAAAAAGTACATGTGTGCATACAAGACACCTTGATGGAGGGTTGCCGCTTGCATTTGCCTGGAAAACAGATGGGATAATAGGATTGCTGGAAAGTAAGGGCTGCCCCTTCCTTGAGAGAAAGCAGTAGCCTGCTGTGGATGCGGGGACATCTTCAGACACCATCTCTGTCTCCAGAAATGGTCAGTGACTTTGATTCACTACACAAAGCAGTCACCCTGGCTGGGAGCCAGTCAGGGTCCTGAGGCTGCAGTGAACTTGAAGATGTCAGCAGGGCCTGGCATGAAGATGCCTTGGACCCATGCCCACCCTGGTTAGTGGGAACCAGCCGGGGAGCACCTGAGGCCCCCGTTGGCAGGGCTCGTGAATGCCTCTTTAAGAAAAGGCAAGCTGCCAACCACAATGAAATATGCAATTGTCCATCTGTTACTCAAATTAAAATTTTTTTCCCTTCTATTGCCAAAAATTTCTGTAACTACTGTCCAGTGCTCCTAACCTTTGAGTGGGTCAGGAGAGTAGGGGACTCAAGAGGCAAGAGGTTATTATTTGCAGGGAACAGCTGGATTTAGGGGCAAGGACTCTCACTGGTATGAAGGAGAGAAAGGTTGAGGGTTCCAGATGAATTCAAGAAAAATACCATCATCTTTTAGAAATAATTTTGAGAACTTTATAAATCACCAACTGTTTCTTGTCAAAAATCAACTGGATTCTTAAGAGGTCATTTTCCTCCTTTTCTCCCAGATAAGTTCATATTTCTACAGGCCCCTAGAGGGACTGGGGCTGGGGTTTGCCTCAGTGATTCACCTTTATCAATAAAATAATATGTGTGTGTATAAAGTATTAATTATATTTATGTATAAGAACTTTGTTTTATATAGAAGAATTTACTCTTTCTCACACCTAAAACAAGATTCACGTAAAACTCCGAGACTCAAGTCTTACTTTGTCTCACATTTCTGTCCCCTTCCCCTCCTTTTTTTTGTAGTAAGATCTACTACTGGCACTAATTTTGAGGCAATTATTTTCTTCTTTCTCTTCTTCGATGAATATTCATGCGTATGGAATAATCTTGAACATTGCAGAAGGAAGTCAGACATGTCAGGCAGAGGTGCTGAATCTCTGGTAACTGAAGCTATCCAGAAGAACTAGGCGGTTAAGAACCAAGCAGGGGGGAGCCGGAAAGCAGCACTCCTGGGCTTCTTGCTCCATGACGCTGGGCATGGTACCCAAGGAGTTTGCCACAGTCGTTTGCAGGGAGAGTTTCCAAGAAGTCTCCAAGGACGGGATGAAGTGGAGACCCAGAAGTAGGGGCTGGGAGAAAGAATTTGTTTTTCCTCCCACCTTGTCTCCCCCAGTGTGTTGATGGCAAGTGCAAGCTAGAGGGTGATGCCACAGGCTCCCGACAGGCACCGGGAATGAGTGCAGGACAGGGGTGAAGTAGGTCCAGAAGGAAGCCAGAAAACAGCGACTCTGGGAATAGAGGAGAACAAAGTCTGGTAAAGATGGGAGGTGGTGTGTCTCACTGCGTTTCCCCCCATCTGTTCCAGAAAATCGTAATTCATAAAACCATTATTTGATCTTGTCTTTTATTGCCTCTCTTTGCTTTGAGATGATATCTATGTTCAAATACCTCCTATTAAGATATCCTCCCTCAATGGTGGGGCTCCTCATTGGGTAGCATCTTTCTCACTCTCCTTCACAATCAAGCTTTTTGAGAAATGGATGTTTTTATTCAGTATTTACTTCTTCACGTCGCTTTTCACCTCACAACCCACTGTAAATTACTGGATTTAACTTAAAGTTGATTTGTATCTAACTAAAACTAACATTCTAAGCGACACTTTTAAAGTATTTTCTCTGACCTCTGTTATGTGAATACACTAAAAGTCATTGAATTGTAAACTTTAAATGGTAAGGAGATTAAAAGGAATGTGAATTATATTGAATAATGCCATTTAAAAAATTTAACATGCCTTAACATTTTTCTCAAAATGAAAGAGCTATAACATTTTCAACGTAAAATTTGCATATACTTATTTAAAAAACATGAAAAATCTGAAACAATGAAAAAAGAACAATTTCAACTACATAAAATAGCAATAGTTATATTTATTATATATTGCTTTCTTTTAGAACTCTATGTAAACACATATAAGTTATATGAAGACACACATTATATATATACCTGAACGTATACATATGTACATACATTTACTTTGCATTTTCTATATAATATGTTGTAATATGCATTATATTGTATGTGCACATGTGTATATATTGTATGTGTGTATACATATGTAGAGAGAAGGAGAGAGAGATAATGTGTATAGTTTTATCTTTTAAGCTACAGTTGGCATTTGTAGTGTCACAAACAAACTGGGAATTATTTGCTCTTCTTCTACTCTTTTGAGGGAGTTTTTATAAAATTGATATTATTTTCTTCCTAAATGAAAGAATTCAACAGTAAAGTCATCTGGGTCTTGTATTTTTTTGTGGGGAAATTTTTAAAGGATAATTCAGTTTCGGTTATTGACACATAACTATTCTGATTTTATGTTTCTTCTGGTGTCAGTTTGGTAGGTTGTATTTTGAAGGTAATTTGTCCAGTCTATATTTTCAAATTCACTGGCAGAAAGGTATTCATAGCACCATCTTATTTTCTTTTTAATGTCTGTAGAACCTGTGTTGATGACCCCTTCTGTATTCCTGATACTACATAATTTTAATTTTAAAAATTGTTTGATCTTCTAAGGTCTTGGAGATATTATTTTTTTCCTCAAAAATGCCAAATAAATTTTACTTATGTTTGCTTTACATTTCATTGATTACTGCTGTCATCTTTATTATTTCCTTTCTTCTGCTTTCCTTGGAGTTAATTTGCTGGGTTTTGTTTTGTTTTTGTTTTTGTTTTTAGACAAGGTCTTTCTCTGTTGCCCAGGTTGGAGTGCAGTGGTGTGATCATAGTTCACTGAAGCCTCAAGCTCTGGGTCTCAAGCAATCCTTCTGCCTCAGCCTCCCAAATAGCTTGGACCACAGGCGTGTGTCACCATGACCAGCTAATATTTTTTACAAGTTTTATGTAGGGACAGGGTCTCCCTACATTACCTAGGCTAGTCTTTAACTCCTGGGATTAAGCAATCCTTCTGCCTTGGCCTCCCAAAGTGCTGGAATCACAGGCATGAGCCACAGTGGTTGGCATAATTTTCTGCTTTTTCTTTTTCTTCAGAGGGATGTTCAGTGTTCAATTTCAAGTCTTCTTTCTTTTAATATATATTTAAAGTGACAAATTTTCCTCTGAGCATTACTTTAGCTACATTTTATATATTTTTGTTTGCTATCTTCAGTTCAATATAATTTTACATTTATATTTACTTAGGTGTTTTTTTTTTTTGTATATGGCTTTATTTCAAGCCATTGGAGATTTTTAGTTGTCTATTATTTTCTAATTTATGTACACTATGGACAGAGATTATGCTCTGAATTATTTTAATCATTTAAATGATTTAATTTAATTAATTTATTTTAATCATTTAAAATGATTAAAATAATGATTAAAATAATTGTAATTGGCATAAGGTATATTTTGGTATGTACTCCATGTGCACTTGAAAAGAATGCTTATTCTAACATAATTGGGTACAGTGTTCTGTGAATGCCAATTAGGTGAAGTTTCTTATGCTGTTAAAATCTACATTATTACTGGTTTTTCTCACTTCAGTTACTTGAGGGTATGCTAAATATCCAACTGTAATTGTAGATTTCACTATTTTCCCTTTTGATTCTGTTACTTTTTGTTTCATAGATTTTGAAGCTATATTATTAGGTACATGCACATTTATGATTGCTATTTCTTCCACATGAATGAACTCTTTAAAATTATGATATATTTCTTTTTATCTCTGGCAATAATCCCATTCTGAAATCTGATTTTTCTTATTTTAATATATACACAACAGTTTTCTTTTAGTTAGAGTGTGTATAATATGTGCTTTCCCAGCCTTTTGCTTTAAGCTTTCTGTGTTCTAATACTTAGGATATATTTCTTAAAGTGTCATGAGATTGGGTTATTCTTATTTTCATGTAGTCTAACAGCTTTTTCCTCTTCATTTTATTAGAAGACTTTATCCACTGACATTTTGTGTAGTTGCTTATGTATTGAGGTACAAATCTACCATCTTAACATTTTAAAAATGTTCCTTTCTTAAAAATTTATCTTTTATTATTAGTATACTTAGAAAGAACTTCCTTACTCTAAAAATATTCCTGTATTGTCTTCAATTAACTTCCGTCTTCTTGAAATCCATTTCTCTTTGCCATTTTATTCACTGAGATATCTAAATGTGCCATGTGCTTTCAAACCATTCTCCTCTGATTGAACCCACTCTTCAGTCTTCTTTGTATAGTTTTCTTCGTATAGCTGACCCTGAATATTTGTCATGTCTCAGGATCCCCTCCTTGGCACTCTTTTCTTTGACTCTCCAAATTATCCCTGGGCAATCTTATATGTTCTCATGACTTCTGCTCTCCTATTACTATCTTTTAATATGCGATAAGCTCCAGACATGCGTTTCTGACTGCCTTGAGGATTTCTCTATCAGTATATCCTTTAGGCACATAAAAGTCTTTGTGACCAAAACTTAACTTACAAATTGCCTTTCTACTTCTACCAGACCTGGCCCTCCTCCTTTGAGACCTCTATTATTGGCAAATTACATCACTTTTAATACAGTTATTTGAGCCAGAAATCTGGAAGTCATCTCAAGCTTCTGCCTCTTCCTCACTCCAGATAGTTTCTCGGTTAAACTCCTGACTAGCTGATACCGTTTGACTCCGTCTCCACCCAAATCTCATCTTGAATTGTAGCTCCCATAATCCCCCACGTGTCATAGGAGGGACTCCGTAGGAGGTAACTGAATCAGGGAGCGGGTTTTTCCCACACTGTTCTCGTGATAATGAGTAAATCTCATGAGATCTGATGGTTTTATAAAGAGCAGTTCCTCTGCACATACTCTCTTGCCTGATGCCATGTAAGATGTGCCTTTGCTCCTCTTTCTCCTTCTGCCATGATTGCAAGGCCTCCCCAGCCATGTGGAACTGTGAGTCCATTACACCTCTTTTTCTTTATAAATTACCTAGTCTCAGGTATGTCTTTACTAGGAGCATGAGAACAGACTCACACACTAGCCTCTTAACGGAGGCCTCTATTTCACCCCCCTCAAGTCGTGTTCTCCTATGGATAATGTTAGATTTCTGCTTAGTCAGTGATTTTCATTATACAAAGGGGGAGTTTAGCCTGTGGCTTCTGAGCCTTTGCTGATGTGGCCTCTGCTTCTCTCTTATGCCTCCCTGCATGGACCTCACACTGCATCCTATTGGTACTGCTCACACAAGCCTGCACTTTTGCATGTGACACCCACTCATGCACCATAAAATTCCATCTGGAATGCTTATCCTCTTGTTCAAGAATTCTAACTTCTCTTTTTCTTCAGGTATCAACTCAAGCTTTGCCTCTTCCAGGAAGTCTCTTTTGATCTCAACAGACCTATTTAGCTGTCTACCTTGTCTTGTGCTCTCCAAACTCCTCATCTGTTCCTCTGTTATGGCACAGACATAGTGCTTTAAAACACTGCCTGTCTTCCCCACTAGATCCCAAGCCCTAGGCTGTATTTCCTCAATGTGCTCATGTTCTCAGTATGCAAGCACATATTGGATACGTGATACTTGTTTGATTATTGAAAGAATAAAAAGAATGTTAAAAATATTATTACCAGAGCTATTCAACTCTCATTTTTTATTGACAAATAGGTTCAGATATATTTTTGGTAACACATTGAACACAGGTATTTCTGTGCTTTCATTTAACTTTCATTATTTCAACAAACATTTATTGAGTACCCATTATGTATACCATGGCTTTTTCACTGACCAGCAGTGTATCCTGCTGTTTTTGGAGTTGTGTGTTATAATCATGCTGTGATTAATCATCTCTATCTCATAGGTGAGGAATATAAAACAAAGAATCGGTAAACTAGTTAACCAACCTCTTCAACCAGGAAGTAGCAGGTTTAAAACGATCACAAGCCATTTCAGCTTACTCTGCTCATGTTTTTCTTTTGAATGACTCTGTTTGAAGCCTCAATACTTAAATCGATTAATTAAAATAATAGTGAATGACAGTCCTGGCTGCACATTTCTTTCAGCTCGGTTTTCCATCGATAATGGAGTCTGGCTTTGACAGTAATCATGGTGGCTCTTTAATGAGTATCTGTCACTGGAATAGATATTTGCATCTGTATCTGTTGCCTCATTTATTGCTTCCAGCCTTTGAGGAAGAGGTATTTCTAGCCCCATTTTGGCAATGAGGATATGGAACTCCTGAGACCAGTTAGGGGAGTTGCCAGAGGCTGCCAAGATTGGGAGGGGCAGAGTAAGAGGTCACCTCTAGATCTGCTTTGCCCTAAAGCTATAGAATTTCCTTGGGTGATGCTGCTTCTAGTCAGCCATTCCATCTTCGAGGACACAGACGTGGGCCCAGTATGCTGGACTCTACACAGCAGAGTCCAGCATACTTCCATATGTTAAGTCAATGCTTGTACAAACGCGGGGCGGTGGACGATGGCAGTGTCTGCCTGATGGTGTTCAAGCAAGGAGAGGGAACACAGGTCCCACTGCTCGTGCTGGCGGATAATCTCCCTGGGGCTGTGGACATCAATGTTTATTCTACCGGATCTCTGGCTGGCTTGGAATCTGTCAGTAATAAGGGGTTAGGGTTTCCACTCCGAGGTTTACCTGGATGAATGGCGTTACCCTTCAATGGTTAAAGTAATTTCTCTCCAACAGAGAGGGCTTTTTTCTCTAATGGATAGTAGCTCTTTCCCCTGAAGCAGCTCAGCTGTGGAGTGAATCAGGGCTCACTCAACTCTCCCAAGTGGGAAAACATAAATGAGGGGCGGCTGTCGTAGATGCTGAAACTTCTCCACCACCTCGATGTGGAGAGCACAGGTTCGTTGTCATCGACGGGCCGCAGAAATCCTGGTGGTCTCCTGTGTCCCACCTCTCATCAGGCTTTAGGATGCCTGAAGAGGTAGAACCCCCTGCTAGGGCATTTAATCTTTCCGAGGGAGAGCAGTGCCACAGTGTTCCACGGTGGTGGAGTTACTTACCTGGAGCAGGAGAAGTCAGGATTATTATTATGGAAAATGGAACGCTTCTCCCTATCTGCTGAGGAGGAATTGCTATGTGTGGACGCTGTCTCACTCTTTAAGTACCTTCAAGGCCGTTGCCCTCTTTGCTAAGCCTGCTTACATGGAAAAATTACCCTTGTTTCCTTTTTTGGAAAACTGTCTTTTCCAAGGTGGATTATGATTTGTCCAGTTGCACCCCAAGCACTAATCCTTTAATGTAAAGAATGATTAGGATGAGTAGTGAGGATAAAACGAGATTAAGAAACAAGGCTCATGACTTAATTCTTAACAGTAAAACTATGAACGGAATCAATAAGACCACACGTATGATAATGAAGCTAGAAATATTGACACTGCTGCCAGGGCCTAGTTTTACATTAAATAGGAACTGTTCCCATTTATGCAAGAGAGAAAACGTCTCTGTAAAAACATCGTCAATGGCCCTTTGAATTTAACTGTATTTTTCAGATCCAGAAATGTAAGTTTCTGAGTTTATGGGGCTGGGGAAGAAGGTTCGTGTATAGCAGTGAGGCAATGGAAGGACTTATTCCAGGACTGAGATTTCAGAACTGCACACATTGCTTTGCAGTACCTGTTTCATTAATTCCGCTATTCCAAGGAGCTTTTTGATGCCAGAAAAGGCCAGGTGTGACAGTTATGTCTTGAAGGAAGTCAGAATTTCAGTGGAAATTCCGTGGAATTTAGTGGAAAGAGCTAACTCGTGTTAGAAACCCAAGCCAAGTCCTGGCCTGAACTGAGCGCTCTGTGACCTGGGCAGCAGGCCAGTGAGCTCCCAAACTGCAGGGCTTATTTTATAAAGTGGGATGGTGCCTGCAACAGAGGGTTGTTATGGGCCTAGGGTGAGAGATGTGAGGAAGGAACGGAATACCAGGCCTGTCCCATAGTCATAAATATCACAGTAACCACTGTCACCTCGACCGGTAATCACATTCACCTGAGGTATTTCCTAAGGTCCACAGTTACAAAGACAACAGCCAGGCTGGGAAAGAGCTCACTGGGTGCGGGCAGCTGGAGTTCTAGACCTGGCTTTCTTCCTCTAATCCTTAACTCTCTAAATCTCATTTTCCTCATTGGTAAATTGGAGGGGTTTGGACTAGATAATCACTTTTATTGCTTTAATATAATACAGTTCAATGGTTTTTAAAAAATTCACACTTCACGTCATAATAGCAGTGCTTGGCATGTTTAGTGGAAATGAATAAAAAGGCTTTAAAAAATAGGCACTGCTAGGATAGTTTGTGATAATTGAGGCCATTATAGGTGGAAATGAGTCACGAAGAGAAGAGTTTTTGGTTATTTTTCACTTGACCAATTGGAACCATCCTTTTCTAGAATGTTTGCTGGGGGTTGGGCAATTGAATTTTAGCTCTTGCCGTCCCATGTGACAGCAGGTCCAGTCTTCCTGTTGACAAGCAAGTTGCTTGCTTTCATGCTTCTAGACCATGTTCCCGCCAGTAACCAGAGGAACAAGGGCAGTGCTCCGTTTGTAATTCCTTCTGTTAACTGGGCGATCAACACATCCCTGGGCAGGCAGAGCAGAAGAGGTGGGTGAAATGCTTCGAAGAATTTCTGTCAGGACTGAACATGACAAAGGCATAAATGGAAATCCACAAAAGAAGTTCTGGCCGGGCATGGTGGATCATGCCTGTAATTCCAGCACTTTGGGAAGCTGAGGTGAGCAGATCACCTGAGGTCGGGAGTTTGAGATCAGCCTGACCAACATGGAGAAACCCCATCTCTACTGAAAAATACAAAATTAGCCAGGCATGGTGGTGCATGCCTGTAATCCCAGCTACCTGGGAGGCTGAGGCACAAGAATCACTTGGACCTGGGAGGCGGAGGTTGCAGTGAGCCGAGATCACGCCACTGCACTCCAGCCTGGGCATTAAGAGTGAAACTCTGTCTCAAAAAAAAAAAAAAAAGAAGTGCTAGTGATGAACAAGCATGAGCAAATGTACACATTCACAAATGACTACGCCAAAGGAAATTAAAGCAACCGGAAGTGAGCAGATAGTGTTTCTAAATATGATCATACAAGGAGCCGGGCTGGCCAGGGTTGAGTTGTGTCTGTCCTACAAGACCATATGTTGGGAGTCCTAACTTCCAGGGCCTCAGAATGTGACTTTACTTGGAGATGAGGTCTTTATAGAGACAAAAAGTTAAAACGAGGTGATCAGGGTGGCCCCTAATCCAGTAGGACTATTGCCCTTGTACAAGAGGGAAATTTGAACACGGAGACAGACATGCATGGCGGGAAGATGATGGGAAGATCAGGGAGAAGACGTCATGTCACTGGAATGCTGCGTCTATGGGGCAACATAAGTCACGTCACTGGAGTGTTGTGCCTGCAGGCTAAGCATTGCCAGGAGACGCCAGAAACTAGGATGAAGGAAGGATTCTCCTCTAGACCCGTCAGAGAAGCCTGGTCTTGCCAACACCTGGAGTTTGGATGTCTAGCCTCCAGAACTCCGAGACAGTGTACGTGTGTTGTTCTAAGCCCCCAGTCTGTGGTACTTTGTCACGGCAGCCCTAGGAAATGTGTACAGGTGTGATGATACCGGCAGATTCCTATACTACCGTCTAGAGGAGGAAGTGATTGTCCTTTCTGGAGAGCAATGTGTCAACATGAGTCAAGAATCTTAAAAGTGATGATCAAAAGGAAATATTTTGAGAAATAGGGATTTCTGTGTAAGAACGAGCATGAGGTACATGTAATAGCAAGAGGAAAAATAAGAGAGACCCAAGCATGAGTGGGCATTGGCCAGGGGAAGGGAAGGGGAGAGCAGAGTGGAAAGAGGAGCTTCCAAGGCAGAAGGAACAGCTCAAGTAACGGCTCCGAGGCTAAGAGAAGCTGTTTGGTTACTAGAAGAAGCTTCCAGAAGCTCTCTTGCCAGGGTATAAGAAGAGAGTGAAGGGTGGCATTTGGGAATGGGCTAGAGAAGAAAGAAGGTGACAGATGACCTTAACCCAGGGTCTGCCTTCAGAAGTTGGGATTTCATTTTAAATTCATCATGACTCCTTGGAAGGAATTTGTGCGAGGAAGTGATAACACTGTATTCACTGCTAGGTTTAAAGTCCTTCCATTTGCTCTCTGGAGAATGGACAGGAGGGAGTTAAGCCTCAGGTGGGACGAGCGGGCAGGGGGCCACTGTAGTAGCTACAGAGAGTGGACAGTGGCAGGGGACATGGAGGGAACTGGACCTGCTCACCATAGGTGTTGGTAGTAGGCCCTACAGATCTTGGGGATGAACTGGAAGCACAAGGAAGCAATCAGGGAAGACACCTGGATTTTCAGCTCGAGAAACCAGCTGGATTCTGTTATTACAGGTGGGAAAACAGGGCTGGGACTACAGAGTTTGGGGGCACGGCAGGAGGTTCAAAAGGTCCGGTTCACATATGTAAATTTCAAGTTGAGATATCCAAGTAGAGGTCACAAGTGAAAGGTAAGCACAGATTGGAAATAAACTTTGGGTCTAGCACACAGGTAATATTTGAAATCATGGAAATGGATGCCATGAGCTGGGAACTAAGAGAAAGAAGATAAAATGGAGACAAGTGATGTCACAGTGCTTCCCATGAAAACTCAGGACTCAGAATATGCTAGCTCTCAGAGAATTAAATATTTGGAACTAGAGAGTAAAAAAATACCTGCATGGTATGGGCTCTACCATAATGGAAATGGTACAGGATGCCACGTTTTGCAAAGGCCTCCCAGAAGCTGGCTCTATGCAGAAGACATTGACCACTTTTGAAGGATAGGGAAACCTTTCTGTGTAAGTTGCTGTTATGGGAATCAGAAGTTTGTCCTTTGGAGCAGAGGCAATTCGAAGGAGCAGGCATCAGTCATTCTCAGATACCTGTGGTTAGTTCTGGTCTCTGATTCTCTAAGCCATGGAGGAAAGCCTCAGAAGGTATTTTTTAAAACTTCAATATGAAGAATAATTTCCCCTCTTCTTCTTCACTAGCCAACTAGCATCTATTAGACAGTACACCCCAGCCTCTCACTAGGTGTTCCAGGCACTTCATCTCTTTTAATCCAATTATTAGGGTTATCGCTGGAATGGATTCCTGCACAAACCAGTAAGTACTTCATCATCAGAATTAGACTCCACAGATTTCTTTTCTGCAGGATATGATTTTTTCCCATGTAAAAATAAGAGTCGTGAAGTCAAATACATTTGAAAAATGAGGATCTAAATACCTTGAAAGATTATTCTTTACTGCAGACCTTCTCAGAACCTTTCATCTATCAGTGGGCCCTGAGAGGAAAAGCTGGTATGCCTCAGATTGTTTGATTTTTTTTCACCAAGCATTTCATGGAATTTTCATTCTAAGGAAAACACAGTGGGCACTGCTGTTTCGCATTATTATAGCTTTGTTAATGTCAACCATAATTTTATTTCTGGAATGCGCTTTTACCTCTGGTTTCAGGGGGATTATTTTGAACTGCAAGAGAAACATCATCAAGGGTCCAACAGACAGAATGTTAAGACTTCAATAGTAAGAGGTTGTTTTACAGCTATGCATGATTACAGGCATTTTCAAACATTAGATGATTCATGGTATGCCAAAGCCTGAAAATTAGAAATCCAGTTGCAGATTTACAGATTAGAATCTATGCCTGAGCATGGTTTAGGAGCTACACAGATGTGGATGGTTGTCTCTTCTGCTCGGGTAGGTAGAAGTACAAATTCTTCAGGAAATGCCAACTGCATGTAACTCACCTTTCAATGCAGTGGGATTTTTTGTTGCTTGCTAAGAAAGCAGAAGCCCCATTTCCTGAAGATCTGAGCAAATGATATATATCTTTCCCCTCCGCCTGCTGAAACAAACAGTATGACATCTAGTTGGTGGTCAGAAGTCCCTGCTGTTGGGGAAAATGGTGGGAAAGTTAACAGAGACAGGTTACATAATGGCTAACAGTCACATTGCTCAACTTTTTTTTCCCCCTGCTCCAATTTCTCTTTTGCCATTGCATTAATTAGAAATTTAGGTAAATGACACAAGTGCCCCAATTTTTTATATCTGCCAGGAGAACAATTAGGCCATTAGAAGTAACAAATGGTCTGGGCTCATGCTGCCTGTTGAAAATTTTCAAGCTACATTATTTCTGACAAGAAAAAAACAAATAATAGTTGTTTTGGCCAATTTTTACCATAAGCAATGTCAGCTTTCGCAGATGCAGCCGGCCCTGGCTTTCTCTCTGTTGTCATGCCTCATTAAAGTATGCTGACTCTCGCGGGTTCTCATTCCTTTAGGTAAACAGTTATTTACATGAACTGCGACATTTTTCTTTGGTGACAATTTCTAATTGTTCAGGCAACCAAGGGTGATATATTAAACACTTGGAAAAGGCTTCACCTGTGAAACAAATTACTTTAAATTAACTGTCCTTTCAAAAGAAAGGCAAAATTTCAAGATGGACAAATTAGACCCTTCTCAGGCACATATGGTAAGTGTTTCAAACACGTCCCCTCTGGCCCCCACTCCAGAGAACAATTCTTCATGATGGAGTGGAAGACTTCCTGGCTCATCTGGGGGTCCTTTCCATGCCAGCACTTGCCTGCACTGTGCTCAGAAGGGATCTTGCAGGGCTGAACGCCCGTGCAGTTCTCTCAGCGTCTGTGGCTTCACTAATTCCTTTGCTTCGGAAGTTTAACTCTTTCGAAGCCTATGTTGATACAGGTCTCTCTCTGCAAACTCTTCAATCTTTTGTTGCCCTTCCTACGTGATTTCTGGCAACTTCAGAGGTCATCGAGTACCTGCATAAGTCTCTCCATGGGCCACACCCATGTGTCTTCTCTGCTGTGTCAAGTGTCCGTCCTGGGACAAGACAGGATAAGGTAAAATTAATCACCAACACCTAATTCTGGAGTGTTTGTTCAGCTTAGGGTACTGGACCAGGTGCATTGAAAGAAGCATATTAAAATTCAAGGTCAGATCCCTAGCGTGCTGGATCAAATAGTGTCCCCCTCTAAATTCATGTCCATCCAGGAACCTTAGAATGTGACCTGATTTGGAAATCGATTCTTTGCAGAGGTAATTAGTTAAAATGAAGTCATAATGGAGGAGGGTGGGCCCCTCACCCGATATGACTAGTGTCCTTACAAGAAGAAGAGAGACACAAAGACACATTCAAAGACGAAGGCAGAGACTGGGGGGGAGGCGTCTACAAGCCAAGCGACACCAAGGACTGCTGTGCCCACCACAACCCGGGAGAGAGGCTTGAACTTGCTTTCCCTTTGAGCTTCCAAAAGGGTCCACCAGCGCCAAGGCCTTCACCTGAGACTCCTGGCCCCCAGAACTGTGAGGGAGGAAGCTTCTGTTGTTTGTTTTAGGTGCCCCCAGGTTTGGTGAGTTTGTTGTGGCAGCCACGGGGAAACCAGAACACCCGATTGAAACAAACTTAACTGGGAAGGGAATAATGTTCTCAGCACCCAACGGTGCAGAGGGGCTGCAGAGGGAAAATGCTGTAGGATCCCAGAAGGCAGATGCCAGGGAGGTTAAGGAGACACCAGGCAGGGGCAGGAAGGAGCAGGGCACCAGGATGCTGGGCAGAACCATGGGACGTGGCTTTAGATGGGAGAGTGGGGTGAGCTGGGATGGGGTCACCGTGAGATGAAGCTGAGCAGGAGGTGGCAGCGAGACTCCACGTCTGTCTAGCCATGTCCATGAGCACTGGGGTTCCTGTCGCTGCAAACACAGTTATTTGGGCCTGTCCCAGAAGATCACAACTTCCCATGCTTTTCAGTCCCTTCAAATCTACGCATCACGTGTCCCTCTTTAACAGTTTTCCATTTAGTGCTATTTGAATGAATTTTTAAAAGAAGCACAAATATTTTTGACATGCCAAATGAGAGAATGCTTTTAATATAGTTGGGGAAATTCAATGAGCATTTATTTGCTGCTACTCTCTACGGTGAACACAAGCAGATTAAGTGATACTTAAAATGGGTGTGACTTCAATGCCTGTTTCTGCTTCCTGTTGATGTTGAGTGTACAAAACCCCAAGCTGACATCCATCTGCCTCTTAACCTGTGTCATGGACGAAACCACGAGGAGACCTGGACTGAGCGTGGAGCTGCTGGTTTCTGCTGCTGCCCTGGTGATTAAAGTGTAGGCCCTGCTGGGTCTTCACTCACTCGGCCTTGAGTTGAGAAGTAATCTCTATACTTGTTTGGCCTTCCATTTCACTGCTCATGCAAAGCGGCAAGGACTCTTCCTATGTCTAGGGGAGACTATGTCTTTGCCCACATTATATCATAGTGAGAACTTGAACTAGCAAATAAGGACATGGTAATGCTGAACTTGCAGGCTCTTCTTTATTTCAGGGAGTTGGTTAGCATTATCTGAAACAACAACCAGAAAAATATTAGGAAGCTGGAGGAACAGGCAATGAAGACTCAAACGTCACTGTCTTCTCTGAGGTCCAAGTGCCCACTGCAGAATTGGACAAATATGTTCTCCCACAAAGAATGACATCTTGCCTGGGAAGGGTGGTTTGGACCAGGTCAAGCCTAGGGACTAACCTCTCTTTCCAGCGGGGTTTGCTTTGTGGACCACGGGAAGAGAGACAGGTTTCTCAAACCAAACTCTTACATGCAAACAGCTGTGAGATGTTGCCCAGTTTGCTCTCCTGCTTTGAGAATATCAGAGTGCAGATGAAGATTTGCCCCAGAAAATGGAAAGGCAGGAGGGAGTTGCCTAGGGTCTGAACATTTCTCCAAGAATTTCTGTCCAATTGCTTAGATTTCAGAAACAAATTCTGCTGAAACAGCCACGACAATGGCTGTGTTGTGACTATAGATTTCTATTTGATTTATTTTTCTGTTGGGTTTATAACTATGGTAATAAATACTTGTCCTTCTGGGTTACTGGAATCAAGTTGCTGGGGTAAATTTACCCCGGGCTCACCTGAAACTACTGCCTAAGTCTCTGAACTGAGGCTGTCTTCCTTCTAAGGTTACTCCATTTAAGGGCCAGTCCTGAACAGAACATCTGGTTTTGTTTCTTTCCGAACTTTGCTCTCTTTTTCTAGATATGAGTGTATTTTCTGGAAAAAGCTATGAGTCATTTCTTACATTTGGGTTGGTATACATTTTTATTCAACATATAGTTAGCACTTTAGAGGCCTAATATATATTTTCCACCTGAATATTTTAGACCAAAATATTTTCCGTACCTTGTTTAATGACATAGGAAGCTTAACATATGCTTTTCATTCAAATAATAAATTTTTGAATATTTATTTTGTGAATATCAATAACTTGATTTGCGCCATCTGTAGTAGAGGACCATTTTTGGGAAGTTGATTCTCACCATTTACTAAGAGATGAGGAAGGGACATTTTTGATTATCCATATTCTACCTGTCTGAACTATTTTTAGAGTTAAATAGAATTCATTGAAATTAGTGTTTTATTTCTTCCATAAGAACTTTACCTGATACGTCTAAGAAAAGAGGAGTGGATAGAGCTCAGCTTAGACTTTGGAAAAGATCCTGCAGAAAGTAAATCTTAAATCGAAACTTGCACATGCCAGGGAGCCAGGGCTGATCGCTTTTCATACCTGAGCTTTTCTACCTTTTGGAAGGTTGCCCGATGAAGCTCAAAGAGGATTTTCTAGGAAGAAATTGATTGAGGGGGAGGGACAGTGGGGAAAGTACCAATTGCTTGCGGGAAGCTGGACCTGCAACAGAGTTACAACCCAGCCATAGATCCACAGATGATGGTGGGTGACTCAGGGAGGTGACACAGCCCACACTGTCCCTCTGAGGTATTTCAGTCTCTTAAGAAAAAGAGGCATGACTGTGCTTGGACTTTCTCATGCCAGTGACAGCTGGGTCCACAGTGGACTGGCATCCCGACAGGCTCTGTTAGCACATTTGCTCCTGTGAGTTCATGCCTGTCCCCGTCCTCCAGCCCAGTGGGCACCACTGTCAGGAGGCCTTGAGCGATAAGAAGCCCAGCAAAATCCACAGGTGGAATTTGTGCCCAGGCATTACTTATCCTGTCCTCCCTTTAAATCCATTCATTAAAAAGTAGTTTTTGAATGTTTGCTCAAAAGCGCCAGGGTTCACCACAGTTCCAGGGTACCCCAAGGTGACAAGCGCTATGGGTTGAATTGTACTCTCCCCCCCACCAAAACTGTTCAATTTCTAACCCCCGGTACCTCAGAAGGCAACCTTATTTGGAAATAAGGCTGCTGCAGATGTAATTTATTAAAATGAGGTCCTAATGAAGTAGGGTGAGCCCCTAATCCAATACGGTTGGTGTCCTTGAAAGAATGTAGTGTGATGCCAAAGGTAGCTATTGGAATGATGTTTCCATGAGTTAAAGAACACCTGGGGCTTACAGAATCCCGAAGAGGCAAAGAGGAATCCTCCTCTGGAGGCCGTGGAGGGACCCTGGTCCTGCCAATGCCTTCATTTCAGACTTCCGTCCACCAGAACTACGAGATAATAAACTTCTATGGATTTAAGCTACTCAGTTTGTAGTACTTTATTATGGCGTCCTAAAATTTATATAACAGATAAAATGTTCAAAAAATTTTATATATGTATGTATATATGCTAGGGGAACTTGATGAGCAAAGCACAAGACAGACGATAATGACAGAAAAATAAAACATAAAGTAGCATAATACAGATGGCAGAAGTAAGACCTAATATATCTATTATCCTAATAAATAGGAGTAGAATAAGTTACTGCATTAAAAGGCAAAGATTTAAGTCTATGTAAAAAAGAGATAATCCAACCATATATAAGACTACATGGTGGGTAAAAATATACTAGGCCACTACATACCAGAATGAATTAATATGGCAATAAGATGAAAAGTCGTTAAATGGAATGAGAGTATATACTTTGTATTGGCACCCGTTATGACTAATGATGAATTTTGTAAGAGGTTGCTAACATGAAACTATTTTAGTCTCAGAGTTGGCTGATGTCCTGGGATACAGGGCTGCTGGTTCCTGCTTTCCAAAAGTGAGGGGTCGGCCCACCTGTGCAGGAAATGCAAACAGGGTGACCAAAACCCATTTTTCTGGCTCTTGGGGAATAAAAGGTCAGTGCTGGCTAGAGGGAATGGGGAGAGAATTGGTTGCTGTGGGTTCCTCCCTAATCTGTGTGCCAGAGAGGGCTTTCTTCTCCTGACCCCGGGGGAGAGGCTCCTGAGAACCTGCTGTGTGGCCCCTGCAGCTTAGGGCCTGAAGGCTGGCTGCAGCCTTGGAGCTCCACAGGGTAAAAGGCTGTGGCTGCCGCACCCTGCCAGGCAGTAATGAAAGGAGGGCTGCAGTTAGGAGTGACAGCAGCCACTGGGCGTGGGGCTAATCAGCTGTTTTCCCATGGCCCAGGCTTCAGGTTGAGGTCCTAGCTGAGAGGTGCTTAGAGGCGATGAACCCCCGCTCCACGGCCGCCGTGTTGAAGGGAGAGAGAGAGAGAAGGAAGAAGATGAGGAGGAGGAAGGAGACACTAAGAGGCCTGAAGCCTGGAGGTGCCAAGGCTGCTATCCCTTCGCCTCTCCCTCCTCCCTTGCTTGAGCCGGGAGGGGGGGGGGCAGATGGCAGCAGGCCTGGGGGCTGGGGAAACGGGAGGAGCTGGCAGAGCAAAGAGAAAGAGGCAGGGGTGCTGACTCCTGGGAGTGTGAAAATATTACACTGGACAGAAAAGGCTCTGAACTGAGACTATTTTTATAAACAGAAGTGACCAGGGTATTTGCTCTTACCTAAGAATGCCGAAACGTCATAGGACTTGCCCTAGATTTAATGTGGGGAGCGGAGGAGCAGCCTTGAAGTGACTGGTGTAGGTGTATACAAAAGAAAGTTGTTTCTCCATGTGCCCTGGTTGAGCTTCGGCTTCAATCGAATGGGTATAAACTCTAAAAGCGCAAAACTTTAGACTTTAACAATGACTATACATCAAGCAAATATTATTACATATTTGTGAATGACAAAAGTGCCATTTTAGTGGGGAGTTTAACATGCTTCTTGTTAGTATCAAGTAAAAAATACTATACAACGTAAGAAATTTTAATAATAAAATTAGTGTATGTAATATTCATAGTATAAATATATAATAAAGTTTATGCCCCGCAAAAAGACATTATTTTTAAATGTCCACAGAACATTTAGAAATTTATCAAATTTTCTAAAAGAAAACATCCATATATTCCCTTAAACGGAATATGTGGACACAGTCTGTCATGAAAATGCAGAAAAATAATAACAGTTTAAAAAATAAGATCAACAAAATGACTACTTGGAAATTAAAATTTTTTTCCCATGAATGGAAAAGATAGGTCAATAAAAATGGGCAAAAGAAACAAACTTCAATTACAGTTATTGAAATAAATAATATGAGCACGAGGCATAAGAAGCCTCATGGGATGTGGTCACAGCTGTATCAATATGCACATTTATGGCTGTTAATGTTTTTAATATTATCAACAATAAAAAACACCATTCCACTCAAGAAGACAGAAAAATCACATAAATTGACTTGAAAATAGTAGGAGAAAAGATTTGATAAGAATAGAGTCACCTATTAGAATGTTATAGGAACCTTAAACAGTATGTTTGGTAAATAAAATTGACTACTGGTTTTTTGAAAGGACAAAAAAAGAATATATCTTCCCATTAATAGGAGCAAAAATAAAATGCAAAAATCACTTTCCCAATGCACAATGTTTTTATTATATATTAATTCTATTATACTTTATATTAAATATACTATTAATATTTCATACATTATATTATTGAAATTTCTTACATCATATTTTTTACTTTTGATACTAACAAGAAGTATGTCAAACTCCCCCATTAAAATGGTACTTTTGTCATTCACAAATATCTAACATACATAACTAGATGTTGATCAGTGTAAGACAGAAAAACCTGAATTGACTCTTTCACTGCCTAAAACTGAAGACCAAACACAACACAGCAGTTCCCCCTCTACCTCTCAAAACGGTAACAATCACCACTGGTTTCAAATGGGATTTCACTTCTTTCCAACTTCCAAGCTATAATTAATTCCTGGGCAGAGAAAAGGAGGGAGTCTCTTCAATTCAAGTCAATTTGTTAAAATGAGAAGATATTTGATGTCAAAGCTAGATAAAGATATTTAAAAAACCCACCATAAATCTAGTCAACCTACAAAAATAGATGTGAACATCTTTAACGTTTTAGCACACTGAAAGGAAGAGGGTGATCAAAAATAATGACTACTGTTCACATATGTGGAACACGTGCCAGTGCAAGTGCTTTGTGTACCTAGATCTCGTGGAATTCTGGAAGGTCCCATGGCCTCAGCTAGTTGAGGGAGTTGCTCACTGTCATATAATCAGGGAGTAGTAGAACTGGGATTTGAACTCAAACTTTTCTGACTTGAGATTCCAAACTTGAGAGCGATGTCCTGTGACTACTTAACAGTACTCACGGTATGCAACAAAGAATCATCCAGAGATACCTGTAGCACCTATCAGGTGTGCAGGGCACTGCAGAAAGCACACAGGAACATCGTGCCTGATGCAGAAAAGCTATTTGGTGAAATTTAACATTTATTCTTGATAATAATTACAAGGAAAAAAGGGAATTTTTTTAACATGAAAATAATATTGATATAAGACCATCCCTCTCCACCTTCCAGATCTCTCTAGAATCATGTCCTCTGCAGTTACAGCAACACAAGACAAAATGCTATGAAAGCTATTTTAAAAGGCCACTTGCAAGTTTTAAGAATCTCTTTAAAAATGTGAGAGAAGTTACACAGAAAGGCTAGAATGGAGGAGATAAAATTAGCATTATTTGTAGTTGATGTAACTCTATTCGTGAAACTTAAGGGAATCACTTAAAAACATGTTAGTATTACTAAAATAGTTTTAGCTAATTTTTAACAGCATTAAGACTACATATTTTTTTTTTTTTTTTTTTTTTTGAGACAGAGTCTCACTCGAGTCACCAGGCGCCAGGCTGGAGTGCAGTGGTGCGACCTCGGCTCACTGCAACCTCCGCTGCCCGGGTTCAAGCATTCTCCTGCCTCAGCCTCCCGAGTAGCTGGGACTACAGGCGCGCGCCACCACGCCCAGCTAATTTTTTTTTGTATTTTTAGTAGAGACGGGGTTTCACCATGTTGACCAGGACGGTCTCGATCTCTTGACCTCGTGATCCGCCCGCGTCGGCCTCCCAAAGTGCTGGGATTACAGGCGTGAGCCACCGCGCCCGGCCAGACTACATATTTTTAATATTAAACTACTGTGCAGAAACAACAGATTTTTATTACATAAACAACTGAAAACATATAACAAAAACACCTTGTTTATAATAGCAACTGAAATATAAAACATGTCTGAATAAACTTACAAAATGTCCTAGAAAAGTATTAAAATATATAAAACTTTGCCAAGGGACAGGAAAAAAAAGCCTTAAACGAATATGAAGAATAATATTCCTGTATGAGAAGATTTACTAGTGCAGATGTCAACTTTCGCCTAATTCATCTACAAATTCAATGAATATCCAGTTCTGGTCCCAGTGGGATTTAGGGTGGAACTCAACAAAATGTTTTTAAAGTTCATCTGGAAAAATAAATGACTGAGAAGAGCCAAGGAAATTTGGAAAAATAAGAATAATGTGATAGGATGTGACCTACTAGGTATTAAAATACTAGAGTGATTAAAACAATGTGCTCTTGGTGCAGTGATAAATGAATCAATAGAACAAAAAAGAAATTTCAGAAAGAGGCATAAATAATGCAGTGTACAATGAAGATAGCATTTTAGAGTAGCAAGAAAAGGATAGATTATTTGGTAAACAGTTTGGGGTAACTAGTTAAGCATTTAGAAAAAGAAAAGTTAGATCGCTACCTTACAATGAAACCAAAAATAAGTACCAGAAAGATGAATATTTTTACGCTTAAAAATAGATCTACATTAGTACTAGAAAAGAGTAAAAGTTTATCTGCTCTTACTGTGATGAAAGCTTTTTAAAGTGTGGCATCACAGGTGGAAACTAAGAAAAGCACATAGATTTGAATTTCCAAAATGCACTCAAATTAAAAAATTATAATGCAAATAATAAATTACAACAAAATGTTTGCAACTTATATTACAATTCAAGTGTTAACATCTTCAATACATAAAGAATTCTTTAAGTCACTAAGGCAAATATAAGCTGCAAACCCTCATTGTTAGAATTTGTCCTGGGACTCACAGAGGCCTCTTCTTTCTCTCTACACACACATATACACACAGGTACTTTCGTTCTGGTACTGTGGTATTGTTAAGGTAACAAAACCCAAATAAAGACCATCAATGTGTCCAGCATGGGGAATGGTTAAATAAGTGTGGTACATCTATGTGATAAATACTATGCAATTGGGAAAAAGAATGTGATTTCTGTTTATATGGGAAAATCTCTAATCTATGTTATTAACTATGAAAGCAAGGTTAAAAGCTCTGTGTGTGTGTGTGTTTGTGTATAATGTGGTTTACATGGTAGAAAACAACAGTATTTTCAGTGACTATCTTTGGAAAGAAGAACTGGAGTTGGTTTTGAGATTAGAAAAAAGGCATGTTGAATTTTCTAATATTTACATTTTTTTTTTAAAGTTAACAGAGATCATTGGGGTAAGATTATGAATAAGTTTAACTTTCTTCATTATGTTTCTCTGCAGTTAAAAATAACAAACTAATAAATATAAAAAGTTAAAGTATGGAAAGAAAAATATGCAGAAGATTTAAAAGAGTAATTAAAGAGGAGAAATATAAATGACCAATAAGCATAAAATCTCTAAACTTGCACAGTAATAAAATGCAAATAAAAATAAAGTATTGTTTTATTTATTAAACAGCTTATATAAAATTTTACTTATAAAAACATTTTAATGATAGTATCTGATGCTGGGAGGGTATTGGATAATGGACATAGATGAAGGTAATGCATGTTGGTACAGTCTGTCTGGTTAAAGATTTCACGGCATTTTGAATTCCACTTTAAGATTTATCCCATGGAAATAATTATAGATGTATGGAAAGACTTGGCTTTGGAAATTTTTGTTGCAGCATCTTTGATGATGGAAAAAATGCTAAAAAAATGCTAACAGTGGTATATTCATGGCACGCTCATACCATGATATTCTAGGCAAGCACTCAAGATTGTTATGGAAAAAAAGTTAGGAAAATTAGTTGTTATAAAATATTTAGTGTAAAATGCAGGCAATGTAACAGTATGAATGGCTTGATCCAAAGATTAATTTTAAAAGTGTGAATTCTCATTGAAAAAGGTAGAAGGGAAATGTACCAAAATGTTTAAATGGATGTTTCTTGACCATGGGATTGTGAGTTCTTTTTATTTTTCTTCTATTTGCTTTTTCTTAAATTCCTGCAATCTTGATTTCAGGAGAGCTTCCAGAGAATGGGACATCTCACTCATTCTTTAATATAGACAAAATTAATTGCATATCTGCTGTGTCCTGTGCATGACACAGCTCCTTCAGCCTAGGAATTCACAGTCCAGTGAAGAGAGGCACACCTGGAGGAGAGCAGGGAGCAGGGAGCAGGGAGCAGGAAGACAGTTCTAAGTTCTGCAGACCAGGGAAGGATGGCTGACCTGGTTTGGGGCAGATAGGCACAACAGGGAGCAAGATCTGAGCTCAGTTTGCCCCTGGTCACGCTTGGAAAGGCTGTTTCAGGCATCTCCCAAGCTCCTGGCTAAATCTTTCAAATGTTCTCCAATTCTATAGCATGCACACACCAAAAGGGCATGAATTTCATCTGCAGTTTCGATTCTTCCACACACAGACTCAGGAGTTCTTTCTGGAAGAATGTGTCCCCTTGCCATGGGATGTCACCTGATCCTAACCCCAGCTTCAGGAGCAAGAGGCACCTGTCTTAGGGTGAGCAGCCAGCAGGGAGGTCCACGCTTCTGCGCTTGTAACATAGGCCTCCTGGGTTAGGCTGTGAAAAAGATCAGAGGCTAGGTGGGAGAGAACCCCATGTGATGATAATAATGAGATACAGCCCTCTCCATACCACCAGTAATAATTTTATTATTTCCAGATTTCTTTGAAAGGCAGCTAAGGTCTGGCCAGTTGTATAGAAAATATTTTGGACAGACAGAAGGCTAAACCCAGCTCCTTTAGCACAATACTGTGCACGTGGCAGATGAGCAGTTAACAGCCTTTGGATGTTGACTGAAGCATCCTAACACCTTGACCTTGGCCTTGCCCACTAGGCCCTGCCCTTGCCTGTCAGGCACCTCCTGCTTCGCCACAGTGGACATCACACCCTCCACAGGGAGTCAGGACACTCACAGCCTTGTATTCTCTGCCTTGAAGGTTTTCCCAACTCCCTTGCAAAATCTGACTTCCTCTTTAAGACCTACCTTAAAATGTCCATTGCCTTCAGTATCAATTGCTTTTCCCCCACTCTTCCTGGGAGAGGCGGCTGCTCTTGTACCCCATTCTATTGTCAGTTTTCTGTTTCCATGACAGCTCATTGACCATGGGGCTTGAGTATTCCTGGTGCCGACACTCAGTGGTTGCTCCAAGAATCAAGTGGCTTCCTCTCTTGTCTTGAGCTAGTTGAGGCTTTGCAATTCTCTATCCCCCCTCTGAAAAATTCACCTTCTATTTTTAAATACAATAGCCTAGCAAGGTAGTATGTCCTGAAATAGTACACGCCTTCTCCAAACACACACATGCAGCACGTGCCTGTACATGTGCACATGGGTGCATATGTGTGTGTTTTAATTATTGTGGGACTCCGGAGTTCTGAGACAAACACTCCTGGAAAATGAAGTTTGCTGTGAGACCTCAGGGAGGCAGATGCTGAGAAGCAACAGCCCTGCAGCTCTTTCTCCTCAACCTTCTGCAGTTGAGGGGCCCTTCGGGGCCAAACAGAAGGGGACAGCACAAGGCTTGGCTGGGCTGCGCCCAGCTCCCCGGTAGGAAGGCAGGTGCGCTTGGCTATCTCCAGCCAAAAACCTAGGATCCCAACAATACAGCCGAATGGTGTTGGTCTTAGCAAGGCACTTGGAGAACAGAGCTCCTATGTCTTGGGGCTGGTCAGCATCGCCATCTTAGCCTCCTCCTGCTGAATAACGGAAACCTGTTTTAGTTTTTATTTTGTTGTTAATTTCATGCCTTATGCTAAATCCATACTGAGTACTTAATCTTGTTAAGAAACATCCACAAAATATTTATTACCGGGAAACTGATTTCATAGGTAATTGCATCCTACTTTTTAAAAAAACTTATTTTATGCCTTTTTGTGATATAATTAAAAACATCATTTTAGTTTTGATCTTTTGGGGATTAAAACTATATTTAATCATGCAATGCTTTTTTTTATTATTTTTGTTCTTGTGTTATAGCAAATGTGCAGTGATTTTTATCTCCTCTTTGTACTTGCAATAACATATTATTTGACCATGAATCACTTTAATGGATTGAAACATAAGCATGTGAATTGAAAAATAGATACATTAGTCAAATCAATAAATAAATATGAAAATATATTTCTACGATGAAAAACCATCTTGGCTACTGTGTCCTCCAACTTGGACAGAGAGAGCTGAAATATATGGCCGTAAAATATAGCTTGCCATGTCAACTAGCCAGTGCCTGCAGCCTAAAAGGGATTTTGAGCACTGAGTAAGTAGTATTTCATCAACAAAATCATAAAATAAAGACATTAAAATGAAGGGATGATGGAGTGCTGCAGGACGTTTGTAAAATCACCCTTCAGTCTGAGGCTGGAGTAGTTTAGTATTAGACATGGCATACTTTTCATATAAATTTGCTTACAAATAGCATGCCTTAACAAGCAATATTACCAGGCTGCCCCTGTAGCAAATATATTTCTACTATTGTTGCTAAACAAACTCTGCGTGCACTCTATGGTATAGCTAGGGTAGAAATAAATAATTCATCTGTGGTCTAAAAAAGTACAACTATGACCATCTTCACCCAGAGCATTCGTCTTTGTTAATTAATGACTTAACATAGCTCCTTTTAGCTATTCAAAAGCCAGCTACCCAATTTTTATATACTTCTCTTCATGTGCTGTCTTTATTGGATGAAATCCCCCTATTAGTCATAATCAATGTTCAATCTCTAATTTCATAAGATAATAAAATGGGCTGCATGGATTATTAGTAGTTACATTGTGTAACTTATCAGTTATTTGTCAGATGAATGTCGGAATATAATTAACATGCATTATTTTAACGAATACAACTGAGAAAGATTTTAAGTGACTTGCCTTTCTCAGAAAGTAGGCACAAAATACAGTAAGGAAATATGTATTTACATTTATTTACATATCAGTGTAATTTTTTTCTATAGCACATAGCATTAGTTTAATATCTTTCCATTGCAAATTGCTATAATTTGTTGTTTGATTATATTTTTACGCACATTAATAAGATCAAGAAGCATTAATTAAAATTTGTAGTTCTGTGGGATGGAGAAACTTTTATAGAACAGATGTGGAATTAGGTGGGGGAATTCTAGATTTGAGGTTGGATGGATGTCTAGAGTCCCTGTGATTCACACCCTGTTTGCAGTCATCCTTCTATAAACCATCACTGAGTGAACGGCACAGTGACCACCTCAGAGGAGACATAGTATTTTCTTAGCCTTCCTGAGACCCATCTCTGGAGCCTCCTGCCTGCTCTGCATCCTGGGTCCCGGGTCAACAGTGTGTGACAGGACACTGTCATCCTGTTGAACCCACCCCACAGGTGAGAACGTCTGGGATGGGCCCTTTAGACTTCTCTGGCTCTCATTAGTTCAAAGCAGTGCTATTGGGCTGCAAATTGGTTCACCCCAACTAGGAAACAAGCAACACCTCCAGCTGAGAGTTTTATTTATAATCGGTAGTTTATTTTTCCATTTCCCACAAGAATTGTGATGTGACCCATCCCTGAAGGGGGACTTGGGAAAGCAGAAGTTGGGGGTTCATAACTCATATCATGCTCCAGATGTGCAGCCTGGCATCCTTGTGCAGGAAGTGCCCCCCCCACCTCCCTTGGGCTCTTGGGGGCAATGGGAAGGCTGGATGCCCTCCCAGCGGGATGTGGAATCTCAGGGCTGTGAGACAGGAACCAGGCAAGAACTCACCTTGGCCTCTAGCTCTCATCCCTGCTCAGCCACACCACTGGGGCTCTGGAAACTGAGGTCTGGAACCCCTCAGAGAGCCATGAGGTTGTTGCCTCACACACATTTCAGCAATGAGAGCCGATGGCAAAGCTCCCATAACAAAGGGCATGATAGCTTTTCGCGCCTTCCCGTGCCCTGAAGCCAGCTCCTGTCTCAGCAGATGTTGGCACCCTCCAGTGCCTGACCCACCACCTGGCCACCATCGCAAGAAAGATATGTTTTGAGGGTCATTTTACTGCCCCAGATTCAATGGTGCCAGTTTCAGTGTGCATTTTTAATGAAACATTTATTCAGTGTAACTGATGTGACACTGAGACTCCTTTCTTCCCTCCTTCCCTCCCTCCCTCCCTCCCTGCCTTCCTTCCTTCCTTCCTCTTTCCCTTCCTCCCTTCCCTCTCTCCCTCCCTTCCTTCTCTCTCTCCCCTCCCTTCCTTCTCTCTCTCCCCTCCCTTCTCTCCCTCCCTCCCTTCCTTCTCTCTCTCCCTCCCTTCCTTCTCTCTCTCCCTCCCTGCTCTCTTCTTCCTTTCTCTTGCTCTATCCCATATTCTGTGGTTCATTTCCTGTTTCATTGTTTCTGGTTATGTAGTGGACCACCCACATGCAGGTTGCAGAGATGGGTGAATAAAAGTCAGAAACAATTCAAGGTAATTGTGGTGAAACCTTTGTAGAACATCTGCAAATGGACTGCGTTTGTGAAATACACCAGCATATGATTTTGGAATCAATAGCTCAGACTTTTTTTCTTTTCAATTGAATTTTATGGGGGGTGGGGGCATGCAAAAACCCATCCAAATAAAAATTATTTTGGAATTACAGATATGTTAGCAGTATTTAAATACCAATGGGGAACAGTGTATGCACATAAACATTTAAAATAATGCCAGTAAAAATTAGAGTGACTCATTGTATAGACCACCCTGTATTGCTGGTTTTGAGCACAGAGCTATTTGTGGATCAACATTGTGCTTTATTTAACATATCAACCTCAACATACTGTTGTCATTAAAGTTCCTAATAAATGCAATTTAATTTTTAATGCGGCAAATTGTTTATTGTACAGATGCTGTGTTCTTCTTTGGAGGAAACCTTAGGGTCATTTCTTATACAAAGCACTTTCCACTCACGGCAGAGCCAGACTTACAGCTTCAGCTGTATTTCTTGTGTCTGTGTCCTCATTGCCTGAGTGTGAAAACTTTATTGCTCATTATCTACTGGGCTGTGATGAAGTGACAGATGATTTATTGGGAGCCAAAAACTGTGTTTCAACGGTGAACATTTTTATCCTGTTGTGATGCGGTTCTGCCAGCCTCCTCTAACTGCCGAGGCAACAAATAAAGAAGGCTCCATGCTGGAGGGGCTGGCGCTCCTCATAAAGGTCCGAATTTCACATCACACTCTGTTCCTAATTTGATTCAATTCCCTTTTGTTGCTTAAAAATTCAATTTGTTTAATTGAGCTGTTTGACAGTAAAATCTGAATTCCATGCATTTTAACCATTCATATTAAATTTCCCTCTGTATAGTACTTTTATTAATGTGCTTTATAGGCAGAGGCTTAATTTAAATTTGGTGACCTCACAAGCTTATAAAAGGATCTGAATTCTTGTTTTTTCTCAAATCTAAATTAAAATGAATGAATGCAAATCAATGGTACAGTTGTGATTTCTTTACTCAGTTTAATGAGTCAAGGAAAGGAAGCTGGTGTATGTGAGTCTGAGGTGTGAAGGCGTGTATGTGCATGCTTTTTTAGTGTATTTTCATATTTTAATAGATGACATAATACAGGGGTAGCAGTGAAAGTCTAAATGACCTGCCTTTAATAGTTAAAAAAGCAAGTCTCTATCTTCCATTAAAAAGGTAGGTGAGGTGTTGTATCATGGAGTATACAATGTCTGCTTTTTTACAGGGTTACACATTTACTGACATTTAAATAGCTGAACATCTTTTCCTTTAGGATTAATAAGATACACAGAAACCAACATCAGATTTTTGAGGTTTACTAAACTTTAATCTGTAAAATTTAATAGCAATATCCCAGTCATTTTGTGTGTGTAGAATGCCATGCGACTTTACAAACACTTTTAAGCAATGAGTTATGTTACAAGAATGGGTTGGCTGTGTATCATTATGTCCAGGTAAATGCCAGAATGATGACATAATTGGTAGTTGGGAGTAAAATACAACCCCTGTAAAATGTTACTAAGGTAAATGTGGAAGGACTGTAATTCATTATACATAAACATGACTTCTAGGTATTTATCATTTTATGAAATGGAGACTAACTTGAGCTCACCAGGCATTGTTTCTCTCTTGCCTTTGTTAGTTCATTCAGCAATGGAACCATGTCCCGGCTTCAAAATAGCTAATTCCTTTTTATTCAACCGTTTTCCAGAGTACCCTGGTGAATTTCACGTCTCTTTTCATACACTAGAGACTAAGTATTCTGTAAATGCTAAATCCTAAAAACTGGCCTTCCTAAGAATGATAGTCCACCAATTTCAGACAATGATAAATTTATGACTTTGGATTAAAGGTCAGATGGCTATTTCAGACATTAAAACAGCCCAATTTCATAATAGCCAGCACCTTCAGGAAAGACATTTTTGCACACTGGTGCCTGTTAGTTCCTGCTAAAGACATATAGTAATAGTTTGGAAGTCGAGAAGCCCATTTCCTACCTGTGCGCGGTGTTTGCCTGTAGCCCTAGGCGACTGTTTAACTTTTAACCCTCTTGTTCACACAGAGTACATGCATAAAAGTATGGTGTACCACAGAAGGAAGCAGGTCTTGCAACATTTGTTTTATGCTGCTTGCTATCAGACACATTACTCATGTTTTCATACATTTTCAGCTGTCCCAAAGTAAGAAGCCATTTTCTGTAAATGGCTACTTTTGCTTTAAATGTATCCGGTTTCAGGTCATCTGGGCCCCTCCAACATCAACAGGGATCTAACGAAGAGAAAGAGGCTGGCATAAAAATGCCTCAGAAAGGCTATTGTTTGGCCGTTCTTTGGGGTGTTTGATCTGATGGTATTTAATCAGGCCTCTACCCTGTGACCCAGCCACTCCCGAGTCCTGTCTGGGAGGAACTGCTTTATAACCATAAGGTGTCTGTCTCCCCTCCTAAGGCTCTCCAGCTGCCTCCTCTTGACCATCCCTTGGTGTTTTCTCTTCTGCTCTTAGGCCCAGCACCGAGTCTGAGCAGTGACAGCCGGGACAATGTCCCATGTGGCACTGCGCAGCACAGGGCAAACCCATGGTCTCCTGGGTAATTAACAGCACCAGAGAATAGAGAACAGATCATGAAACTGTCTGCAGTCAGGGCTCTTTCTGCTCATGGAGTCCATCATTCCAAGCTTGGGGTAACTGCTTTACGGATATTAAAAGCAATGGGATAAAGAGAAGCAGATGAGAAATTCCACAGAATCCAAATCCAGGCACGGCTCCTCCAGGTGAATGGGTGAGAGGCTTCAAGAGGACGTTCCTCCTGGAGGCCTTCCCCCTCCAGCTGCAGGACCCACAGCAGCGGTAGGAAAATGCCAATGCATCCAACCTTGTTTATCCTGTACACCGTGTGCATTTGAGGGTTCCTTTCCGTTTCTTAGATTTTTCCCAAACGCCATCCCAATTTGTGTTGTGGAAAAGGATGAGATTAAATGAGGTTGAGGTTTTCTCCATGAATGTTTCTGAGTTGATAAGGTGGGTTTTTTTCCCATTCTATCCAGAATCTAGCCAGTGGAAAACTGAGACACTCATAAAAGAATAACTCATGGATTCTAGAAGAGCACCGTGCTCTTTAATTGAAAGAAAAACAACAAACAGATCTTTTGGGATATGGGTGAAATATGCCATTTAAAGGGAAAGTGAAATTACCTTTACTGTAGCCTTTTTTTTTTTTTTGGATGAAATTCAAGATAGACTTGCTCCTTCCTAAGTCTGCTTTGATCTAAATAATAAGCTTTTGAGGTGCTAATGCATAGGCAATGAGGATTAAAGAAACACAGATGAAGATTATACAGATGGGTAAAGGAAATTTAAAAGACACTTCCTAAACCTTCTTGTTGCTCTCCCGCTAAAACCTTCACGGTAGCAAAAATCAAAAGACAATGTTAGAGTCAGGAGCCCCCTTTTCGTCTGGATAGTAGATGATTAACTGTAGAAAGGTTCACGCTGGGTTTTTTGACCGTCTTGCCCACCACCTGCTGAAAGGATGGGAGAAGTCTCAGATTGGAGCCTCCCACACACTGGAACTGAAAGTTGACTCCAGATTTTTAACAGCCTCAACGTGATCATAAACCTGTAGAGACTGCACAGGGCTTGCATTTGTTTCCGCAACTTTCCGAATCACCATCTTTTTCTGTAGTTTGTTTTTCATCATTCCCTTCCCCCTACCCTCTAGAAATAAGTTTAAGGTCATAGTTGTGTTTTTATTTTATTATTATTTTTTTATTTTAATTATTTATTTATTTTGAGACAGAGTCTCGCACTGTTGCTCGGGCTGGAGTGCAATGGCGCTGTCTCTGCTCACTGCAACGTCCGCCTCCAGGGTTCACGCGATTCTCTTGCTTCAGCCTCCGGAGTAGCTGGGATGACAGGCGCACACCACCACCACACCCGGCTAATTTTTTTGTATTTTTAGTAGAGACAAGGTTTTGCTATGTTGTACAGACTGGCCTTGAGCTCCTTACCTCGTGATTTGCCTGGCCTCCCAAAGGGCTGGAATTACAGGCATAAGCCACTGCGCCGGGCCTGATTTTATTTTTTATATTCATTTATTTATTTTTTGAGACAGAGTCTCACTCTTTCACTCAGGCTGGAGTGCAGTGGCATGATCTCGGCTCACTGCAACCTCCACCTCCCAGTTCAAGCAATTCTCCTGCCTCAGCCTCCTGAGTAGCCGGGATTACAGGTACATGCCACCATGCCAGGTTAATTTTTGTATTGTTAGTAGAGACGGGCTTTCGCCATGTCGGCCAGGCTGGTCTTGAACTCCTGGCCTCCAGTAATCTGCCACCTCAGCCACCCAAAGTGCTGGGATTATAGGCGTGAGCCACCATGCCCAGCCTGTGTTTTTATTTTTGGTGACTGCCCGTAATATGAGCTGTGTGCTCTTCATGTGGTAGAAGAGGAGTGGAGTGCCCTGACTTTTGCCTCAAAGAAACTCAAAACCTACATTAAGATAAAGTTGTCCAAAAAGATAAAAGTCTCAATTTGTAAAGCTAAAGTTGAAATTTATCATTTCGAAAATGTCAATTACCAGTTATTTGGACAAGGCACAGTGCCTTGCGCCTAAATTATGTTAGATGACCCAATGACAGCTCTGTTACATGTGGGTGCTGAGCTGTGGCAGCTCAGGGGACACCAACATCAGTAATTCCTGGGGTAGGAGGGAAGGTGAGGATATGATGCGTGAGTCACGCCTTAAATGAGAAACATTTAAATTGACAAAGCCTGAGGGGAAGGGACATTCCAGTCTGAGAAACTAACCAGGTTAATAATGATCTTTTTGTAATTTGATGTCAGTAATATGCAAATATTCTGTGTGCATCATAAAAAACTCAATTCAAGTTTTAAAGTGAGGTCTCCTTCAGTTTGAGAGCATACACTTTAGAGCTAGTGAGACCCCAGTTCAAGTCCTAGCTTTGCAATTTTCTAGCTGTGGGCCCAGTAGTCCTTCAAAGTCTTCCTTTTCTGAGCAATGGGACAGAAAACAGTGCCTGTTTCCCAGGGTTGTAGTGAGGACTGAATGACAAAATGCGGCTTATGTAGTTTACTGTCTGAACGAATGCAGCGTAGCTTTGTCTGTGACTGTACAGTGTATTAAAGCTGCTGCCTGTGTTAGTGAGTATGCCGCCGCTGATCCACCGTTAGAAACCCGTATTGCTGCTGGTGACCTCAGCACAAGAAAGCTGCCTCAGGCACAGAGTAAACTTAAAAGCTGGTGCCAAAACTCAGGAGTAGATTCCTTCTCCTCTCTATTTTTCAAGATGGATTATTTTATTGTTCTGAAAAAATGATAAATTTTTAAATAATTAAAACAATGACAAGACTAGTATACATCTATACTCTGCCACCTCCTCTCCACCCAATTTTATATTATGTAACTGGCCAAACAATAAATCAAGTATTAAAGGAAACAAACATGCCAGAACTCAAGAAACAGAATAACTATAAACCCTTCCAACAGAAACAGCTGACCACATCTACGCCCGGCCATAGTTACATTATATATTATAATTTTATATAAATAGTGTAATTATTAATAGTACAATTTACATAGAATAGAATTATATTCTATATAAATGTAATTTACAATATACAATAATATATAAAAATTATATAAATACTATATACGTAGTTATATATTATAAAATTTATATATAAATGACATAATTTATGTAATTTATAATACATAATTATATATTATAAAATTATGTTATATGTTATATAATTTATTATATACTGTAACATAACATAATTTCTATTATAAGTTATAATCCAAATTATATATTTTAATATATTTATATTAGATTATAAATATAAATTATATTATTTTCCTGGTGTTTATTGCATTTGTACATTTATATGTGTTTTTACATGTATTTTACATGTATATGTACTTTTACATGTATTACTTGATTTATCAGCTTTAAAAATTACATGTTTGTTCTCGTTATGTAAAGATGAGAAAAACTGGGAACTTACAGTATTTCTAAATCCACTCTTTCTCATCATTACCCAACTGTTGAAGCTGCTTTTTGTGTAATGTAGAGTTAGACAGACATGTATGTATAGTACAGTTAGAAAATACATAGACCCTAGCCTCCACAACTGTGAGAAATAAATGTTTGCTGTTTATGAGGAAAAAAAAATACATATACCTATATATGTTTGTGTTTTTTTCTTTTATCAAAATTCTCAATGTTGTCACAGTTTAATGCTCTTGATAAGAGGGTTTGATGCTAATGAAGAGTTTTTGGCTCATGGTTGTTCCATTTACTTTGGGCTAGGCTGAGATCTGCCCTCCAGATGTTTCTGTAAGAAGGGGTTATGAGTATTATATTTATTGAGTTCTTGCACATTTATTTCCTTTAATAGTTGGATTCTTGTTTGGCCAGGTACGCAATTCCTGGGTACCACCCTCTTTCCCTGGGGTTTTGGGTGGCTGTTCATCCTGTTTTTGCACTGCCCAGTGCTTAGAGCTGATGAATCCTCCAGGTCCCCAAAGGATTCTTTCTTCCTTTGGAGGATCAATAACTTCACTAACATGTGACTCAGTATTGATTGCTCATATCATTTTTCTTGGTCCATAGCATATGCTTTCAGTCTGTAGATTCAAGTTGCCTTTTATTTCTGAAAAGTTTTCTTAAATTATATCTCAAAAGTTTATTTTCCTTCTCTATTTCAGTTTTATAGTGTCCTGCTTCAGGGATACCATTTACGTGTTTGTTGCCTATCTTACTTATATCTTATCTATGCATTATTTTTCCCTGTACTTTTTAACCCTGTTTTCTTATTTTTACTTTCTTTGTTCGGTTCCTCAGTCCTGTCCTCCACATCTCGTCCTGTGTTACCAGAAATATACATTCCTGCTTTTGGTCAATGTGGTCTTAATTTCTGTAATGGTTTTATTTTTTCCTCCACTCCTAGTTTTCCTCTTATTTCTTCTCCTGCTGTTGGTAGTCAATGTATTATTTTGAATTCCTGTAACTCTGCTTTGAGATTTTACATTAAAGAAGTAATTATTTCATTAAATTTTTAAAAATTCATGGGCATGTTTGGTACCAATTTTCATCCGCTCCACAGAAACCTCTTTCTAGTGAGTGTTCTTTATTTACCATTTGTTTTCGTGTTCATTTTCTTCCTTTTCAAGTAGCAATTTAAATATATTCTGTGCTTATTTGCTTATCCATTTTTAAAAGTTATTACTCATCTTGGAAGGAGGTGAATTATTCATGGGCCAGCCTTTTAAGGAAGTTTAATGTTGGTAAGGACCAGGGCAGCATTCTGGCAGACAGACTTCTCCTTCATTATTGGGAAAGTTCCGTAAGATGACAAATCTTTTTGGCAGTTACCTCTTTCCAACCAAAGAAAGCAACAACCACAAGCCTGCTTCTAACAGCATCTCCCTGACTCTGCCTCTCCAACCAATGGCTTCCTGCAACTATGGCCACTGACCTGTCTGCTCATTTATCCACCTCTCTTCTGCTTCTCTATGGTACTATGCAGAATCTGGGGAGAATTTTATTACAAGCTGGCATGCTCGACTCTTTATTTCAATCTAGGGATCTCAGATTTTGTCTCCCTTGGTGAATTGCCTACTCTGAAAAACTTGAGGTTTGAAAGTCTTCTCTGAGCTCTGTGACCACAGCCAGTAGTGTTTTGTCCAGGGATTGTTTCATATTCCTTACTTTGCTTTTCACTGCACTAGGGAGTCCTTCAGATGTGGGGATGTGGGGTTATAAAGGGGTTCTAGTTTTAATAAAAATTGGGTTTGCAGTGTTTTGTTTCTCATTCTGTCATTTTAAGAGTGATTCCTTAGTGAGTATGGAAGCTGTTTATCTTAACCCCAATATTTTAAACCTGAATGTAAACAGTGGCAACTTAATTCAGGTTCCCAGGTGATGGGTGAGGTTTGAAAGCTATATTATGTTAGCTGGCAAGGGTGTAAAGAACCGATAAAGGCCCCAGTGTTTAGGTTTTTATTCATTTAATTTAATCTTTGTTTCGTGGAGTGAAACTGCTGAAAGTATGCTCCATTTCGTAAAACAAATTCATTGATTTTTTTTTTTACTCCCTCAACAAATATCTGAGCACATCCCCTACCAAGTACTGCTTTAGTTGCTGGTGGTAAAGTAGTAAGCAAAAAAGACAAACCCCACTGTCATGGGACTTACATTTAGTAGATGTATTAGTCAATGTTCTCCAAAGAGACAGAACCAGTGGGGGGTGTGTGTGTGTATATATACGCACGCAGAAAGAGGTTTATCGTAAGGAATTGGTTTATACCATCATGGAGGCTGGCAAGTCCTTCAATCTGCAGACTGAGCTGGGAGCTGGAGACCCAGAAGAGCCAGCAGTTTAGTTCTACTGTGAAGGCTGGTGGGCCTGAGACCCAGGAAGCCCTGATGTTTCAGTTAGAGTGCAAAGGCAAGAGAAAAACTATTGTCCCACTTTTAAGACCATCTAGGCAGGAAGAATTCTCTCTTACTTGGGGGAGAGTCAGCCTTTTTGATCTTATTCAGGCCCTCAACTGATTAGATGAGGCCCACCACATTAGAGAGAGCAATCTACTTTACCCATTTACCAACTTAAATTTCAACTTGATCAAAAACACCCTCACAGAAACAGCCAGATAATGTTTAATCAAGAATCTGGGTACCCCATAGGTTGATCAAGTTGACAAAATTAACCATCACAAGTGTACCCCTTTCAACTCGACCCATACATACATCTCCTCAAACCATACTTAATCTCCAAATAAAGGCAATGACAAGGTCGTAATTCTGCCTAATCTGATACAACTATCCTGCGTACAACTGAAAATACACTAACCTCTTCTCCCAAAGAGAAAGTGAAGTCCTTGAGTAATGTTTACCTTTCTTTTGATATCTTATAACTTAAATACTGGGATGTCATTTCAGCAATATTTAAATATTATGGTAGAAAGCCAATTCGTCTATGTTTCACGATAAGGGATTAAGAGAGGGGAGAAAAAAAGACACATGCACATTTTCTTAAGAAAATAAAGAAGAAATATTCATGATAATTACAGTCCTTATTTCTGAAACTGGTCATGTGATGGTAGCTGGTATTTATAACCGCCTTCTTCCAGTACCCATTCTGAATTTCCTCTGTCCTCAGTAAGCACCTCAGCTGGTTATGAATCTTTTCCTGGTGGAGTGACCCAAACCTTTATTCTTGAAGAGTCTGGGCTATGAGTCCTGCCCACATTCAGTTGCTGTAGTTTTCCATTGACTTTAATCATAAGGTATGAACATCCTAAGAGACACCTTGAGCGATTGCCAGTATTCCAGACATACTCTTCCTTATCTCCATGTGGAATAGCAGTCCAGCTTCCCCTTTGTAGTCTGGAGGAATCACCCAGCCAGCACAGGAAATCCCTTTTTTGCCTTTTGATTTAGAGGTAATGAGAAGCCCAAAGGGTCCAGGTGGCAGTCTTAACTTCCGGTTTAATGAAATCATTGTGTCCCCTGGTGGAACCACTCCTCCCCCTGGAACTGAAACCTCTAGGCCTTCAGAACGCAAGTCCATCAGCACAGGAAGAAAACATTTGGCAGTGGTTAACTAGGGGTAATAGTGAATGGTGCCACTCCCATTTCTACTCCTTGATTCCTGGACCTGTGAGTTTTGAAAATGGGAGAAACAGCATCATATATTGGGCACTGATTCAGAAAATATACAGCCTCCCAGAGAACCTTGTCCCAAGCACTGCAAGGTATTGTCACCTAGCTGATTGTGTAACTGTGACTTCAAAAGACCACTATACCGTTCTATCAAACTGGTTGCCTCAGGATGGTGGGAAACAGGGTAAGACCAGTGAATTCCATGAACACGGGCCCATTGCCACACTTCGTTACCTGTGAAGTGAGTTCCTTATTGGAAGTAAAGCTGTGTGGAATACCATGATGGTGTATAAGACAGTGCTGTAGTCCATGGATAGTTTTGACAAAAAGCATTGTGCAAAAGAAAGGCAAATTTGTGTCCAGATTAAGTACGCAGTAATAACAGAATGTTGTCCCTTTCATAAGGGAAGCATCCCAATGGAATTAACCTGCTACCAGGTAACTGGCTTACCACCCTGGGGAGTGATGGCATATTCGGGGCTCAGTGTTGGTCTCTGCTGCTGCCAGATTGGGCACTCAGTAGTGGTCATAGCCAAGTCAGCCTTAGTGAGTGGGGAGTCCGTGTTGCTGAGCCCATGATTGGCTTCCATCCCTGGCACCATGGACACTTTTTCATGAGCCCATTCAGTGATAACGAGGTGGCTGGAGAGAGAGGCTGACTTGTCTCCATAGAATGGATCATCTCATCTTCTTCATATTAAATTATTGAACCCCCAGCAAAAATATACAGATATTTGTGTCCCAAGTGAAGGAGGATGAGGGGAAGGGAGGGGAGGGGAGGAGGAGGGGAGGGGGGGATATAGTAGGAGGGATCTTAGACTACAGTACTTCCAAAAATGGTTCAGCTAGGCTCATGGGGAGTCCTCAAGCCAAAATTATCTGTAAGGAGAGTCCTATAACTTGCTGGAATAAACCTGCCCTAGTATCCTTGGCCAGTGTTCAATCATGACTAGAAGCAGCTCATGGGAAGTGTGATCTTGGCACAAATGCAGTGATATATGTAGAAGAGCAGTAGCCAGAACAATTAGTCAGTTATGCTCCCTGTGGCAGATGTGAGTGGTGCATTTTGATGGCACACACAGATATACACACTCACATACACAGGCACGTATGCACACAGATAGTTACGCCTAGGAACCCGTACCACCCTTCACATGGGACACAAATATCTGTATATTTTTGCTCATTCAGAGATGCCTATTCACATACCTCTTCCCTGAATTTTCTTCTTGTCACCAATTTTTGAAGTTTCTTCCAATCACGTTTCTTCCAAGTCCCTGATGATTCATCCGAACCATTTGCTATAGCGCATTAATTGCTGTATACTTGCATTTCTGGCCATATTTCCTTCTAAGCATACTAAATAGTCAGGTGCACTGCTTGCAGTTCCAACCTCTAAGGAACTTCAGGGATGTCCCAGAAAGGGGCTTCAGTGCTGCAGCTGTTCACTTTCAGATGACACCTCTATATTGTGCAGAACCATGTGTAAACCTGGCCCAAATCTAATCTTCCTCTGTCAATGGATTGTAGGGAACTCCCCATGAGACCATAGGTGGTAGAGACCTATGGGAGACAGAAAGTGGTAGTCGGAGTGGGAAGCGTGAGCATTTGGGCCACTTCTCCATGTAACTTATTTGTGCCTTCAGGACCTGCTTGCACCTGATCATGTATGTACCACTTCCATTTGATGATGGAATGCTGCCATGCGTGCTCCACTTTATCACTGAGAAAGAATGAGATTCACTTATGTTTGCCTACATAGAATAGATAGGGGTGTCTGATATGATGTCATAGATGGGAGCTTAAGAGAAATGACTTCCTAAGTGGGTGCCTTTCAGCAAGGGCTGGGAAGACTGACAGGAACTCATGGGATAGTACCAGTGGGTTCTCCCCTGTGGGAGCAGGGGTAACTAGGGAGAGTAGTTTGGTGAGAGCTTCTCCTCAGTTCACACCAGAAAGTAAGGAAGTGGGAAGAGAGGACGTTGCTCACTGCCTTGTGCCACCTACTTCTCCTGCCATTTTCATGCTCAGACTCCAAAGGTTCCCTATTGTCCCGACAATCAAATTCACGTTCTTCATGACAGTGTCTGAGGCCCTTGCCAAGTTTCCCTGGCTTGTGTCTTTAGCTTTGTCCCAGGCTCTCACTTTGTCTCCCCATTTCCCCCACAGGGACATTCCAGGCTCAGGGGACTTGCTGTTGTCATGACTCTGCATCCCCTCTCTGACCTGCACTATTTTGCACATACTTTCCTCCTGCTTGAAATACCCTTCTTGCCTGCCTGTGAAAATCTGAATTATTTCCAAGTCCAAAATAAAAGTTATTGTCTCTAAAATCTTTTCAGGCTTCTCATATTTAATCACGTACTCCTAGGATTCTCAACAGTAGTTTCTCTATACTCTTATGTCTTATTTTCTGTTCTTTGACCTTTCTTCTAGTTAGTCTGGTATGTTACAAACACTGGTATAGAGGAGAGTGTACAAGCTTTGAAACTCAGCTGACCTGAGTTTGAATTCAGATGCCATCACATTCTGGCCATGTCACTTGTATGTCATTTAATATGTTTGAGCCCCCTAAGTTACTCCTAATTTATCAAAGAACTTCAATACTATTATCTATAGATAGTGCAACGTCTACCTTCTGCAGCAGACTGTAGGCTCAATAAGGGGCAGGAGACAGGTCTTTCTTATTCAATTGTATATTCCCAGCATCTAGTACAGTGCCTGACATATATTAGATGAAAATATGATGGATGTATGAATATAATTTGTGAGATTGTTGCAAACAGTGAAGCAGGTAGTTGACACAAGGTGCTTGGCACACAGCAGGTTTTACTGTATGGTTGCTCTTATTACTCAATTCAACATGGCTATTGCTCCACCTTGTGAGTTTTTGGAGGCTAGTGAATTAATTTTATTTATTGTGTTCTCAGCTAGACCTTTCACACATGGTAAGTGCCTCAAGCCATTGAATATAATTTCACGAACACGGCAGTGAAAGCAAACCTCAGGCAGAAAACAAAACAGATGAGCATTTCTCCTTTCTGGATCTCATGGTTATCTATGTCCAAATTGTAATATTGTAAGCCCAGTAGCCATTTCACATGCATATTTTATCATAAAGATAGACTAACAGCTCACAGTTACTGAGCATTTTGTATGTGATAGGCCCTGTTCTTATTTTTTGTTACTTTTAACATAGTATTATTTTTAAATAGGGAGAAAATCAATATTATTACACTGGATAATAGGCAAGAAAGTGAAGCCCAGAGAGATCATGTAATTTTCTCAAGGTCACACATCTGGGAAGAGTGCAGCTGAGATGAAAACCAGGTAGTGTGATGGTGGGATGTGAACAGGGGGAATTTAGACCCTTTGCAAGCAGCAGAACTTGTGACAAGTTGGACAAACATTGAGATAAGTCTTAAGGCAGTACTTTTCCCATGAGGTTTTGCAAACAGGACTTTTAGAAATGTAAGATTTAAGGGGGGGTACAGTAGGAAAAACCTGGGCTTTGGAGTCTGATATTCTTGGCTTTATTAATTATTTGCCATGTGACCTTGAGCAAGTCACTTTTCCTAGCTTCAGTCATCATATTTTAATAATGGACCCAGTATTATCTACCTAATTGCGTGGTGGTAGTAAGTTTTGATAGTGGTAAAGATGACGGTTTCTTGCCCAGGAAGAAGTCAGCAAAAGTTAGTTTAATTCTTTCCAAGTGATCATTCCCTGATGGAGCCTCTCATCCCCGGGAGGTCATCTGGGCAGGATGCACTGGACTCTGCCCCTCCTCCTTTGCAGAACTCTCTCTCACTTACCGAGGGCTTCACAAGATGCTGGAAATAGAGGAGAATTGTCTATTTGCTTTATCTTAGGGTAGCTTTGCCCTATCCACACTTGAGGAAAACACAATGTGATATTTGGCCCATTTAGGCATCATAGGCAATCAAGATGGGCCCAGTTCTCCAACCCCCCAGCCCTCCTGTCCTTGCTGGTTAGGACCATTTTACCCCACTGACAGAGTTCAGCTACATCTGGCCTGAGAATCTGCCACTCCTCAGGGAAAATTCAGCATTAACTTCTTGATAAAATGCTTGCTGCTGCTTTCAGCTCTTCTAGGAAAATGGTGCTAGGAAGTAGTTTGCATATGTGAGTCAACCAAAGCACTGGTTTAATGCAAATTATTGGATCCTTCACACATGCAGTTAGGAATCAGTAGGTCTCAGGTGAAGGCACAGGCATCTAGGTTCTTAATGAGCAGATGCAGATGGTCTGAGCATCAGCCTTTGAGAAATGCCACTCTAGATATTGGTGGAGTGGCCAACTGGCCCCTGTTTGCCCAGGACTTTCCCAGCTTAGCACTGAATATTCTGTAGGATGGCACATGTCCCAGGGAACCCCTCTGCACCTTGCAAACTGGGACAGGTGATCACACTAAACATACATAAATTCAGGCTCTGAGGCAGTCTCAGGGACCTACCTGAGCTTGGGACAGGACTCTGAGTCCTAGTCTCTTCTTGCCTGGATTTTCTTTCTTTCTTTTTTTTTCTTTTAGATGGAGTCTTGCTCTTTCAATCAGGCTAGAGTACAGTGGTGTGATCTTGGCTCACTGCAACCTCCACCTGCTGGGTTCAAGCGATTCTCCTGCTTCAGCCTCCTGAGTAGCTGGTTTTACAGATGCCTGCCACCGTGCTTGGCTAATTTTTGTATTTTTAGTAGAGACAGGGTTTCACCATCTTGGCCAGGCTGGTCTCAGACTCCTGACCTCGTGATCCACCCACCTCGGCCCCCCCAAAGTACTGGGATTATAGGTGTGAGCCACTGCATTCGGCTTGATTTTCTAAAATTGCTTCTAATCAAATTCCCTAGTGTCACGCTCAGCCAGCCTGCTGTTGGGGAAACACAATGGCCGATTGCTGGCTCCCTGCTGCTGCCTGCTGACTGAGAGATGGCGGCAGGCAGCTCTGTCCTCTCCAGGTACCCACTCTGCCTGCCAGCTGCACACAGCCTCATGCCACCCTAGCACCTGCCCAACCACAGAGCACACCGCTATCCCCGTGCTGCTCCTCCAGGCTCCCCTGCCTTGGCCACTGTGTGCATTGTCCAGTCGTGTGGGAAGGCATGGCAGTACGGCCCTTCCTGCAGAGAACAGGAGCTAAGCTTCTGCACAGGCCCTGGTTTTCCAATTTGAGCTATCGCTGAGCCTGTAATACCTCCTCTGTTTGTTTGAGGTGTCACTGCCCTGCAAGTATCTAATTCATTACTCATTAAAGCAGTTTGAAGTAAGGCACAGTGTGTACTAAAAAGTGCTATATAAAACCAAATTAAATATATTTTAGTACAAGTGCACTCAGCCAGTTGTTCCCAAGAATACCTGATAATTAGGACTCTAACTTGGTACGATGGTGTAATCTAGCCCAGAAAAGATGCTTATTATAGCCATGCCATTCATTCAAGCGTTTACGAAAATGTTTCAATTACACAGAAATATTTTAGGAGTGTATAAGTTGGCTCTAAAAATCCAACCTGGATTGAAGGTTGGTATTCAGCATCCAAGCTGAATGCTTCAAAGACAATTTTTTCACACACTATGTTTTGCTTTCCATATTCTTTCTTCGTCCTCTCTTCCCCTTTCCTCTCTCATGAAGTCACTTTTGCTTTATCTAATTTCAAGTAAAAATAATTGGTGATTATGCTTTTTGGGCTCCCTGAATTCAAAAATAGCATTCTTTTATAGAGTCCTTGCCTTAGTCAGCTCGAGCCTCTATAATGAAATACCATAGACTGGAGGCTTAGACAACAGACATTTATTGTCTTACAGTTCTGGGGGCTGCAAGTCCAAGCTCAGGGTACCAGCAGGGTTGGGGGAGGGCTCTGTTCCTGGCTTGCAGCTGACTGCCTTCTTGCTATGCCCTCATCTGGCAGAAAGACAGGGAGAGATGGGGGGAGAGATGGGAGGGAGAGAGAGAAGAGAGAGAAGGAGAGAGATTGAGAGAGACTGAGACAGAGAGGGAGCTCTCATGTCTCTTATAAGCACAATAATCTTGTCGTGAGGACCCCACCATTATGGCCACATCTAACCCTAATCACCTGCCACAGGCCCCATCTCCAAATACCATCACATGGAGAGTTGAGGCTCCAACATATGAATTCGTGGGGGATGCAAACATTCCATCCATAACAGTCACATTTGAAAAACTGTTTCCCCCTCAGTGTGTTCTGATTCACTTGGGGTTAGTGATCGCATTTCCAAACTCAGTTGTGTGCCACAAAGATACAGAAAAATCCAGGGCAAAAAGTGTTCATTCTGTTGATAAAAAGAGTAAAACTCCATAAAATATTTGAAGAGATTTATTTCGAGCCAAATATGAGTGACATGGCCCTTGACACAGCCCTCAGGAAGTCCTGAGAACACGTGCCCAAGGTGGTCCGGGTGCAGCTTGGTTTTATACGTTTTAGGGAGGCAGGAGCCTTCAATCAAATACATCTAAGACGTACATTGGTTCGGTCCAGAAAGGCAGGACACCTCGAAGCATGGGGACTTCCAGCTTACAAATAGATTTTAAAATATTCCGATTGGCAATTGGTTGAAAGAGTTATTATCAGTAGAAAGGAATGTCAGGTTGTCCCAAAGTTTCATCATGCAAATGAAACCTCCAGGTAGCGGGCTTCAGAGAGAATAGGTGGTAAGGGTTTCTTATCAGAAACAGCTCTGTGTTGATGTTACATGCTGGGCAGGCTTTTCCTGAAATCCAAAAGGGAGGAAGGCACAGCAAAGTATGTCAGATGCCACCTTCCTGTCATCGCCTGAACCAGTCTTTCAGGTTAACTTTCCAGTATCTTAGCTGAGCAGGGAGTCCATTTAGATGGTTGGAGTGGCGAGGGGGGCTTCCATTTTATTTTTCGTTTACAATCCAGAATGGCCGAAAGCCTTTCTCACACAGGTGCTGAGGCATGGGTCAGGGGCTGCCAGGTAAGCCTCTGGCTGCGAGCCTCAGGCTTTGTAACCACGGGGACCAAATCAAGTTGTATACTAGGCGCTCCCTACATGTGACTGTCAGGGCTGGCCTTGCAAGGTGGGTCTGTCCTGGAGTGGGGCAGAGACTGAGGTGGACACACCAAGCTGGACTCTTTTTCTCTTTCACTGTGGAGGCCTCAGCCTGCTGCTCAGAGTTCCTCATCACTCCCACATCAACTGGTACCCACCATGGGAAGCAATCAAAGTGGACACCATTAAAATAACAGCACCTACTTAGGAAATTCCTGAAAATACAGCACAAAAACTCTGTGATAGACAGTAAAGCCCCTGGCAGTGGCATTGCACTTAGGCTGGGGTGTTTGACGGGAGGGGGATGCATGAGCCGGGTCAGGAGCTGGGAGTGTCTGGGGCTTTAAGGGAGGATGTTTGCCCGTATGCGCTGGTGACCGTCGCTATTTTTACAAAGTTGATGTCATGGATCCTTTTAAGTCTGGGCTGTGAATGGCTTTGAATATTTAGATGCCGATGGTCTGTTGCTAGTTTTTTCAGGTTCTTCCCCTGCCGTTTCTTCTCTTCTTCTGCCCATTTCCCTGCCCAGTTACACATTTTTCAGAAAGCAGGTGTAAAATAAAAGGCAACTTGGTCTTGTCATTTTGGGGGGGATGAGTGGATAAGTGGGATGCACACTTGGGTGCTCCCCCAGATGTGGTATCATGCTCTCCCATGAGCTCCTCAGGCCCAGCCTCAGTTTCCCTCTTGTGTCCTCCCCCGACTCTTCTGGTCCATAACAGGTGCCCGCAGCACTAGTGAATTATCCCTGTGAATACATCTATCTTAAACAAGTGCGGTCCTCAGAAGCAGCAGTCACTCAATTATGTGCGTGCCATCTCTGTGCCAGGCTCTGAAGGCATCATACAACTGGCAGGTGGCTCAGAGTCCAGTGAGAAAGAAAGAAAGTCAAGGAGGGATTCCAGGAGAATGTGGTTGCCTATAGAGTCTGTATGCACGGGCACAGGGGACACTGAGGACAAGGAGCCACTATTCTTCCTTTGTTCATGAGCTAACTGGTTATCACTCCTGGGTGCACAGGGGTCCAACCAAGATGTGTGGATCCAGCCAGTGAGTGTCCCTGCTGGTCCAGGCTTCCACCACTTCCATGCCCAGCCTGCCATCTAGAAGCTGAGAGTGACCTGGATGCCAGGAAAGCCCAACGCTGTGATGGGTGTTTCCTAGTCTTCATTCCGTCCTTTCCCCTGAGACATGTGGACATGAAGAAAGTGTGGAAAGAGCCAAGATGGCCTCAATCTTGTCCACAGACAAGTAGCAAGTGAAAAGTCTAAGCCATATAGATGTCTGCAGCCTCAGGAATCCCGAGATCACGGTGAGCATATTGCTACTTTAGGGACCTGACTGGTTGATGACTTCCTGTGACAGTCAGAGATTAGAACTTCTTGGATCCCACTAAACATTTCTGGGAATCCAAGGTGTCCACCGTGTTGACGGTGAAATGTCAGATCCATTGATTTCCCTTCTCCGAGTGGGTGCTCAGATGTGGTTACCCCTTAGGATGGATTTTCTAAGAGATATTTGAAAAATATCTGATTAAAAAAAGTGCCTGAAGTTCTTCTTGAAACAGAAGGAAGAAGTGAGTGTTCAGGAGGGCACAGAGGTGTCTCTATCCATCTATCAGACCCTTTCAAGGGAAAATACATTGTTCTGAATACAACACACGTTATACTCTCAGCTGCCATTTATTATATCTGAAAGTACTTTTCCTGTTCTAGACCTATGTCCCTCTGGTAGATTCGAAATTCATAAATATTGGTCATTGTGGGAACATGTTTTAAAATGCGTTGACTAGGTGATTCACTGAGAGCTCCACGTCCAGGTGGCAGGCAAAATTTTGGTTTAAATGGAAATGACTAGGCTAACAGTTGCTTTAAAACTTGCTATGAGTTATTTTAACTCAGAATTACTCAGTGTTTTTGCGTTTAAATCAGACAGACCCACAACTGTATTTTCACATGGTTTTCTTGTGTGTGTTTAGGAACAACAGTCTCCTTAAGTCTTGGTGGCAAATAGCCAGAGGAAAGAGAGGTGTTAATGAGACTCAGCGGGGGATGGGAAAGGCGCAGGACTGACAGTTTTCCATAGTGCAGTTGGCACTGGATTGAAAAGACAGGTGGCGGCACAGAGCTGACCGATGAGAGGGCAGTGGCAGGAGGATACGGGGGCCACTGAAGAGTCACACCAGGCCAGGGAGGCAGGACTACGATGGGAGAGGTCCAGCATCGGCTCTTCGGCGGTGCAGGTTCTCAGGCGAAATACGAGAATGCTGATAAGCCCACCCAGTGACATTGATACCAGGACTTGGGATCGGCAGATGTGGCAGTGGCGCTGCGCTTAGGCTGGGTGTTCAGCGGCCGGAGGGGCTGTGCAGGCCAGGTCAGGCGCCTGAGAGCTTCGGGGCTTTAAGGAAGGATGTTTGTCATTATGCACTGGTGACTGTTGCTATTTTTACAAAGGTTTTGTCTGTAATCCTTTTAACTCTGGGCTATGAATGGTTTTGGAATTTTTATTTATTTATATTCATTTATTTTTTTGGGACGGAGTTTCGTTCTCGATGCCCAGGCTGGAGTGCAGTGGCACAGTCTCGGCTCACTGCAACCTCTGCCTCTGGGGTTCAATCAATTCTCCTGCCTCAGTCTTCCAAGTAGCTGAGATTAGACACCCGCCAGCACGCCCGGATAATTTTTGTATTTTTAGTAGAGATGGGGATTTCACCATGTTGGCCTGGCTGGTCTTGAACTCCTTACCTCAAGTGATCCACCTGCCTGGGCCTCCCAAAGTGCTGGGATAACAGGAGTCAGCCACCGTGCCTGGCCTGGCTTTGAATGTTTAGATGCTGATGTCCTGTTGCTGGTTTAATAAGGTCCTTTCCTGGAACTCTCCTCTCTTCTTCTGCCCATTTCTCTGCTCAGTTGGACATTTTTCAGAAAGCAGGTGCAAAATGAAAGGCAACTTCCTCCTGCCACTTTTTGGGAGAGCGAGTGAATAAGCGGAATATGGAAAGAAGTGGCATCATTTGGAGATGGAAACTTTGGAAACCATCCTTTACCAGTGGACTCTGCTTTTCTAGTAGCTATGAACAAATTTCATTTTCCCCATAATGCCAGAGGTGAATTCCTGCTGGTCCTATTGACCACCCAGACATGGGGGAGACAGGGTGAAGTAGAATACATTTATACCCAAAGGCTGCAAAAATAAAATGTTACCTCCTGATGTCTTGGGGTATAGGCAGCCAGAAGGTCACAAGTGGAGATTTCTGTGTCATCAGTGGAAGGCAAGACCTTTGTCTGAGGGGGAATCCATGGAGACCTAGAGGGACCATAAGGGGGGACATCAACTGAATAACTTTTGGGCAACCCAACCTCCTAAGCAGATCTGATATGAAAATGGAAATTTCTGTATCACCAATAGGTTTTAACATTCAGGGGAGGAAGCAAAAGGGAAAAATTCTATTACTGCTACCAAGTGACATGAAGGCGCCTTTCAGATTTCCCTGCAGCACAAAATAGAAAACAGTAGGATCTGGGCAGTGTGAGGCAGAAATACTCAGCCCCCACACTTCCTACTGATGTTTACCTATGAGGGATGTGATTTCCATGGGATTTGCTTCATGGTTTCTGTCTTAGCCCATAGATCAAGTTGAGTTTATGGAAGATTGATCAATTTTAGTTAATATTAAAAATTAGCTCAAGACCATTTTGGAGAAAAATTGTCCTTTTCTGCTATTTCCTAGCAATGACCTGAAATGTGAGCCGCAATCTTTCTCTCACTTGTACTACTTGGCTTTGTGAGAAATTCCCCTAATGGGTTAGATTTAGCATTGTCACCCTTGAAATTAAATGCTGGTGGTTAAAACTTCATTTTTATAAGAAGAACTTGACATTAATAATTTTTATACCTTTGATTAAATAACTAAAAATACATTATTATTGGGTTAATAATTACTCTAGCTATGTGCAGATTTTTGACCATTTCATTGCATTATTATGGCACAGAAGCAAAATTTCACTCATATATTTGACTTAAATGGCAGTCTTTGGGGATTTGATTCAGAAATTATAAGTTCTACTGCAATTTACATGTTAAGTTCTGTAACCCCGTGATAGTTCAACCATTTGTTAAAAAAAACAGTAGGTGGCCTGTGGTATGATTTTCAATGAATAATTTTATTTTACATCCAGCGCAAGGTCCAGCTGAATGTTTCATTACATTAAAATTTCACCAAGTAACATAAACCTTGTAATTAAAAAAGCGTTAACGTTTTATAGAGTGCCTAGGTAATTTTTGAAAACATTCCTCCAAAATGTGGTTGGGAAACTACAGAAATTTTGTCACATAACATCCTTCGACATGTTTTCATTTAAATTATTTAAGCTGTGATTTTAAAAAAAAATCATTTCTCAATGAGGAACCTTAAAGAATTCCATGGAAATAAGGAATTAAATGATTACTTAGCACCTGGCTTCTGAAATATACCCCCCAAATTATTTAAACAGGTTTTTATGTTTCTGTATTGTGATTCATTTCTTTTGGATGTCTTTTATTATTTTAAATTAGCTCACAATTTATGGCTGTTGTCTTGTTCAACTCATGTTTGTTAAATTAGCAGTGCTTCTCTGTCATGTCTTCATAAAGTGTGGAAATCAACATTACCATGGCTGTTCCCTGTCTCCTGTGAGGAGAAGTCCCAGAATTACCCATGCCATCTGAGATCCCAAAATACCCATCTTGCCCACAGGCACCTGTAGGGTCTGCAATGTACTGACATTATTCTTAGACACACTGCCAGAGACTTCTAGGAATGGTGTCCCAGCAACAACCAATCGGTATCCACCTATGATCCCGTGCTCCCGTAGACATTGGGGTAGGGACTACTACTTCTGGGAGACATTGACAAAGAAAAACCCCACTGGTTTCTGTGTTCAAAGCAGAGGGAGAATGAAGAAGCAGCCGCAATGCCACCTAGCCATTCACAGGTGGGGAGAGAGCTCCTGGGAACATTTGGAAGTCTTATGCAGGCTCAGAAATGCTGCCTGTTGGATGGAATGGTCCTTTTTTGTGGCCCTGAGAAAAACCCTGGAGTCCCCATCTTCGGGGAGCAGACAGAGTGGTATTTCTTGGTGAGGAGAAATATAGCCCTTTTGTGCCCTTGTGGCATGTTTGGGATGTTGTTGGCTTTCTTGCTTTGTATTTGCGTTGTGTGTAAGCGTGTGCGTGCGTGCGTGTGTGCGTGTGTATGCGTGCGTGTGCGTGTGCGTGCGTGCGTGCGTGTAGTGAGAAGGGCTTCTTTTCCTTAACACAATCTGAATTGTTAGTACATGTGGCCTGGGGCCTTTAAGAGGAAACAAATAGATGTATACATTTAAATCTACAGACAGAACTCAGACATGCCTATAACACCCACTCTGAGCAGGCGTGTTGCCCTGGGAAGGCTTCTGCTTCCCTAGCACACTGCAGAACCCCAGCGCACAAGCCCGCTCTGCTCTGTCAGCTTCTCTGGGTTTCTTTCACTATGTGCTGTCCCCTGACTGCCACTGAAGTGCCACTAATTGGGATGTGAGTTCAAAGGGAAGTAGGAACAAATTAGAAAGTCACGGATTTCCACCCTAGTAGAGACAGAATGAGGCACATCATTTAATCACCGCTAGAGGTGAATCCATGGCAGAGAGATGAGGGCTTCACTGGATGAGGTTTGTGACTTTCTCTTTCACCAAAAGGTAAGAGAACAAAAAAGTGTCTACCAAGCGGAAAAGGAGTCTCATCTGCCACCTTCCTTCCTGGCTGCAGAGGCGCTTCTCTTTAGACTCACCCCGGATTTCTCTGAGATGCTTGGTGATAAACCCAGGAATCTTTCTTGAAAGACAGCTCTCTGGTTGGACTCTACTAATGAGAAACCAGAAAGCCTTGAATAGTAATACACAGCAGGCAGTTCATCCAAACGCCCATCCCAAGAATATGGGACTTTTGAAAATACCTCAAAAACAGAAGATTTTTATTATTTATTTTATTTTATTTTTTTTGACAGGGTCTCACTGTCACCAGGCTGGAGCGCAGTGGTGCTGATACGATGCTGGTTCACTGCAGCCTCAACCTCCTGGTCTCACGTATCTTCCTACCTCAAAGTCCACGTAGCTGGGACCGTAAGCGTGTACCACTACACCTGGCGAATTTTTTAAAAAGATTTTTATAGAGATGGGATCTTCCTATGTGACCCAGGCTGGTCTTGAACTCCTGGCTCAAGCAATTCTCCCTCCTAGGCCTCCCAAAGTGCTGGGATTACAGGTGTGAGCCCCTGTCCCAGCCAAAAGTTTTGTTTTTGTTTTTGTTTTTTACTAGTTGGAATCAGTAAAGGGAAACCTGTATACAATTTGAATCTAAAGGGTCAGGGAAAAGCATCAAAGCTCATAAGAGGGGGAGGAAAATGTGTCCCCAAAAGGGATGGGTCATGAACACACCCCAAACCAGCCCTCGAGAACAGTTGTCCATAATCAGAGCAGAGCTACAGTGGGGAAGGCCGCAGCAACTTTCCTTGCTGAAGTGAAAGCCCCGTATGAATTATGATTTCAGGAGAGATATCTTGCACAGAGTGACAGGCACCAAAATACCGCATTCTGTAACAATCTTGTGCTATCATAACTGATAGTTTTCTACAGCCGAGATGGGCAAATGGTCTTAAGAACATGCACACGATTGTCACTTTCATTTCTGAGTATTTTCTAGCATGTTTTGTTTTTGAATGTTTTATAATTGAAGGTCTTCTCCATTTGAAAACTCTATTTCTTCCCTCCTTTCTTTTTCTCTTTTTCTATCTCTCCCTCTCTTTCCAGGTCTTGGGGGTGGATCCAATCCCCCTCTGGGGGAAAACTACACAGTTGAGTCCCCGGAAGGAAAATGAGGAGTCCATACAAAAGTCAATGCTCTGTCACCTACACGCAAACCCGATGGGTTGCAGGTTCCCAGCGTCTGGTTTGCAAGAATGCACCATGCCTATGTTTGGTTTGTCTACTTTTGCAGCAATGATTGATTCTGTCCTTTATGAAGTCCCCTGCACAGAAGAGTTCGAACATTTTGACATAATGCAGATCTAGTAAAACAATTTCCGATCGTTATCTAAAGAATAAGGCCCGTCTTCTGCACAAAAACACAGCTATGAGGCCATTTTCCATGAGACTTCCGGCCGAATTTCTGTCAAAGCTTTGTGGGCATCCTGGGAGACCCAGGGCTTTTCTTACTCACCATTGTTGTGCTGCAATGGGTTTTTGGGTGTTGTTCCTGCTCATAGAGAAGAAATAGCTGTGAAAGATGATAGACCAAATATTAATATTAGCATGTAAGTATTAGCTGATTGCAGATTGTCTAACAAGATTACTTTTGACTAGTCACTAGGATTTTTAAAAATTACTGGCTAATGAGAAACAGTGAAGGAGGACACCACACTAGAATCCTGTATTACATTAAAATTCTGGTGGGAATTTTCCTTTCGGCCCTGAAAAACTTACTTTCTTCTACATTTTCCTATTTTCTCTCTTATGACACTTCTTTTGCCTCCTACATGAAATTAAACAAAACTCACAGCCAACATACACAAAAGGGTCATGTTCGCAGGGACATTGCAGTGCTCTATTGAATTTGAGAAAAATTTCAAAAAAGTTTACATTTTGTCTATTTTCCTTGTTCAGAATACTCAGAATTTCCACTTCTGATGGTTGAGAATTCCAAGTAAATAATCCATGATCACGATACAAACCGGAGAGAGTTTTTATATAAATTAGTGTGCTGCGTGTTTGATGCCTGAATATCTCCTACAGAAAGGACAGATACACAGTCGAAAGTAAAAAAGCAAATTCACGTTAAAATATATTGGCATCTATACTAGACCACATATTCTGTCTGTTTCATCTATATTTGCATAAGACAAGTTGGATATTGTAGGCTAATGCAAGTTATTTAAGTGGTGGCTTAGATAGAGAAAAAAACCCTTAAAAAGTATGAATAAATTGTGGGTAAAAACCTCCATTTATCCTAGCGTAGATGATGTGCCCCTGTGTACGAAAGATATTTTTGTTCAATTTGGATGAATATTTTTTATAACCACGCTTCTTTAGTTTCATTGTATATCCTTTCTAGGAAAGGAAAAAAATACGCTCTAGAGCGAAAGAGGTTTATCTCCCCCTGTTTTGCAACAGTTTTGGTTATGTCGTGTTCTGTAAGAGTATCGCCCCTCCCCAACCCCCGTTCAATTTTCCCCGAGGCTAACAATTTTATATCCAAAGTAAATCTAGCTAAAATTAAGAAACACAGCATACAGCTGCCCTTACTCATGGCCCACAGATGTTACCAAAATCTGATTAAAAAGCCCTTAATCTCCTGCTGCACCTTTTCATTAGTGTAATAATCATTTTTGCCAAATATCTAGCGGAGGGGAAAAAGGAGAAGGAGAAGAGAAGGTTCAGATCACCAGGATCCCTGCAAATGCGTGTGGAACCTAGAGGGAAAATGAGGAGTTGAGGCAATCCATGTGCTGAAATATTTTTGCTTCTTTTTCTAGAAAATGTGCAATTTGGTCAGGCAGAAAAAATTGAACAGAGCCTTCCAAGCAATAAATCACTGGATTGCTGGTGACATTCATACAATGCGGATATAGTGTTAACTGTAGGAGGCAGACAGCCCCTCCTGCACCCAGCCTGTCCCTAAGAGGTGACCTTGTGACGATGCGGTCATCAATCATCCTGGCGTAGGACACACTGTTTTTGTTTAATATTACACTATTGGAATATATAGTAAACAAAGTGTAGAGGAAATTTGGAGAGCAAGCGCTATATAAGGAATGCTGTAATATGCTTGCTGTCTGTGGAGAATCACCCTGCTCCCTGCAGCCTGTGAACCCCTCATTTACCAACTCCCTGACCTTAGACACGGAGTCCATCTGCATCTCCAGGGCGGTGCTTCCGGTATGGAGCACCCAGCACGAAGACTGTGGTTACAATTTTAAGGGAAATAAAACCAGAAGTTTGTGGTGATAACAGTTTACAACCTTCGATGGGAATAGATTTTTCAGTCTCAGCCTTCATTTTTGTTTGTTTGTTTGTTTTTCCTTTTACACTTCCACTCAGTCTTTTTCTGATCAAAATGCTTGGAAAGAATGGAATTTGATTTCAGAAACACAAAATCTGGCACACACCTTGATAAGTTCACATCTTCCAGGATATTCCTCAAGGACCACAAATCAGGAATGGAGTTTAGTGTTTTGCACGCAAATACGAGCTAGCCTCCTCCAGGCCCATGCCTTCTGTTTAGAGAATCTATTGTCTTCAAGTGAGTTACACACAGAAAGTGGGAACATGAGGCCTTATTAACCGGCTGGGTCATTATCTTCAGTGTAGGCCACTCTGGGGCCCGGCAGCTCCCATTGCCAATGATGAGACCAAATTTTTTTTTCGAGATTTTTAAAGACAAAGAGGTTTAAGTAAATTAACCATGAAAAGTAAAAATATCATCTTTTTTGTTTTTCTTCTCAACTGTTCAGCATTTCCTCCAGGTGGTAAACCCCTTTGGATAGGATGTCATAAAGTGCATTTATATGATGCTATATGTTAAGAACATGCCAACACTCTTTACTGAAAGAGTCATGGAATTGCGTTTGTTTGGGGTATAACATCAACAGGGGGAATTTTGAGCCTAAGTTAAGGGGAGAATTGGGCTCTAAACAGACATAAGTGGGGAACTTTTCACAGCCCATTGAAGTGGCACGTTTTCATTCACATCACATTCACACATTTTCTCCCCGATATATTGGAGTGTTTCCTGATTTTCATGGAAAATCAGCAAGTCAGAAACAGTCAGTTGATTTTTACAATGTGAGTTTGGGGGCCTTTAAATGAGGATGATAATCATACAATCCAAAGGAAAACAGTGGTAGAGTCTTTAAAATCAATGTCGTGAAATGTATTCAGAAAGATTCCACAGCCACACATTTCCCACGTGGCACGGAGCTCATTTCAGTCACTGGAAATGAGGTTCCAGGATGACACATCCGAGTTTCTCTTGGAGAACGGTGGGGGAGAAGTACTGTTCTGGGGGGGGGGGGGTGGGGGATGTCGGCAGAGCCCCATCACACAGCGGACTCGGGAAGGTGGGAGAAGTGGGAGATGCGAGAGAGATGCTGGGCCTGGGAGAAGCCTCAAGACAGGCGACATTAAGAAAAGTCTGGAAACGGTGGAAAATCGAAGGCCATACATGTTCATGCCAAAGGGCCTGGCCATTGGACAAAATCTGCTTGGTTTGCTCTTTGTAGGTTTCGTGTTGACTTAAGTGACTTGGTCAATGTGGTCAGTTTTTGATAGAAAATTAGTCAAGGCTCCATGTGTGTGTGTGTGTGTGTCTGTGTGTGTGTGTGTGTGTGTGTTTGTAGAAAGCTTTTATCAAGCCAGAAGGAAACTCGCTTCATTTTTATATCAAGCATCCATAGAAGAAGCAGTGCACAACGTATTTGCCAGTGGACAGAGTGTGGAGGAACAGAGGAACAGAGGTAAATGGCCTTGGGACTGGGACCCAAATTGCCTCTGGGAAGCAAAGACAGAGACTGGGAGACTGGGGAGCAGAAGAAAGATATATGAGGGACACACACACACACACACACACGTGCACATGCACACACACAAGTGAACAGAAACATGCGTGCACATGCACATACACACTTGCATACATGAACACTACACACACACACTTGCACACATGAACAAGCACGCACACACGCGCGCACGCACACACACACAATCAACTCTTTGCTGAGCAGCAGAGGACCCAGAGCACAGTCCCTGGCACCTGTCAGCAGGGTCCACCAGGTGCAGGAGTTATTTCCGGCCTCCACGTGGCCAGTAGAAGGCCCTGGAGGTAACAAATGCCCCCTCTTTTCCTTCCTTTGAGATCATCCAGGAGCCCCAATAGCAACAGTATCTGCTTTTGTTAATTCAAGACACTAAAAAAAACAACAAAAACCCTTGTTCAGTAAACATGCGGTCTTCTAAACTATCTTTGAGGAAAGAAACGTAACCCATGAAATATTACAAACTTTTAAGTAGTAAAACCTCTCGAAAAGCTCTGTTGGTTGGAATCGGCAGTGTTCATTTTCTTCTCTTTGATGAAATATGTGTTGTTTTGTGCTTTGATTCGTGGCAGGGAGATTTTGTCTCCTCTCTGACTAATCTGGCTCCATTGATGAACTATATGGTTTTATTAAATATATTCTCCTTGTTGCCCTCCACACTTTTTTCTTGTTGTTGTTAAACCTTCCCCGGGGCAGAAGCTGTTGTAGGTATCATGTCTCAATATACAATTTTATTCTTGAAATTCCCCCCCAGCAGGGGCGAATTGAAAAGTGGCCTTATATGCAGCAAGAAATCTACAGACAACAGCATCCAATTTGCATAGCTTTAGCTGTGCTAAAATTCCAGTCTCCAAAGGATAAATGCAAAAAAAGGTCTATCTTTGTGTGTTTAATTATCTGACTTTAAACTAGCTAAGTTATAGTTGCTACAATGAACATTTAAAAATTTTGGGCAAAAGCAGTGAGCGTTTTTGAAATTACTGATAAAAAACTAACCAAATAAAAAATATGGCAAAAATAAGACCATAGAAATTCATTTTCTAGGGTGGTTAAAATGAGAGATGACATGATTTATTAGCATCTTGTAATTCTGCTTAATCCACCAACATTCCCAGAAGTACCATACTTAATATAAATATGGTTATGTAGTTTTTAGAAACAGAAAGTTAAAGTATGAGACAGAATACCATCTCCTCTCATTAAAGATGCTGTGCATTTATTTTATAGTTAAAACTGTGCAATATTTATTTGAAGGGGTAATCATATATTTAAAAAGGAAAATCAAACCATAAGATTCATTGTTTAGCCTGGAAATTCCTCACAAACAATAAAAATGGAGTGTTTATAAAAAATGTATTGTTCTCAACCTTATAGGAAAAAAGGAACGTTATTCTTCAAACTTGCTTTTCCTTTAAAAATGTTAAAGGACTGGGTTTGTGTACTGTGTGACTCCAGAAACAATTTATTGATTTAAAATAATAGTAATGTGCACTTTAGAAATCTTACCTCTGAAGACCTTGAACATGAAATACTCCAAGCAAAATATCAAGAGGAGAAATGTTGGTTAGAGCAATTGAATGTCAGTATGTTCCCAGATTCATTTTGGAGGGTGTGCATTCTAAATATGTCTCACAACTGTGAGACAAGGAAAAGAATTCAGACTTTGATCAGTTATGTTTCAAAGAATAAACAAAAATTAAAGAATTCTTAGCAGAGTGAAATATGTGTTAGTCTCAGGTACCTGGTACAGAAGACAGGGCAAAATATTTGGAGGATTTGATTTTTTTGTTTCATCAAATACTATTGTCAAACCTGCTGACATCCACCTTTAGAGAAAGACCTGCAGAATTATTTCTTTTGTAGTTAAAAAATACATTGATAAGCTTCATCAACTATCTGCATTTTCAATAGTTTTTCTAAATGTCAAAGGCATTCCCTTTGCATTAAATAAAGCCGAGATGAGAGATGTCGCTGGCAGGTTACCCGGAATTCAACACACAAATACTATCAGAGTGGCGTGGGTTCCTTCACAGAATCACATTACATACCTATTGCAAAGCTTGAACTCTTTGGGGAATGTTCATTTTCGCTCCGGTTCCGTCACCGAGTCCCACCTCCTGGAACAATAATGGGTGTCAGGTAGAGTTTGGATGAGACAGGATTAAGCTATCACCCTCCCCCCCCCCACTGTGTGTTAATTTATTGCTTCAGACATTTTCATATCTGATTCATTTTCACCCACTCTACCGCGATTGCACAAAGTTCTCAGTCTCTGCCAGTCCAAGTGGCACTGGAGTGCGAATCGCTGGCACCGTGAAATGGCTTTCTTCACAGTGCGGGGGCCAAGGTACGTCCTGGGAGAGCGCAGCTGCACTCCCCCCGCAGAACGGGGAATTGCACGCGGCGTGCGGGGGCCAGCCAATATGCTTAGGTGTGACACAAAAGCCAAAATCTGGGCTTTTTAGTAAACAAGAAAGGAAATTGTGATGCTGCCGAGATCCCAGTGCTAGACGTCTTTAGCAAATGGTGTTATTTCCACAAGAAAATACAGGGCACAGCTGCCTGGAATTTACATCAAACATACCTGGAATTTACATCAAACATACCTTCTCCCTACTTTTGTTGGGCGATTATGTAGAACCTGCTGGAAAGGTGTTTGTTTCTGTTTGTCAGTTGAATGCAGCGCATGTCCCCTCTGTCTCTGGTTTTGCCCCAGGCTCAGTCATCTGTGCTGCTGGAGTTGGGAGCAGAGTGAGACACTCCAGGAGGCCAGAGAAAAGACATGGGAGAAGAGGCTGTTCTTTGGTATTCCTTCTCCTCAAAAATTCTCTATGCTGATTAAAACAAACAAACCAAAAAGCAGAAACACTTAATTTGGACGGTGCAAAGGGACAAGGAAAGGAAACGTGTTTGCAAACGCGAGCGGCCGTGGAGTCTGAGCCACTAAATGGGAACACGTCGCAAAGCTGTGTGGATGTGGCTGATGATAATGGGCACATCCTTCTACCTGTCAGCCTGCGTTTGCACATGTCTTCCCAGGGAAAACAGTGAGCTTCTGATAAAAGCACCTGGCAAGGCTCTTGGGCTGGGGGAAAGGCTCGTTCCTTCCCCCTCTGCGAGGAAGAAAGGCTCCTGGCTTCTGAGGACCATGGTCGAGGTGGTGCTGTACCTCAGCCCACCTCTCCTCATATGCGGAGCCTTACAACCCACCTGGGAGGGAGTTCCAGGTTTGAAATCTGGCTTGGTTTTATATCGAAGGCTCCCATTTAAAAAGCTGACATATAACTGGAGCAAATTTTTCCTCTTTTTCTTTCAATGAGCAAACACAAACCCTCGTCATTCCAGACACAATGATGCACGACCAGTGAGTGTCTTCGGGGCCATCCTCTTGGGCGACCGGTTTTAAAAACCAGGCCACGACTTTTATTAGCACAACACGCCTCGCTTGCTATTTAGGAAATACTAGCCGAGTCACATGTTATCAGTAACACTGAGAAAGCACTGCCCAACATTTACAGGAAGAAGAAAGAGCACTCAGAGCCCCATTTTTTTTTTTTTTTTTTTGGTTAAAATTAAAATGCTACTGTGAAGGTATCGAATGGCACAGGGCAGACACTGATGTGTAACCCACAGATGTACAGAACTGCATACGTGCATATAATATCTGTGTAACTGCTATCCATAATGTTAGCTGTAGATAAAGCAAGCTTTTTAAAAGTAACCAATTACTGAAGAACCAAATATACTTAATATGGGGACACAGGTGCCCCTTCCGATGAGCTGTGTAAATGTCTGTGGGTAACTGGAGCTAGACTTGTGTCTACAGAAGTCCTTCTTTCGGCTTTATTGAATTTCTCCTAAGATGGCAGACTAAAGTGATTTTAACACTTATCAATTGGATTTATGATTTCTGTGTCGTCCACCCTGCTTCTGACATGAGGAAATGTTCAACATGAGGGACTCATTCAATGATTTTTTTAACTACACTATAAAACATTTTAGTCTCCTTTCTTTCTGAAATCCATAAATGGCTAATTTAATCTCACAGTTATACAGTTGGACTCCGTGAGTTTCATCTGCTAATTATTTGGCACCATTTGGATGGTTTAAATCATTATGATGTATTGTGTGACTGGGAAGGCCGCCTTAATCGTGCAGATAAACTCTGGCCTTCTGCACTGGGCTTGTCCTGGCTTTTCTGGTAAAAGTATAAAATCTTGGACTGTGGGAGCTACAGTTCGAATGAGGCCACATTTAGAGCACACTGGGTGTCTGATCCAGAAGGATTCGGCAGCCTCACCCATGAGATGGTGGGTGAAAACAAAGACTGGGAGCTGGCAGGTTACCATAAATACTTGCACACTGATTGTATGGTATTTCTGAAATTTTAAGAGAGACAACTCACATTTAACAAAAGTGTTTTTTAAAATCTTTGAAAACATTTTTTTTTTTCCTGCTAAAGAAGTTCTCTCTCAGTAATAATCTCTTCTTTATTTTCCAGCTGGAATAAAGGAGGCAAAAATAGCTCACATCTAGTTTTAAGCCCAAGAGCCCTCACCTTTCAAATGTGATAACCAGTACAATTTCAGCATTTGTGAAAAAATGGCTGTGTTTATTTTTGGCCTTTATGGAGGCAAATGGATGGGAGGACTTGGGAGGGGAGAAGAAAGAGTTGAGTATTGTGCATGTGGAAAGCCATCATTTCTCCGTCTCTCTTTCTTTCTTTCGCTCTGGCTAATTAACAGCATGCCTGTTAGCTGGTTATATTTTATCTGCAACTTAGGGGCTTGCTGCGGTTTTCTGGGCTGCTGCTGACTGAGCTGAACGTCTGTGTGTCTCTTACAAGGAGACTGCGTGGCACAGTGGGGACAGCCTGTTGTACCTCATGCGTCGACTGTGCATTGGCCGTGGATGTTCCATTTCATATATCATTCCCAACTCGAAGCTCCGTTTCCTGAAGTCAAATAACCCTCTCCTTCACACCCATTATCACAAATCATTTTGTAATCCAACTCCCCCGAGTTGCGCTAGGACTCGGGCAGAGCAATACGAGTCACAGTGGTGGTGGAGTTACCGGGATGGCCTGACTCTGGATTCAGAGAAATGGCTCAGCTCCCCACCTGGCTGAGATGTTGGCAACACAGGCCACCTAGACGGTGATGTCTTTTTAATTTTTCATTTGGAAATGACTGGGAAGGGAGAGGGAGGGTGATCAAGTTTGGCAGGGCCCTCACCTCTTGCTCCAGGTCTCTGTCATGGGAGGGGAACCATGCAGCTGGACTCTGTGCTGGACTCTTCAGTTTTAATCCCAGCAACAAGGGATGAACCATGGACAGGCACATTTGGGGGCTGTGACCACCTCAACACACCCTCCTGCAGTGTGTGTGCTGCTATCTGGGTCACCGGCTGCTTCTTGGCAACTTGTCGCTGTTGCAGCACTGGCACTTTGAGCGTGTGGCACATGACTCTCAGGGGACAGCTTGTCCTGGGGCTTGTACAAGGCCCCCAGGCCCACCACCTCGGGGGCTGCAATAGCTTACCTGCACTGGTCACTGTTTCAAACATCAACACCCTGCTGGGTGGGGAAGGGCTCTGGGGATGGCGAATTTCTCTGTTTCTATATTTTCAGTTTTCTGAATATAACTATTTATAGATGTATTTAAGGATATACTTTTATAAAAGTATATCCTTAAATATACTTTATAAAAGTATATCCTTAAATACTTCTATAAAAAGTTTTCATCTAAGAAGTATAAAAATATACTTTTTAAAGAAGAAAAGCACAGCAGAGTAGAAAGTGCCAACTTTTTGTTTTCTTCCCATTAAATAACGTGATTCACACAAATGGCTTTTTATTTATAAAGTCTTGGTCATACACATGAGGGAGATCATGGTGTTCAAAGAGCTTCAGCATAATGTATCATAGCAACCCAGGTAAACCAAGTTCAAAAATACTCCCAGAAAGGTACCAGTTTCTGTGCAAGAGTAAAGAAAGAAGAGAACAGATGTCTGAACTATTATTTGGAACTGGTCCCCCTGCCATCCCTTTGTTGTTAACTGGTTATGGGGTATAGGAGATGGTGAGGATGCATGTGGGGAAACTGATGCCCCCAATTCCAACATCCCAGGTTCAGATTGCTCAAGGGTTGGTTTCTCTTTGCTCTCTTTGCCTGTCTCACCCGTAGTATTAACAAGAGAAGACAAAGGATTTACGCTCTTAGCCTCTGTTGTGGCTCCTGAATCTTCTCATCTGATAAAGATGATGCGTTCGCTTTTTGGAACATCAGAGCAGCCTTTCTTTGACAAGATGACAAATAAGATAAGTGGCTGTCTCCATAATCTATTTTGTTAGTCACTGCAGGAACCCCTTTGCTCCTTGCTTCCGAGAAGCATGCCACCAGGGGTGAAGAAAAACGACTCTTTGGGGGGGGATAATTTGATGCTAAGTATGATGCTCTGCACGCGGCCGGCAAGCAGTCCTCCTCATTGCTGCCGGATGCCTCTGTGGCGGGGTTGAAAGCCATGCTTGCCTCTGCTCCACCAGGAGAAACTGAGGCCCAAGGAAGTGGCATGGGTCACGCTGCAGCAGAGGAAAAGCAGGCATGCTGTTGAGAAAGAGGCAGGATGCAGGCCATCCCCGGGCTGCCAGGGCTGAGTTTCTCCTGCAACACATGAGCTACACATTGTGCTGACAAGCGCCCATCAGTGACACGTCAGGTTCACGCCTCCAGGGCCTCGCTTTCATGGCCCCATCGAGCCGTCCCCCAGCCTGGTCCAGATGCCTCTCCCCATCACACCTCAACCTCATTACTGAGAGCTCAGCTGCGAGGGCCTCTTAAATGCCATGGGTTTGAATCTGGATTCTGGGTCTTAGCACTTGTCCTGCTTCCTAAAAGGGGAAGCTGTTTGCGTTCGTGCTCTAGCTTTGGAGTCTAGATTGGCTCAGGTTAAGAGGAAACTAGCTGTGGTCGGCTGAAGGCTAGCCCCCTCACAAATATCTGCATTCTAACGCCTGGAACCTGTGCATATGGTCACATCACAAGGTAAAAGGGACTTTGCAGGCATGATGCAAAGGCTCTAGAGATGGAGAGATCATCCTGGATTTTCTGGGTGCGCCCAGTGAAATCATGGGGGATCCTTAGAAGGAGGTGGGAGGATTTGAGTTAGGGGTAGGAGAGATGAAAAGGAAGCAAAAAACTGGAGTGATGCAGGGACAGGCCACCAACAAAGGAATGCTGGTGCCTCAAGCTGGAAGCGACGAGGCCGTGGATTTTCCATGGCGTCCTCCAAGGGAAGGCAGCCCTGCAGTCACCTTGATCACAGGCTTCTGACCTCAGACCCGTAAGAGAAGAGCTTTGTGTTGATATAAGTGATTAAGTGTGTGGTAATTTCTTACAGTGCAATAGAAAACTAATCACCTAGCAGAGTATGTGGTCCACTTGAGGACGTGTTGTCTTTCCTTCCCAGGGGCCTCCTGCTGTGTTCTCACCCAGCCTCTGAGTTCATGATCTTTCTCTGACTCTAGCAATAACCATGTGGCACATGGGGAAGATGAAGCGCTAACTCTGACCTCTGTGGAAGGCATGAGCCAATCCAAATCATTTTTTCTGAGGTTCAAAAGAGTAGGTTTGAAAGTCTTGGTGTTTAAAAAAATGTGTGCCTTTGTACTGGCTGGTTGACTGCCTGTATAGTGTTTCTGGCTGGGCTGAAGCCCAGGAAGGTCTCAAGAGAAAGGCCAACCACGAGAGGCTGTCTAACTAAGGATAGTTGGATAAATTCTGGGTAAGCAACTGAATTTTTAGATGCTCTTCCAACCCAAACTTGGGAGCCGTGTGAAATTTACACATCATTCCTTAGTGGTCTGAGGGAGCGGCAAAGAGTTGTGAAATGGGAAGCAGAAGAGTTTCAAGAGCAACCCCGGTCATGACCTTGGAGTAGGGAAATTGCTTAAAACCCCATCGTAAATATATCCTGCTCCTTGGACACAGAGTGGTACGAAGAGAACAATGCTGAGCGCTGAAAGGCCCACCCCAAGAAGCCCTTCGGGTAGTTTTCAGCAAAGCTCTGCCCTTTTCTAGTTCATGAGTCAACCAGGTGACCACACTATGCAAGACATCCTAACTTGAAGGAACAGGGCTCATGGCTCTGACATTCCCCAAATAAACATTCTGGAGTGCCACAAAATCTCCCATTAAATTACATATCCTTCTCCTCCTTTAATAATCCAGGTCCTGATTTCTAGGCTTCCCCCTCCATTTTCTAAATGTATCTTCTCATGAGGTTTTGTTCCACCACAGAGGTCTGGAAAAGCCACTAAAACTGAGCAGCCCACCTTTCTGATGAGTGTCTCCTTTTCCCACAGCTGTTCTGGGCAGGGGCTTTTCTATTGTGCTGAACAGCAAGAAATGTCCTTAGGACCCCACAGAGAGCTGATAACAAACACTTTTGTACCCTGCCCTTACATTTGGACCTTTCTAATATATCTTGTATGGGCATAATTTATTTCCTAATTTTTGACAAACTGGTTAAACAGTAAATAAAACCTTAAGTAATGTTAAAACTTCCTTATGGGATCCAACTTATGAAATATACAAGCACACACCCAAATGCTCCTACAAAATCATTGTACGGCATCCACTGAGCTTTGAAACCATATCTTTGACTCTGCATAAATTGTATGAACTATTGGAGGAAAACAAAATAAAAATGTGCTAAAAATAAAAACTCAGTCCTGATTGTTGTAGTTTCATTTTGCACCATTCCAGCTGTTGGAAGTGGTTCGACGATGGTCAGGCAATCCCTGTGCTGGTGAGAATCCCTGTGTTGGTCAGGCAATCCCTGTGCTGGTGAGAATCCCTGTGCTGGTCAGGCAATCCCTGGGCTGGTGAGAATCCCTGTGCTGGTCAGGCAATCCCTGTGCTGGTGAGATCCCTGTGCTGGTCAGGCAATCCCTGTGCTGGTGAGAATCCCTGTGCTGCTCAGGCAATACCTGGGCTGGTGAGAATCCCTGTGTTGGTCAGGCAATCCCTGTGCAGTCAAATGAACAGGAAAGAGGATTGATCCTAGTCTATGATTCTGAACCATCAGTGAAATACTTGCTGCTGATTAGTGTAACGTAAAAGCCTGAACTAAGTGACACTAAGTGATTATAATAGGAATGCTCTGAGTTTTCTGGATATGCTTCTGCTTTCAACAGTGCCATATTAAAAGAATGGATCTCAGTTGTAACTCACCGAAAACTGGTACTTGACTGCATGCATTACATCAAGAGCCAAAGCACAGACTGACTTGGACACACAGGTTGGGCTGAGCAGATACTTCTACAACTCGAACATGAGAACAGCCACAAATGCCATGAAATGATGTAATTTTTTTATTTTTTAGAGTCAGGGTCTTACTCTGTCGCCCAGACTAGGATGCAGTGGCGCCATCATGGCTCACTCCAGCCTCTAACTCCTGGACTCAAGTGATCCTCCTGCCTCAGCCTCCTGAGTAGCTGTGACTACGGGTGTACCACCACTCCCAGCTATGAGATATTTTTTTAAAAAATTAATGCCGAGAAACTGGAAATAGAACAAGGATAGTGGATCAGACACTTGGAAGAATATCTGGGACACAGAAAAGGAAAAGAATGTACACAAAGGAAGGGCATGAATAAGAACCCCTGAGACAGGGGGCAGTGGAAACTGAAGGCTCAGTGGTGTCCCCCCGGGTCACCATGCAGACAGCTTTGCAGGAGCCATGCCACCTGGAAGCCCCCTCTGCACCTAGCCCTGAGCATTGGGCAGCATGAGCATTTGCCCCAAATGGAGTCAGAAGGAGATCTTGGGTACAGGGAGGTGCAGGGGACCCAGGAAGACTCTGGGCTTCACATCCCCAAAACACAAAAGAGAACCAAGGGAATTGAGAGAAGTCATGGAACAAAGAAATAATGGGAGACTATTTTCCAGTGCTGAAGAAGTGCCTGAGTCTTCATGCTGAAAGACTGCTGACTGCTGAGCAGGTAGTGAAAAAAACATGTGCAACTAGCCTGGTTACTGCTGAATTTCTGAGCACTGAGAATAAAGGGAAATTACTAAGGGCTTTCAGAGAAAGGAATGAAAAGCACAGGTACTTAGGAAGAACCAAGAATCCCATGGACTTGGGTCTATTCAGAAGACCCAAGGAAGAACCAAGACTTAGGAAGAACCAAGAATCCCATGGACTTGGGTCTATTCAGCAGCCACACTGAAAGGCAGGAAGTACTGGAACAAAATTCCCAAAGTTCTGAAGGAGAAAGATTCTGACACTAGAGTTGTAAACCCAGCCAAACTGGCATCCAATATGAGAACAAAATAAAGCCAACTTCATCTGCAGGGACCCTGGACATTTGCTCTCTCTAGACACTCCCTGGGGCAATCACTGGAGAATGGACTCCAGAAAGAGCCAGGCGGAGCATACAAGGCTCATTTGCGATTCTACCTTGAACTAAACAGGACTTTCTGTAGCCTCTCAGAACCTCAGTTTTCTTATTCATAAAATGGGGGTAATGAAAACCTCATTTGCAGGGCCATTATGAAGATTAGAGAAAATGAATGTAAACCTACCTGCCTGCTACATGACAGGAGAATGCAAATGCCTGGGCCACCATTGGCCAAGCTTAGGTTAGCGGGTGCTCAGGACAGAGTCCACGTTAGGTCTTTGAAACTGTCATCTCCAAGGAAAGCAGAATTCTATAAATGCAATTACAATGAGTTGATACTTTCTAATTCTTAATCCTTCCACAAATATAAGTTGGCAAAATCCCTCCCCATATATTCTGTCCCTTTCTTTCCTGTAATTGTATCTAGATTGCACATAGTTGCCTATGGTTTCTGTGCATAAATGATACGAAACACACCCGTAGGATTCGCTGAATTTAGTAATCGTAGCACCATTTTTACTTGATAATCTCTGATTCTTTGAGAGCTTTTTATATCTGACTATTCTTTCAGAGGACAGGTAAGCCCTGGAAAATGTCTGTCTAATTATTGCATTATTTTTTATTTTTATTTTTTGAGATGAAGTTTTGCTCTTGTTGCCCAGGCTGGAGTGCAATGGCACGATCTTGGCTCACCGCAACCTCCGCCTCCCAGGTTCAAGCGATTCTCCTGCCTCAGCCTCCCGAGTAGCTGGGATTACAGGCATGTGCCACCATGCCCAGCTAATTTTGTTTATTTAGTAGAGATGGGGTTTCTCCATTGTTGGTCAGGCTGGTCTTGAACTCCCAACCTCAGGTGATCTGCCCACCTCAGCCTCCGAAAGTGCTGGGATTACAAGCGTGAGCCACCATGCCTGGCCTTCATTATGTTTTTGTTGTAAATAATGTTCAATCCCTGTTCTGCACAACCCATTTGAATCCTAGCATATTCATACTTTGGAGGTTGTGGTGAGTCAAGCCTTTGCTTATCCTGCTACATGACAGAGAATGCAAATGCTTGGGCAATGAATGAATTGGATTCATGAGAAAATGATTAAAAAATGATATTTGTTTTGGTTTTACATAATCTACCAAATGTTTTTACATAGTTAATCTGGGTCAAATGTTTGTCAAGTTTGTACATATCTATTGATATAACCATAGGGCTTTAATATTGTAACCCAGCAATGTCATGACTGACATTAATAGATTAAAAAATTAAATTATCTCTGCTTTTCTGGACATATCCAGTCACCATGTAATATTTCTTTTGATAGACCTGGTGGGCGAATATTTTGTTTGACTTTGTGTACTAATTCTCATGAGTCATACTGGCTTGTGATTTTCCTTTTTTGCACTCTCCTGGTCTAGATACATTTTGGTGACCAGGCTTGTCTAGCCCCATAAAATGAGTTGAAGAGTATTAAGTCAATTTCGTTTGCATGAGAGTTTCCATTCAGTTAAAATAATCTATTCCTTGAAAACTTGGTGAAACTCTTTGAAAAACCATCTGGGCCTGGTGTTTTTGGATTTTAAAACAATCTTTAGAGGTCCAAGAACTCTCAATTTTTCGATTTATTCTTGAATCTATTTTGATTAGGAACTTTTTTTTTCCCAGAAATACTCCCAATATATCTAAGATTTTAAAGTTTAGTGGGATAAAGTTGTTCATGGTATTTTAAAAATATCTTTAAAATATTTTCTAAGAGCTCTACTTTGGTCCCATTTTACTTTCAATATTATTTTTGTCTCTTACATTTTTTTTAATATTACTAGAGATTTGTATCTTTTATTTGATTTTCAAAGAACTAGCTTTCATAAGCTTTTTTTTATACTTTTCACTCTTTTCTTCTATATATTCTTTGTATTTTCATTTTTCCTCTTTTCTCATGTACAAATATAGGCCTAAATATTCTTCTCTACTTACCACTTTTTTGCATCACACAAATTTTTGTATGTAATATTTTCATTATAAATATTAAGCACTTCTATTACGGTTTCTTCCTTGATAAACACATCATTTAGAAGTATTTTTTAAATTTCCAAAACATTTTAGGGTTTTCTTTGGGGGGTTATTGGCTTGTAACACGTAAGTATTTGTGTAATTCCTATATCATTTGTATAATACTTTTAAGATTTGTTTTCCCATATGGTGACTTGTTTCCTTGTATGCATGAGAAAACTTTGATTGTGAATTCATATTCGATAGATATTGCTCATTGAAAATTCTGGTGGTCTAATTGAGTATATATATTTTTTATAGAATATTTTCATTAGATTTTGTTTGTGTTGGGAGCCATGGGCCACCACTCACTTGGACAAATTTTAGTCTGGTCCCAGAATCTCAGCTTGAATCTGAGTGCCAGTTTCAGCTCCTCCAACCTGTCAGTGAACCAAAGCTTAGTCCTGGAAATGCAGTGCTGACATAAGCACCCAGGCCGTACCCTGGCCCACACATGTACATTTCCTCTCTGCAAAGGGCTCCTTCTCCCACTGCTTTGATTTCAGCTCACATTTTTGGGGGAGCTGCGTATGTTCTTTACTTTCTGGGAACCCAGCAATGCACTTACAGCTATGTTCTAGAGAGTCTGGCTGGTTTGATGGAGGACTCTCCTGGTGTATCCAGTCTACCTTCCTGCCTGAAACAGAAGCTTCAGCTGCCAGCTTTGTGTGCTCACCTCTGCTTTTCTCTGCCGTGGTTTGCTTCCTGCATGTGCAATCTGGCTTCTTGCACAGCCAAGAACTTCTGTCTCTAATCATTTGCTTGTAAACTGAGAGAGAAGCCGAGTAGTCAATCGCTTTCATTTACTCATCTCCTGATCCAATGCATTCTTCAAACTCTTGATGCAGAGGCCTTATTTGAGCCCCCTTCTGTTTTCCAGGGTGCTTTTGCAGAGGTTTTGGCAAGTGTTCAATAAATATTTGCTGTTTGGCTGAGTCCAAGTATTCCACTTTGTCTCCTAATCAGAATCTCTGATACATTGACTTTTGTTTGCCAAAGAAAAGCAGAAATTAAAAATTTGTAAATTATGCAGGCTAGGGATTTTAATATGCACAGGAAAGTTATGCTAGAATGAAAATCAGAATTTATGACATTAAAGAAAGAAATGATTTATTAAACTACATGGATTTTTTTTTTCCATTTTGTAAAATTTGGAAAGAATTCAGTTCTGTGATAGGACAGTGTGGTTAATATTGGGTCTACCAGGTGTTCTAATGGACACTAATAGAGTCAAGGAAGGTATGGCAGAGAGTCCCTCAGGCGACCTCGCTATCCTATCAGCAGGGGTTTCCCTACCTGTAGGGGTTTGCCTGCCTGTGGGATGTCTCCCCTGGAGTGTGGGCAGGCCTGTGACAAGCTTCTACACAACAGAACACAGTCAGGTGATGAAAAGCCTGTGAATAATACATGGCAGAGGACTGTAATGCCTGCCTTGCTGACTTTGGAGGAGCAAGCTGGCATGTTCTGAGGCCTGTATGGAGAGGGCCATGTAGCTGGGGGCTGAAAGCAGTGTCTGGCCAACAGCCAGCAGGAAACTGAGCCCCCTCAGTCCTTCAGCCACAGGGAAATAAATGTTCTACTCTTCCCCAGTAGAGCCCCCAGAAAAGAACCCAACTCTGGCTGACACCTTGGTCACAGCCCTGCAGAGAACCCAGCAAAGCCATGCCCTTGGAAACTGAGATGGAAATGTATATTGCATTAAGCCACTAAGTTCATGGTGATACTGTTAGGCAGCTACAGATAATGTGTACCAGAGGACAGAAGGGCTTTAAAAATCTCTTTAAGATGCTCTTCCAGTATTTTTCAAAGCGATGTAGGTAGTAGAGAGGAAGAACCAGACACTTCTTTATCTTTTGGCTGTAGAGTCTGGAGCAGAATTATGTGACTATCAGATTATAGAGGAATTGCAAAAAATTGGAGGCGCACTTAGAGTGTGAGCCATGGATTTTGGAAGAAGACTGGGCAGTGCCCAGTGAGTCCTGCTCTTGTACCCAGAGCACCTCATATTGTGCAGAGCACTGAGTGGGCTCTCACTGTTTGAAACACAAGAATAGGCCATGATCGTCAGGTGCTTATGGAGGCACTGAAGTCACAGTATCTCAAGCCCTCACTCTGGTGGAGGGAATAAAACATCTGTCTAAATACTGGAGAGATAAGATCTTCAAAAGAAAGATATTTGAGGATATCATGCACAGAACACCTTTCTACCTGCTTGCTTAATATAATGTAGTCATTATGGCAATAAATGTTTCTAATAAAGTATGAAAATGGATTGTTTGCTTTGCTGCTGTATGAACTCTCATTTCTCTTTTTATGATATTGAAGCTGACATTTGCTTACCCTTAATCAGAGAAATATTTAATCAAGTCCAATCTGTAAGAAGCAAGAGGAATTTTTATTTTATTTAAAAGCTGTTCCCCATGTAAAAGGCCTGAGAAGTAGAACAAAGCCCACAGAAGCGTGACTGTAAGAGTTACAAGAACAATCAGGATGGGAGGAACCTTTAAAAGAAAAGGCTCCACCACCCTGTGGCCAGCAGCTGGGTGTGGTCACAGAGAGTTAATTTTAATCAGTGCCTCTGATGAGTGGTCTAGGAATTGGCAGCAACCTCCATGAGCAAGTCTGCCTTTATTTTTGTGGTTGAATTGTCTCAAAAGTATGTGCGTGTCTTTTGGTCTTTTGTCTAAAATTGATTCATGCCATTCTCCTGCTGTAAAACCTTCAGTGGCTCCTCAGGGTCTATGGGATTAAGTTCAGTCTCCTGAATCTGGAAAAGGAGGACAGCCATAATCCATATTTAGTCTTTTGTCTTCCAATTTCCAGGGCCCCCCATAAACCCAAGCCCCACTGTGGTTCCAAGCATGTTTGGTGGCCCTTCGTGAATGTGTCATCCTTTCACACCTCCATCTCTTTGCACAACCTCTTCCTCTTTTACCTTACACCCACGTTGATCTTCTATTCCAGGGGCTGATGTAAATTTCACTTCTGCCCAGAATGTTTCTCGAAATCCAGTTTGCTTGTCTTCCAGTCACTGTTTGTGTAGCAATGTACACACTGGCACCATTCCTAGATCTGACTTTATTATCTTATTTTTCTCCAGGGTAGGACCCATGCATGCCATGTTCATCTCTTAACTCCAGCACATAATATGGCATCTCTTACACAGCAAATGCTTTAAAATATTGTTGGATGGATGAGTGGTTTAACAAATGGCATAGCCTTTTTTTGGGAGGAAGGAGTATCTGATTGCTTAGATACGAATTCTTCAAGCAGTTGACTTCATTTATTCTACTGCATTCATTTATTCAAGAAGTAGGTATTTGGTTGTATTAGTTTATGCTTCAGCATTACAAGGTCCACAGACCTAAAGGGTCATCATTTAAAACTACAGTTTAGGACACCCCTTCCCGAGGGCAAGGACCGTCAAGGCACTGCCCATGGCAGAGAATTAGCAAAAGGACCTCCTGATTTTGAAAAGCCACCAGCCTCTCCAAGTTCAGCCTGCTTGTCCTCATGGTGTCTTTGGAGAGCTCTGATGTCTGCTCCTATCTCCTCCATATAAAGATAACTTAAATGTCCCTCCTCCCCCAAGTCCTACTTCAGATGAACCAATGGCTGTTTCAAACTGCCCTTCACATGACATAAGTTCTAGGCTCTCCCGTTGGCTCCATTACCCACCTCCAAATCCCGTGTGTGGTGTTAATTTTCCTCTGAAAATGCAGGGCTCAGAATGGGCCATCCTGCTCCAATGTCACTCTCCATCCATCTGGAAGCTCGCTGCAGCCAGAGCAATTCACTCTTTTGCCACCATGTCACAGACGTTTGCATGGAAAACCAGGGAGTGATTTCTCATGCAAACATTTGTAAACCTACATCCCCGCCCATCTTGTGCTTGTATAATTGATTTTTTTAAAACCTAAATACAGAGCTTTCTGTGCTTCGCTATTGAATTTTATTTGGTTTCATGTCATTCAACCTGGCTTACTCGTGTTGAGCCTCGCACTGTAATTGGGCATGATGGCAACACGCCCCTCCTACGCTGTTTGGCCTCCACACTTGCTATCTCCAGCGTCTGGGCAGCGATGCTGGAGGTCAGGTCAGGACGAAGACTTGCAGCCAGCAGCACCTCAGGGTGTCCTCCTAGGTGGCACTCACTCATGGATCAGCACTGCTCAGTCAGCAGTGAATCCACTTTCCTATGCTGGGCCCTGGCCCAGCATGAGTTCCTTCATCTTATTCACATAAATATATAACAACTGAGTCTTATCTGGATCTTTAAAATACTGCAGTGAGATAAGTGGGACATGTGCTGTAATTCCAATTTTATTAACGAGGGGACAAAAGACCCTGGTTTTGGACTCAGAATTCATCTCTTTGAATTTGGGTAAACTGCATAGCTACATCTTCTGCCTTTATTTCCTCACCTGTAAAATGGAGGTAATAACTGCCTTGTGTTTTCTCTCTCCTTGGTCATTTCAGCAGGGCCCGCCCTCTCCTGGCCCCCTTGGCATGCCGGCAGGAACACAGCAAAGCCCACTTGGAGACACAGCCCATGTCTGCAGGATTTTCACAGAACATGATCCTTTTTGCCCGCTTGGCTTGAGGTGCCCTGGTCTCATCTCCAGGGCTATTTGCATCTCTGTTTCACTTCTTGCTTGCCAACACTTTTCTCGTCCTCCTCTCTGGTTTGTGGTTATCAGTATACAGATGCACCAAGTCTTACAATGAGATCATGTCCCAATAAACACATGATGAACTGAAAATCTCCGAGGTTGAAAATGCAGTAGTATTAGTTCATGCTTAGCCTAGCCTACCTTAAATGTGCTCAGAACACTTACATCAGCTCACAGTGGGATGAAGTCATCGAACACAAAGCCTATTTTATAATAACATCTTGAAGATCTCATGTAATTGGTCGAATTGATTGAATACTGTATTGAAAGTGAAACGCACAATGGTTGTATGGGCACTCAAAGTACAATTTCTACTGAACGCATAAAGTCAAAAAATCATACGTTGAACCACTGTAAGTGGGGGCTTGTCTGTATTCTCAATCCCACCACTTTGGGCTGCGTGACCTTGAGCAAGGCCTTAGCCTCACTAAGTCTCTGTAAGACAGAGAAGAGAATACCGAGCTGTAACCCAGGTTACACACATCATATCATGGGCTCAACAGGTGGCAATTCTCTTTCACTTCTCTGGAGTCCCAAATGGGATGCTGGGTGAGCAGCAGCAGAGCTGGAGCTCCGAAACCCACCATCCCACATCCCCGGTGCTCTGCCCTCACAACTCCCCCTGTACTGCCCTCAAGAGATGAATGCGTTTTCCAAATCACGATTATTTGACCTTATGACAGCATTCCTTCTCTTCAGAACAGGTGCATGGGCTGGGCTGTGGGGGCATCTGCTTACAGCTCCTGTGATGGCTCAGAGAGGGTCACTGTCTCCTCTGTCCTATGTGTCTAGAACTCTCCAGGGATCCATCAGGCATCCACATACAGTTGACCAGGGTGTGGTTTTCAGAATTGCTTCTTTCTTCTAGCAAACGTGATAATTTTTTCCTTTTTTAGGGCACATTTCTGGTTCTCCATGATTTCTTGAAGTGCACCAAGGGTAGAAGTGAGACCCCTCGCAAGCTGTTTTAGTGCAGGTGAGGAGACACAGAGGAGGTGAAGATGGGGGACACGGAAGGCACATTTCCCCTCTTCACCTCCTCTATGTGTGCGGAGACTCACAGGGGGTGAGTCTGCTGAGTCCATGATGTGAGGTGTGAGGCCTGGGATCCAGGTAGGTATCATCTTTGTCTTACAGATTTGAACGCAGAGACTTAGCAAAGCTAAGGCCCTGCTCAAGGCCACAGAGGGTGAGTGTGCCTTCTGGGTCATCTGTCTAGAGGCAGTGCTGACAGTCATGGGTGTGGCCCTGATGCTGCGGGTAACACCCTTCCAGGCGTGGCTAAGATGGCTGTGGTTCTGAAGGGTTTCAGCATGCCTCCCCAGCTTCCGGCTTCGCTCCACAGCATACTCCTTTCATCCTACACCCAAGCAGTAAAAGAGCAGAGCTGGGCTGTGGGGCCCTGGTCCTGGGCTGCATAACCCTCCACTGGGGGGAATGTCTTCCTTTTCAGAAGCCTCACTTCCAGCTCACCATGCAGCCAGGCCTGGCCCTGAGGCCAGAGCAAGGTCGGCTCTCTAGGGCAGTGCCAAGGCCTAGCGCATCCTGGATATCAGGGCCAGAAGTGCCCTGGGGCACTAAGTTCAACTTTCTTGTTTACAGAGAAGTAAATGAGGGAGATTCAAAGTCTCACTAATCGTCGCCTTGCCTGGAACAGCGCTGTTTGCAACCTCACCATGCAACGTGCTTCACGACGTCATTATGTCCCTTGTACATTCCGGCCCAGAGCAGAAATGATCATTTCTGACAATATGACAGGTGGCACTGGTTGAGTAGATTGGTGAGGTGCAGGGCTGAGCATCTGACACTATTTCATTTAAACTGTGCAACATCCGTGGGGGCAGGGGTGTAAGGTAGGGGGTGGAATTTGAGCTTTGAGCTGGCCTACATGGCACTGAAGCCATCCCCAGCTTGCTGTGCAGCAGGCCTTGCCTCCTGCACCTTCCACTCGTGGGCTGCACCCGGGACTGCTCAGTGATATCTCCTCCAGAAATGTTTCTTTCAACTACAGCCTGGTCAACTGGATATGGGTGGATCCCTGGAGAGTTCTAACACATAGGACAGAGGACACACAGGACCCTGAGAGCAGTGTATAATGTCTCTGCCTTGGTTCTATCACCTGCAGAGTGAGGATAACACAGGCCTGGTAGCACAGGTATGCACCTCCTAGACTCCTGCCGCCCAGCGATGAGGGTGTGGTGTGGTCAGGAGGCAGCCGTCAGCCATCAGGAGCTGCAGGGCCAAGCCCTTCCCGGGCAGACCACAGCAGGTGATGGAGTGAGGTGGGGTATGAAGTCCCGGCCTTCTGCTCCTGACGTGGGACCAACTCTGCCAGGCCTCGCTCGCCCCAGAACTCCTTGCTAAGTTGGGTGGAGGCTTGGTCCCCTCTGTCCCATCCTCTCCCTTCTTTCCCAGGTGTTGATCCCTAATCAATACTCTGCACCCCCACAGTCTGTGTCAGTGTCAGCTTTCAGAGAACCCTGCCTGCATCAACCAGGACCTGCCTCGTGGCCTTTCTGAAGATGCCCTGAGCAGATGCCAGGCCAGGCTCAGATAATCCCTCAGCAGGGATCAGTGTCACCATTTTATCCTCCTTCTGCAAAGGACAGGGTGGGGACAGAGCTGCTCTGAGGTGAGGGACAGGTGTGCTGCCCTCCTGCTGGGGTGATGAGTTGGAGTATAGGAAGGCTGGGCAGTCCAGCCAAAGGTGGGAAGGGACTCTGTACCCCACGCTGCCAGAGTTGGCTTAGGAGCATGGGAAGAAGCCTCAGAGTCCTTGGCAAATCTCTAATACCCAAGAGTGAGTTTCACGTCCATTCCTGTAGCAGGAGCTTCACCTACTTTCAGTGCCAAGCAATGCCTCCTGCTGGGGGACTGGCATTGCCAGCCACCATTGGCCTGAAGGGAGGAGTGGGCACAGGCTGTGGAGACTGGCAGCCCTGGATTTGAGTGCAGAAGCCTGAGTGGGTTTGTCACTCTGCAGTCCTCAGCTCTTGCAGGGACATGAAGGGGAGCCTTCCTTGGAGGTGAGGTCCCTCTTGGGCTGGAGGAGGGCACAGATGGGCTGAATGGGCCTGGGCTTCATAGCCTGTGCAACCTGGAAGGTGTCTGGTGGGCCTGCTCCAGGTCCTTGAATAGGACCTCCTTACTTTCCAATTGTGCACCGCCTTTGGGGGACGCCCTGACTCCGGGGGAGGGCACTGCCACCTGCACATTCCACTCGTGGGCTGCTCAGTGATATCTCCTCCAGAAATGCTCCCTTCGATATGGATCCGAAAATAGAATTTAGACAGCGACCTACTACCAGGAATTCCTCGATGCCTTCCATAGCCAACTGGAAGTGAATTTGGGATTATGCAGCAGTTTGGACTTCTAATATTGTGAGATGAGGTCAGCTAGGCCAGCCCTTCTCTCCCGTTTTTTCCGCCTTCTTCTCCTGACCCTGGGCACAGATGCCCTTCTCCTGTTTGCCTTCGAAGCTTCCCCATCTCTGTTCTCTGTGTGATTTCCTTCCAGCCTCTCATAGATGAATATTGTTCCCACATTGGAGGAACAAATCCAAATCTGCTTCCCAAAAACATTACAAAATGGTTCCAACCACCATCACTCCAAAATATATCCTGGCAGAGAACACAGGCCTGGTGTTTGTTTCCAGAAATGCTCCAGAGGAGGTGGGGTGAGCTCACCTCCGCCCTTGCCCCCCCTGGTGAGGGGAGCTCTTCCTCTTCGCCCCGGCCGTGTTTCAGCATGCCTCCCCAGCTCTAATTGGCTTTTCATGATTTCCCTGAATGGCCACCTGATTCATACAGCACAAGTCCCCAGGTGAATCCGGGTGGCTTTCCCAGTGCTCTGATCGTTATCATAAACTTTGCTGCTAAACTTTAGCTGCCAACACATGATAATGATTTATTACCCTCCTAGATCCTCTTACACCTGACATGGTCCCATTTCGTCCCCCTTTCGGTTTAAATGAGACCACCATACCACATGAGACTTTGCCTACTTGTTCTCTGGGCACACTGACTGACCCACCGGGAATGGCGGAGCAACCCAGGTGGTTACCGCCCCCATCAGACCTAACACGCTGGCCAACAGCCCTGCCAGGCTAGAGGAGCCTGACCGCTTTTTCATCACAGATGCCACTCCAGAGGTATTTTCTTTCACACAGACTCTCAGCAGAGGAGGCCTTGGCTCAAGTTCCCCCTGCCCAACTACCCTCTGAAGTGATGCTTCACCCACATCCCACACACCCCAATTCCCCTCCTGAGCTGTCAGCAGAGCCCCAACAGGCAGAGCTCCCCACGAGAAAAGAGAGACGTCTCCACACACGCAATTATTCCTGTGGAATATGGAATGCCTTTGAAAGCCAACCTCTCTCATGTGATCCTTGACTAGTCTCCATGAGGACAGTATTAATAATGGGAAATTCTACCAGAAGAAGCATTCACATAAGACGTTGGCACAGTGATGAAACCTAAGGACCCTTCTTTGAAGAGCCCCCGCTTGCCTAACCAAATCTGTCATGTAGCCTTTTAGTCAAAAGAAGAGAGTCCCATAGACTCATGTAGAAGAAATTCAGACCTTTGAGCTTACCAGCTAAGTTCAGATCTTCAGAAGGATTCTCAGCTCATTGCCCTGACAGGTGTGGGGGAGGAATTTGATTCCAACCACCTCACGGTAGAGATGCACATGGTGATTGTGGTGTGTAATTACCCCGGGGCTCCCAAGAAAAGCACACAGTGTCTTAGAGGACTGCAGAAGAATGCTGCTCCAACTCCAGCAAAGCGAGGCCGGGGCATTTGTCCATCAATCTTATGCAATCTTGAGATAATTTCCCAGGCACGGTGCAATCAGTTAGTGAGAGTGTGAATGTGTAGCGTCTGTAGCACAGAAGCTGCGAGGTTCTCATGGTCCACAGCACTGAAATGTTTGCTGAACATATAACTGACTTACTTACTCATTCCAATAGCAGGAGAGGAGGCAATTGGCAGGTGCACCCTCACTAGTTAGGGATATTTTCCTGAAGTCAGTAGAGAAGATTGTCAGAAACAAGTCAACTGTAAACCTGGGGTACTAAAAAGAAATCATAGCTCTAGCAGGCATGTAAATGACAGAAATTACAATGGAAGTGATAGTTTCTTGAAGATTTGTTTCTATCATAACGTTTGCCCCAAGTGCAGGAAGTATTTATACTAGTTAGCTAAAGACATAATCAATGTTTCTAACTTTTCAACTACACAGTTGTCTGCTTTGTTACCCATTTAGGATGCAAGTTTCCTAAGGTGTAGGATGATGTAAGAGGACCATGACTGTTAGTCAGTGGGCTCCAGGGGTTGGGGAAAAGCTAGATCTGGCTGGTCAGAAGAAATGGCACTGGACTGCTGCAACTCACAACATTTCAGAATAGAATTCAATATCCATACTGTAAGTCCACACCCTCAAGAAATGGCAGATGCTTGACATCAGCAGAGAAGGTAGACTGGTCAGGCTGAATCTTATCTAGAGAGGAGCTAAGATTTCGCAGCTGCCACATTTTGGAGAAGAGGCACAAACTCCTAATGGCACGATTCTATTCCCTTCCACACCCCACATTCATACACATGTTCATGCACATGCTTTCCCAGGCCCCCTCCACCCCATCCCCTCCCTATTCTCAAGTACCTCCATATCCATTTCCATCCTCACCCATCCCCCACCCCTTCGCCATCTGCATTTTCAGCCATATCCCCATCGCCACCATGTTCCTATCTACATCCATTCACATCCACATCCATATCCACACACCCACGCATATCTGCCTCCGTTTCTACATCCACATTTTCATCCAATCCCTGATCCATATCCACAGCCATTCCATATTCACGTTCACAGCCTTGTCTGTCTTGACATAAATGCAGCCACTGCTCTGGGTCCATTCAGTGGTGCACACCTTGTGAAGTTGACAGCCAGATGGACAACTGAGTTTTTCTGTTTAGCCCCCGGGAGAAACCTAGTGTTTCCTGTCTCATAATTTGACTAGGTCGGCAAGATTAAGACAGCTTTCATTTTGTCACTGCAAATCACTGAACCCCCTTACATTAGATGACCATTTGGATTCATGCTAGGATCAGTCTTGGCGAAGTTTAAACGACTGAAAGTAAACGTGAATCTTCAAAGAACCCGTACATCTGTGCTCCCCTCCGGCCCAGGTTTTAGTTGGCTCTGTTCACTCCTTCATCTTCATCATTCCTCGGTTCTAACAAATCCTGGAACTTGGGTGGATGTATTACTTCCTTACAGTCACCAAGGTACTTTGGAGACATGCATTGTCTTTCTTTTCCATCTGAAAGAATATTCACTACGACAAGTACCATATTAACAGTGGGCTGAAAGTATTACCTCACTGGTCTCCAAAAGCTAACATTTCTGTCTGAATGGTGTTTGTTATTAGAATATTACTGAACCTTTGAGAGACTTAACCCATTCCTATGGCAATACCACCCAGACGCCCCTGATCTCGTCTGAGAGACTTGACCCATTCGTGTATTACTGGGTCAGTATAGAATCTGCTGAGCTAGCAGAATTCAGTGTTTTCATCACCAAAGATGACATGAATAAGGGAGTGGGCCATTTTCCAAATCCTAATTATAGCCTGGGTGAACCTTTTTATTTTTGATAAATTAATGATTATTAGCCAATTTAGATATCTTTGGGAAGAATCAATTATTATTTTTAAAACAGCTTAATTTCTTCTAATACATAAACACGGTGAACAAACAAATCCCTAAATGGTTTGACTCTTAACTCTAGTTTGTCCAAGCTGTTACTAGCTAAATTCTCCGCAGGAGAATTTCACAACACCCTCATTCTGCTGGTGTTTATTGAGCATCTACAGTACAAGGCTCTATGCTGGCTTATTAGTTTCCGTGGAACTCTTCCGATGCATGAGGGTGACGCCTTCTGAAAACCATGTATGCTATAGAATTTTCCATGAGGGAGGTATAAAAGCCAGAAAGAACATTTGTCTCAGAAGAATTAGTCCACACACCTGGGGCTAAAATTTGGTAGCATGAAAAGACTTCAAAATTGGTTCTGCCCTATGAATGTGGTCATTGCATCTAGCAGGTTTTCTTCTGAGAGTGTAGGTCACTTAGGGACATGGCAATAGAGATGTCCTCTTTCTCAAGTCCTCTTCAGATGCCCCTGGCCTTAGAGAAGGCTGATGGGAGAATGGCTTGGCCTCTCTGGTGGGATGCTGGCTGCCACAAGAAGCCACAAGGGAATCTAAGAATTCCTTCTATGCAAGGAATAAAAGTTTACTTGTTTACCAGAGATGAAATTTATGTGCATTGAGGTAAATCTTAACCAAGGAATTTCCCTTCTTTATATTTGTGGGCAGTAGTAGAAGTGCCAAAGAGCACTACCAAGTTCCAGGACCGTCTTGCCCCTGAAAATGCCGTGGCTTATCCAAGGGGGGGAATTGCACATAAGGAGCGATTTGGTGAGAGACTCTCAATTTAAACTCCCCTGGCTCGATCTTATTTTTCTCCTTCACAGAATACAGTTTTTTTCTGGATGTTTCCACAAATATGTAAAAAATGTTGGCAAAAAAAAGAAGCATTCAAATATTTATCTTGTATTTAACAACATCAAGAGTTACTTGAGTGTTTTCATTATTTTAATTTTAAGGGCTGTGGTCAGTTATTTCATGTGAATGAGAGAGAAACATCTCTCTGTGGTTTCACTGATAAGACGTTTCAGGAGTTAAGAAGTTAAAAGAAAAACAAACAACAACTTGGATATGAACATTCACTACTCCTGACCCTCGTCCTGTTTCTCTACTTAATATTTACATTAAGAATTTTTGGGCTGGGCACAGTGCTCATGTCTGTAATCCCAGCGCTTTGGGAGGCCAAGGTGTGTGGCTCACCTAAGGTCAGGAGTTCAGGACCAGCCTGGCCAACATGGTGTAACCCTGTCTCTACTAAAAATAAGAAAATTAGTCAGGTGGTGGGCACCTGTATTCCAAGCTACTCAGAAGGCTGAGGCAGGAGAATCGCTTGAACCCAGGAGTGGGATGTTGCAGTGAGCTGAGATCATGCCACTGCACTCCCGCTTGGGTGACAGAGTAAGTCTCCATCTCAAAAAAATTTTTTTGAAGTTGTGATGTCCCTGGCGCTGCCTGGGCTTGGGAATATAAAACTGCAGATGGCAGTGGGCCTCTCCTCTGATTTCTTGTGTGATGCAAAGGTGTTTTATTTTATGTTGACAGAAGAACAGTGTTTTCATCTTGAGACACCCTCTAATCATTAGAGACGTATTTTCCTATTTTTATTTCTCATAATTGTGTGCCCCTCTTGCGCTCCATAATGTGTTTAATGGGTCAGTGCTTATTGGATGCGAGACTCTGTAGTAAAGTTGGAATGCAAGAGGGAGTTGCTGATAAGATCTCTTTCCAAAAACCGTTTAGTGCATAGGCTTTCCAACACACTGATTCCTTGAAGCTTAAATAAATGTAAAAAAAAAAAGAAAAGAAAAAAATACAAAGCCAATGCAGAACCAGCAACTTAGGACTTGAGTCATTTAAAAACATGAGTCAGTTTGTGTCACCTGCTGTATGTGGATTGGAAGCTGACAGTGGCTGGCAGCCAGGTGCCTGCAGGGGAGGGGCCTTTGTGGAGTATGGGAGAAGGTGCCCAGATCTATGCCCTGGAGGACATGGATGTCAGGAAGCTTCCAGAAAATTCCCTCTCTGATCCCAAGTTCCTCCCTCTAGCCAGCCATCAGAAGTCAGGATGACCTGGAAGGGCCAGGGACAGAGCTGTCTTTAGCAGGGCCTGGCAGTGGTTATGTTATCAGTCCTCCACCACCACCAGAATCCACCAGGCATTTTCCTCCTTCCTCCTGCCCACATTTGCTGGGTTCCTGAAAGTCCTGGTGAGCAGGATCACAAATGACAGAGGGATACACCCTGATGTCCATAGGTCACTGTGGAAGAACAGAGCAGGGAAGAGAAAATTCCTCCTGAGGGCTCTCATGGTTTCATGGAAGAGGCCCTAAGCTGGACCTGGGAAGTGGAGGATTTAGCTGTGGCCCAGATGGTGCCAGTGGGTCTGGGAAGGAGGACACTCTCATCAGTGTGATTCCCTTACCCATCCAGGAATAGGGGCCTGTGGTGGAGAAACATCCTGAGTTGCCTGCCTCCTGGGCCCTGTACTCTCTGGGCGAGTCTTCTTTGATATAATCAGATGCTCTTTGTATACAGCATGGTTTTTTGGTGGAAAGGTTATTCCATCTTATTTACAAATTGGGGAGGCAGTTTTACATTTAACTGAAGTCAAACATCATAAAATGTGCGACCATTTATTTCCCACTCCCGATCCTCAAAGGAGTTGCTGAGCTTCTTGTGCTGAGGAGCTGGCTGTCCTGTGAAGGAGGAAGGTGTTCAAAGCAGTCCGCCCTCAGCCCCTGTGGAAACATCTTCCAGGACTTTGCTTCAGAGTAATCAAGGTCTTCCCATGACCTGCAAGATGCCCACAGTTCTATGTCTGTGTTAGGTGAGTCAGAGTTCCCCAGAGAAGCACAATGGGATGGTACATATTTAGAAAGAGATCTATTTTAAGTAACTGGCTTATGTGTTTATGGAGGGTAGGAAATTCCAAATCTGCGGGGTGGGCTGGCAGGCTGGCACCCCAGGAAGGAGCCGGTGCTGCCATTCAGGTCTGAGGGCAAGTTCAGAGTCTGCTGCAGAATCCCCCCTTGCCTGCCTGGGGAGGTCAGTCTTTGGTTGTGTTCAGCCCTTCAGCTGACTGGCTGACGCCCCTCACATCATAGAGGGCAACTGCTTTACTCAAATCCACTCATTTACATGTTAATCTCGGCCAATAGCACCCACACAGAAACATCCAGAATAATGTCTGTCACCTATCAGGGCACTGAGGCACAGCAAAGTCACCACATGCAACTAATCATCCCCCATGCTTCCGAGTCCCCATTCCTGACTCAGGCACTCTGGCCTCCTTGCTCCTCCTTGGACACCCAGGCAGGTTCAGTCCCAGGACCTTGGCAGTGGCCAAGAGCTCTGCTGGACCTGACTTTCTGCAGACAATCTCATGGCTTAGCCAATGTGCCCGTCAAATCTTTGACCAGAAGTTCCATTCTCATGATGGCTACCCTGAAGGTCTGTTTACAGAGCAGCCTGCCCCAGCACCGTGAATGCCAATTTGCCTTACTCCATTTCATTTTTCTATAGTTTCCCATCACAGTTACTAGCTACTTTGCTATGTGAGGTATGATATGACGTTTCTTGTTTTTCATTTGTTTGTTTTTGAGATGGAGTCTCACTCTGTCACCCAGGCTGGAGTGCAATGGCGCCATCTCAGCTCAGTGCAACCTCCGCCTCCCAGGTTCAAGCAATTCTCCTGCCTTAGCCTCCCGAGTAGCTAAGATTACCGGTGCACACCACCATGCCAGGCTAAGTTTTTTGTATTTTTGGCAGAGATGGGGTTTCACCATGTTGGCCAGGCTGATCTCGAACTCTTGGCCTTAGGCAATCTGCCTGCCTCAGCCTTGACATTTCTTGTTAATTGTATGTCTCTCCATGGAAAGAAGCATCTGTGTTTGTTCCCTAATGGATGAGCACCTTGAATCATGGTGAAACAGAATAGGAGCTCAATAGGTAGTTTCAAGGTGGCAAAAGGGTCACTTTGCTCAAGGATTACTCTGCCTCGTGGTCCTTCCCAACTTCTGACCACAGGCTAGAGGGAGAAGCTTGGGTCAGAGAGGGACAAAGAAAGGAACTCCTGGGCAAGGATAAGCCCAAGAGCGTGTGTACTCTTATTTTCCATGGGGGTGATTCCCCTGCATCTCTTCAAGCCAGCCTAAGCTCTGGGGGCCATTTTCATCACATACTCATCTTTTCTATAGTTTCCCAAAAGCCTGAAACTAGTATTCGGAGTTTGCATAGCCTTTGAGTCCAATATTTCACCTTTTAAGTATAGGTGAAGAAATGGTACATTCAAGATACTAACTCTGAGGTCCAGAATCTCCCAGCTTTGCAGCAGAAGAACTGAGACTCAAACACATCTCTAGATTTTCATTTCACAATGCTAAGCCTCACACCGAATTCTTTTTTGTTAGTTTTGTTTTCTTTTTAATAGAAAGCATCTAGAAAATGAAACTTATCTTAAAGTCCACTTGCTTCTTGCAAAAAGCTCAATATGCAAACAAAATGTCTTAATTCAACTGTGAAAAGATCAGGCCTAGGCCATCCCTCTACGGCACAGAAAGGCAGCATCCTTAACCCGGGAAACCAGCAAAACTCCTTGTGACTGGTAAATGCTGCCTTCTGCTGTGGCCAGGCCCAGGTTTTGAGTGGCTGTGGATATCATCCTAATATAGGAGGAGGAAGATGCCTGAAACCCATTGTGCAATTAGAAGAATAATTGCCTATGCACAGAACCTCTTCCTCCCTTCCCCGTCAGACACACACACACACACACACACGCACACACATACACACACACATACACACACACACACACACTTCTGAAAGGCAGGCTTTGGGCTGAGTGCTTTGGTGCTCTGCTAAAGTGGGTGAGGAGAGAGGTTTTAGCACAAATCCTTCACTACCTTGGCATTCTGCCAACGGCTGCCACAGACCTGGTTTTCCTTGCAAAGGTTTGAGCTCATTCTGCCTGGGTGACTGACCCTACAATGATCTTATGGTATCAAAAGCAGGCTGATGTGCATGTGTCTGGGGCAGGTAGCTATTTCGTTTTGGACCTGGTTTGTAGTTAAATAGTAAAGTGAGGTTCTCATCTGCTCTTTCCCGTGTTCTACAGACGGGAGTGGAATGAGGAAAGGAACGAGTCCAGGAAGCGGGCCCTTTACTGCACAGATCTTGTTCTAGATTGAAGCGGGTCACAGCTCGCTGTTGTGGGGGGGCATCAGAGAGTTCTCAATTTCTTCTCTGAACACAGTGTGAACTACCCCAATGTGCTTTCACGGTTCCAATAACCCTCCCTGCCAAACACAGATAATAGGACACATTTTTGTCCGATTAGCCACAGAATTTTGTGACTATTTCTCAGTCTCTCTTTCACTTATTTAGACCACAAATATTGATTGAGCTGCTACAAAAATACCAGCATTGTACTAGGTGGTGGGGATTGTCCTGCCTCCCAGGAGATTAGAGGATAGGAGGGGGAGACAGACGTGAAACAAACACAAGCGTTTCTCAGAGAGGCCGGGGGCTCCTGGGTGAGCAGACTTCAGGGGCGGACAGCGTGGGGTGCAGGAGCATTGAATCAAAGAGGAAGAAAATTATAACATCTCCATGTGGATTCTCTTTGAATCCTTCTGATAATGACAGAGAGAAAGGCTCTGACATGCCAGTCCCTTTTCCTAATGTGAAAATAGGCCCCCAACATCTAGTTCTAATGTTAATAACATTGCTTCCTTTCATTTGCAGTTACAGTTTTATTTTAAAAAGCAGTTTGGACCCCCCCCCCCCATTTATCATAATGGTGCAAATAATTTTTATTTTCAAAATAGACTTGATTAAAAAAAGAATTGATTTATTTTTAAAAATAATAAAAGTGCAGTTGTGCAGAGATGTGGAAAATCCTGGGGAAGGGTGGTGATGTCAGCAGTTTGGAAAACACATCAGTGAATTGAGTGGAGTTTTTGGGTGTGATGCACTGGCGGTTAAGGATATCTGCCCACAGGAGCTGCCATCCAAGAGAGGTCTTGCAGGAGAGAGAGTGGCAGGGTGAGGGAGCCAGGAGGCAGTGCAAATGGAGGGCTGTGCATACCGACGTCAGGGTAAGAGCTCAGTGTTGCAATCAGAAGATCCCAAGCAGCTCTGTGTGACTGAGGCTTGGTGTGCGTGGAAGGAAGTGGAGGTGTAGGCATACAAGGAACCATGTGTAGGAGCCTGGTCATGGGGTAGGAAATGGGGCTTCTATTGAAGGGATTTAAGCAGTGGGCTGCGTGACAATTGGATGTGTCGTTTTAGAAAGGTTTCTCTGGCTGCCATGTGGAGGAAGGCTGAGGGATGCTGTGGCATGCTGGAGGGAGACATTCTGGTTATGAGGCTGTTAAGATATTCCAGCTGTATGAGTGCCCTGTGGCTGCCATAAGAAACGAGCACAAGGTGGGTGGCTTAAGACGTCGGAGATTCATTCTCTCGTAGGTCTGGAGACTGGACGTCTGACACTCTCAGTGCAATCCCAGTCCTTTCAGAGACTCTCGGGGAAGATCCTTCCCTGCCTCCTCCTGGTGTTCCTTAGCTTGGGCCTGCATCACTGATCTCTGCCTCCCTCACCATGGCCTTCTCCCCGGTAGCTCTGCATTCTCTCCTCTCTGGTAAATACACACGCCACTCACTGGATGTAGGGGTTACTCTAAACCTTGGATGATTGCACCTGGAGATCCTTAACTAATTACATCTGCAATAATCCTGTTTCCAAGTAAGGTGATATTCTGAGCCTCTAGGAAGACATGAATTTGGAGAGGGCATTCTTCATTCCACTCTACCACATGGGAGGTGATGGTGGCTGGCCGTAAGTGTTGGCCTGGAATGGTGAGATGGGAAAACCTACAGAGAAGTAGAATCCCAAGAACAAGAAAGCCAGGAGTCAACACCACTCTTGCCTCTGCCTCACCCTGCTCACTCGGGGCTGTCGACGTCAGCCAGGTTAGAAAAGCGTAGCCCGTAGGCCAAATCCAGCCCACCACCTGTTTCTATAAATAAAGGGTTTTTTTGGAATAGAGTTACATTCATTTGTTAAATACATTATCTATGGTGGCTTCTGTGCTACAATCACAGAGTTGAGTGGTTGCATCAGAGACCTACAAAGCCTAAAATATTTACTGCTGGCCCTTTATAGAAGAAGTTTGCTGACCCCTGGACTTGAGGAATCCCTGCCTTGAGGCAGCAGGGCTGCTCCGGAGTAGATAGAAGATGAATCACCCCATGTTCATGAACTGGCCTCTTCAGACCTGCGCCTCAGGTGGAGAATCTTAAAAACAGCCCAGAGGATCTCTGTACACTAACACTCCTCTGGTCCTAAAGTAGTCAAGTCTCTTCTTCCAGGGAAGATTGCTCCGGAATTACCCACAAACTGGCCAACAGGAGGGATGACTATGCCATCAACAGAGGATGCCAGCCTCCTGCCCCACATTGCCAGAGGGCAGACGCTTCAGTGCATTCCTTAATTTTCAGGCTGTTCAATCAAAGCCTGTCTATTTGAGTGTAGGTGTCAAAGAGGAGACATGGTTCACTCCAGCCCTTGTTTGCAGGCTTCTGCCTTGTAGTTGAAGCTCTTCTGTGGCGAGGCAAACTGCAGTGATGCCCATGAGGGACATGGAGCACAGTGCCTGGCAAGCAGTAGGTGCCACTGTGTAGACACTGCTAGATCATGGTGACTATGGTCATAACAGCCAGTGCCCTCCTCATGCTGGGGCCCATTCCTGGGGAGGTTGGAAGGCAGACTTTCTCCCCAACTGTCTTTTTACCAAAGGTGACCATTGTCGTCACGGACTCGAAGCTTGGCCAAAGCTTTATGCTTTCAGATTTTGACTTGTGGCAAGCACAGTTCTAACGTGGCCCCCAAGATTCCCACCTTGGGGACACATGGCTCGTATGCTCTCCCGTTGAGGGTGGGAGGTCCTATTCTCCAAGGGAGGGATCGTAGGCTGTCGATCAGATTTGGAGTGGGAAGAGGAGTTCAGTTGCGGCACATGCAGAGTCGGAAGTGCCTGTGGGACACTGGGGTGAAGATGGCAGGTGCTGAGTCCATCACACTGATGGCAATGAGTGCTTCAGAGGCAGCCGCCCTCCCCTGATGCCTGCGGGCCTGGACTTAACGGTTCTGAGCCTCTGCTTCCCCTGCCTGTGTCAGGATAACTCAAGGGAAGCATCTGGAAGCTGCCTGGCACCTGCTCAGTGCCAGAGCATGGTAGCTGTTGTGAGATGCCTGTCTGGACTGCAAGAGAGAGTTTCAGGCCAAGATGTCGATTTTTGAATCATCAGCAAAGATAGTAAGTGAGGTCTTTGGGATAGATGGGGTCATGGGGTCATTCTCATTCTTAGAATTCCTTCTTCACATGTCTCAGTAATGCTGAAATAATCAAAGAGGTCATTTGCTTTACAGTCCCAAGTATAAAAATTAAATGCAGTCATTTTTGCCTTGTTGGTCCTTCTCCCAGGATTTTCAGTCGGGACCTGTTGCAGCTTTCTGCACTCACTGAGGAGCATCACAGGGGGCACTGGGCTTTGAGTTTTTGTGCTGCTATTCCCCAGCTTCTGGTCTTTGCATCCTGACTTGGAAGCCTCAGAGAAGCCCACTGGGACTTCTGTGGTGTTCCTGGGCCACTTCTGGTGGCGCAGTTAAGGGTGCCTCTCACAATCCAGCTGCATCTCACAGGGCAAGGCCAGAGTGAAAAGAGCTGTGACCACAGGCTACAAAAAAGCCTTAATAGTTGTAGTAGGAATAAAATGCCTTCCTTGAATCTGATGTATATGTGTGTGCACACATGTGCAATACACATACATATATACATACGTGCACATGCACATACAATACACATGCATGCATATGTATTTGCGCATTCGTGTGCACACATAATTTCCCTGACATAGTAGCTGTCTCTGCATGTCAGCTTTCCTATTTTGAAATTCTCATTGGTCGTGACTCAGCCATCTCCAATATTCTGCCAGGGCATCTGCCAGGCACCCAGTTGCATGCCTGCGATGATCCACTCCCGTGAATGCACCCCTTTGTCTAAGCTGCTTTAGACTAACTTGGAATGGGTAACAATTTGGGACTCAAAGTTTTGAGATCCGTGTTGGATGTGGGCTAACAAGCTGCACTAACTCCAAAGTGAGTGAAGAGGGTTTTCTTCAACCATACGCAAATGCAAAGTAGCTCAGCTAAAGTAAAATCCTAGTGGGTGTCAGAATTTGCTAGAGCAGTGTGGTTAAGTATGAAATGTACAGAGAAATGGACAAATACAGCACAGGCATAATCTGAGTGCATTCTCACCAATTTAGAGATATACCCAAATATGCAGAACCAGAGTCAACCCTACCCAGCACTTGAACGTGAGCCATAACAGAGGTATCAATTAAAAATCCAATAATGACAGTAGCGGTCCCCTGTCTGTCAAGCTCTTAGGCACCCAGCACTTTATACACGAGTTAGCACAATTCACATCTCCTGGTGCATTTTTCGCTTGGGTACATGGTACTGCCTGGATTTCAGAAAGTTGAAAGAAAACCTTTACAAATTAAAGCAACAAAAGAATTTTCACCATATAAAATAAATTATTGAAATCTAACTTCCCTGCAACCGGGATTATTCAGACACATTTAAACTCATGGAAAATGGTATTCATCCTAGTCCGTTAGCTGGCGAACACTGACCGTGATGATGCACTGTGGATGTGGTCCTTAGGCTTTCTTATTTAATCCTGCGGCATTTTTCCTGCCAGATCTTGCTCTCTTCCCACGTTGCCCGTGTCCCTAAGAAAGCATGGTGTCTGGTTTGGGACAGAGTTCAACTGTCAGCATGCACACAGGGGACCTGATACGACCCCTTCCTCCAGAAGGGGGTTTCCCAAGCCCCTGCACATTCTCTGTGTTCATCTAGGCTATCTGGAAACCTGGGGTTGTCACTGACACTTTTGGCATGGGCTTTCCTTATGAGGGAATGAAATATGCTGGTTTCCTGCCATATAACAAGATCCTATACTCCTTGGGTAAGAACGCAAAAGCCGTTTCAAATTGTGTGTGAATAGAGTTCTAAATACAGAGGGCTGGACTGGTAAAAAATAATATTCAGCTCAGCACTTTGGCAGAGATGATGATTATGAGGCAGACTCATTTGTTTACCTTCCCAGCTAGAGAAGACACGTGGAGGTAGCAGCCAAGAGGAGGGTCTAAGTTGGGAATAGGGAACAGGGCTTGGCTCCGGTTCTATTGATTTTGGCAAAACCGCCACATGAAAAATTATGCCTCAGATAAAAATAAATTATAATCTACAAGTATTTGAATGAGAAGGGTTCCCTGTGAAAACTTCATAAATGAATGCTAATTCAGTTACCCATTTGTAGCCATGAAACATAAGCAGTCGTGTTATTCTGAGGAGCTTGCTTTGGAAAAGATTGTACAACCCATGAAGCAATTCTTCACGAAGTGCATAAAAATGTCAGCTTATGTATAATTTATACAGCCGATGTTAGTTATGGTCTGTTTAATAGTATTTAATGCTGTCAGATGACATCATTCTTTCATTTACCAATTGGGGGAAAAAAATAAAAAGACCAATCAAAAACATTTTATGGAGTAAGAAATATGCTTATTGAATTTGATAAAAATTGTAGGAGGTGATGAACAGATTCACTGGGGGAGGTATCTTTAAAAGATTTTTGAAAAGAGTTATTGTGGTGGACCACGTACAGTATTTACTCCATGGTTATTTTAATCATAATTTACTTACCACGTGCAAGTCATCTAATGGGCTGCTAATGTGCCTTAAGCAATTCATTTTGCCAACAGCACAGTAAATTGCTGTATAGCCTTGGCCCTTTATTAGTAGCAATGATTAAATCCAATTTTAGTTGTACTTACTACATTTTCTCCACTGCCTACGGGGCATCCCTATGGGGGGGGAGAGGAGTTGCTGTCTCCGTCCTGAATGTATCCATCCTTTATCCAAAAATCTATTCTGCACATTTTCAGCAAGCTGTACATCACCTCTGTTTACACTAACTCTGTTTCCCTACCCTGTAGGATATGTTTGATACTGTGTGAAAAAGCAGGACAAAATATTTGAGAATGTTGCATTAAATAAAATATAGCCCATGCTTTTTCTCTATGCAGTAAAAGCACTGGATAAAGAAAACCTACCCTTTCCACTCTGCATGTGTGTGTATGTGTGTGTGTGTGTGTGCGCGTGCACGTGCCTGACTCCCAGAAGAAACCAAGCATTGACTTCATATATTACGGGATGAGAACATTTGCCTATGTTGACTCTGCAGGTGAATTCTTAAAAGTAACTGTATTATTTTACCCCCAAAACCAAGTCAGAGTGTAATTGGTATGAAATAGATTATAGAAGATGAAGTTACAAACTCCTACATGCCATGAACCCTGGCCCACAGTTTTGAGCTTTATTGGTGGGGGCGGGTATAACACAGATTTCATTTCCAGGCCCTGAGTTCACACACTAAGGCTGTGCAATATGTCTGAGACCCTTGTTCTGTTTGCAAGTGGATTTCCTTGCCTCCACTTTTGGGTTTGATCCAGGGGTCTGTACCTAATCTGCAGAAGGCATTTTGCAAGTTTGACCTGTGAGTCACAGAATGACTCCTGCTGAAAGCAGGCCACTCAGACTCAAATCCAATCCTGATGCTTCCTGGAAGAGGCTGAGTGTCTGCATCTGGTGAGACAGACTTCTGGGAAATTGGAGGGTTGACTTTCTCACCCCAAAGCTCAAGATCGGGTAAACTGGCTTGCATTGTAGCTGTCTGCAAGGCCCTAAGGAAATGTCTCCCATGCAGTGATCTTGGAGGTCACCCTTGGCCAAGAGGCATCTCAGAGTTTTGGTGAAGGCATTTTCACTCTCTTTCCTGGTCCGGTGGTAGTGGTATCTTTTGCACTAGGGAGCCAGAAGGAAACATAGCTAAGTAGTTTTCCTCCTGCCTCAGAGGCACCCAGGTCTTGTTTCTAACGGTGGTGCCATGTTCCAGGGCAGGGGGAGATGGTGTTGGCAAGCTCTCAATCAGCCTTACCTCTCTGCCATGCTGGCTGCCTTTGCAAAGCGTCCTGGACCAGGGTGAATTCTATTGTCTTGGCTCGTCTATGTTCCATCCCAGGCAAAGCTGGGGAATGGACCCTCTTGGTCTTATCAGCGGCTGGAGGCACTTCCCATTTCTCCTCTGTCCACTTCTCTCTCTGTCTGTCTTTCATCTTTTTCCTTCATCTGGACTAGGCACTTGGCACCTGCTAATCAAGGGCTTCCCTATTCCTGGGGAGTTTCCTCTGTCCTATTTCTCACCATGACTACTCTCGGCTCCTCCCCTCCCTTCTTTTCTCTGATCCAGATGTTCCAGTACTAAATGTCATTCCTTTTGGGTCCTGCTGAGTGCAAATTTGGAAATGTGGGCTAATGGGGGATCCTGAGTTAATGGGCCTCCCCCTCCCATGTAACGCTTCTTAGAGCTTTCCAGACATGTGACTTCGCCTAAAGGAGGAAACGGAAAGGTGGGAATTTCTTGCTCAGTGTCAGGCCTTAAATGAGGGACAGATTTTGACAAGAGAAGTTTCAATTCTTTTGAACTCATGTTGTAGATGTGACCACCCATTTCTGCTGCCAGGGAAGGGAAGGGGAGACACAGAGCCCTTCCCAACCCTCTGGCACTTCCCGATGCTTCTTTTACTTCTTCTCTAGCTCTGTGGACGTGGCACGGGGCCCAAGCCCAGCACACCTGTGTTTTCAGGTGTGAAGTTTGGACAGGCTCTGGACAAGTCTTCAGCAGCATCTGAGCTGTGTTCCCGCCCTGCTCCTAAGTCCACCTAGCTTTGCGATCTTGGGGAAGGCACCTAATGTTCTCTTGCCTAAGCGATAATGGTGGTGATGTCAGTTTCCCAGGGAGTTGTGGAGAGGAAACTAAGGAATGCAGCTCAAGCACATTCCCAACTATTGACTTATACATATGTATGATACACATAGGCTGATTCACTGGGGAGGTCGAAAAGCCAGAAAATCCAGAAGGAGCCTCAGAAATGACCCCCACTGTGGTCTAAACATCACATGGTGTGAATCTGCTGTATTTTGTAGCTGACCACAGAACATGGAAGGGATTAAGAGAACTTAATCCCAGGTGGACAGGGAGCTTGCCTTTGAGTCTCCAGCTCTTTGGCTTCCAGGCCTCTGTGCTGTAGCTTCTTCTTCTTCTTCTTTTCTTTTCTTTGAGATGGAGTCTTCGCTTTGTTGCCAGGCTGGAGTGCAGAGGCGTGATCTCGGCTCACTGCAGTCTCCGACTCCCTGGTTCAAGCGATTCTCCTGCCTCAGCTTTCTGAGTAGCTGGGATTACAGGCACCCACCACCACACCCAGCTAATTTCTGTATTATTAGTAGAGATGGGGTTTCACCATGTTGGCCAGGATGGTCTCGATCTCCTGACTTCGTGATCTGCTCACCTCAGCCTCCCAAAGTGCTGGGATTACAGGCATGAGCCACCGTACCCAGCCTGTGCTGTTGCTTTTAAAATGCCAAGATGCAGCCTCTCCATGGATGGTTGAAACCTCAAGAGATAATTTGATTCTTTTGGATAAATTACCCAGAGAATTACCAAATCCATCTGATAATTTTGGAGAGAGCCTTAAGCAGATCCAGCCCAGATGGTAGCACGGAGTGGGTCTGGAAGCCGAGGCCCTCCCTGGTGCCACCTTGCATCGTCTCTGTAATTAAAGCACTCACCCACACTTCCAGTTGAGGTAAACCAAAATGGTATGGAAAACCCAGAATGGAACGTTGCTTCTTTGTCATTTTCACATCTCTTCATTCTGAAGATCAAAGCCGCTGTCCTTTGGAGTGATTACTTGACTAATTGCATGGTTATAGCTTAGACCCGATTAATAGTTAAATGGCTTTGTACTGTTGAAATTACACCTTCTCCAGGCATGGGAAAGGAACGATGACTGTGACCGAGTCTGGTTGCTGTAATGTTGATATCCTCCATGAATAGCAAAAAGATTGCTTTTTTTTTTTTTAAACTTTCCTTGGTTAAATTGATCTCTTTTCTACAGGGTCTTATAGAAATGGGTAGCATATAAAAACAGCCTAAACAGCAGCTGTCGGGGATGAAATGGAAGTGAAAAGAAGTAATTCTTCCTGGAAATCCATGAGCGGCAAGAAGCACCCTGGCACAGGAGCTTCATAGAAACTTCAAATACTTTGTCTTCTTTCTACCTGGCCTTAGAAGTTAAAAATGCTTGACAGTTTTTTCCTGCCCATGTTCTCTAAATTTCCCTTCTAAACAAAAGCACATGATGTAGTCTGGTGGGGCCCTCCCGTTGTCAGATGTTTAATTTTATGTGGTTCATCCAGAATTGCCCCCATTAACAAATTCCTTAGCATAGTAATCCGTCTAAAATGAAACCATCTCCCGGAGCTCCCCACAGCAGCTCCGTTCTCCTCTCTGGCCTGGTGGGCAAACCCACCTGATACTCCTGAATGGAAACAAGGACCCTGAAATAATCCCTGTGACAAAGGACTTCAGCATCACTTTGGATAACGGTCTGCAAACTGTGTTTATCAAGGAAGAGGAAAAAAGGCATCTTGTTCCCCCATGTTGAAAGGTAGACAACTAGCGGCGTATTTTTAATTACCTGAATGTTTTAGCAGGGAAAGTAGTCAGTTTATAGTTACCTTCAATATGTAGACTACAAATTATTAGTGCATGAAAATGGCATCCAAGTTCTGTTGCTGGGTCTAGTAATTTTGGATATTTTCCATGCTATTACTGCCTGCTCCATATACCTTTACTGGTTCTTTTTGAAATTAACTTAATGGCACTCTGCAGAAATGGACTGCCTACTGAGAGTGAGCGCTTGCCTGCAAAGATGGGCCGAGTTCCCACTGAGAGGCACTGATTTGGCACAAACAGAGAAATGCTTTAGCATTAATTTACTTGAGTATCAAATTATTCAAAATAAATAATTAAAGTCTTTTCAGGAGCCGGAGTCAATATTTGCTTTCAATATTTTGGGTCCATTAATGCATATCGCATATTGAAGGGTCAGCCCCGCCAAGGTCTCCCGCTACAGCAGTGCATCCCAAAGCTTGCCACAGGATTTTCCCTTCAGGCATCAAATGTCGTTTCCCTGTCCTGAAATTTCTCTGCAGCCCCCATTATGCTCATTTGGCGAGCCATCATTTCCCTACAGCTCTTTTCAGCAGTGTGGGATGTCCTTCTTCTTTCTCTAGCCTGATGCCTGGAGTTCCACTCCCAGCGGGATTTCTCTGTTGGGACAGGGTCCCTGGGGACAAACAGTGTGGGAGCAAGAGGGATGTCTTTCCCAGGGAGACTGAGAAACATGTTAAGATCACACTGGGGGAGAAGAGCCCCTGCAGGCCATGCACGGAGCTGCGGTTTGACCCAGTCCTTGATCAGATTGCTGCATCTCTTGGAACACCAATCCTCCCTGCCCTCACTCAGGAGCTCCCCTTCCTCAAAGTCCCTGGAATTCTGGAGTGGCTGGGCTTGGGTTTTTAACCATTGTTTCCAGCACGGGGAGCATATGGTCTCCCAAGCGATTGTGTAAGAGGCTATAGAGTAGCTCAGGCCTGGTGGGTCCTCGTTATGAAAAGATGTGGCTGTTATTCAACTCGGTCCACTGTGTTGTATGTGCGTGTTCACCCTTCAGCAAATGCTTGATGTGCAAAGATGTGGTTGTCTTATATTATTATTTGGGGGGCATTGGTGAGGGAACTCAATTCTTTTAGATTGAGTTGTCTCTGAATATCTTGGGTGACCCACTGAGATTGTGCTAGGAGAAAAGTGTGAATATTTCTTTAATTCGCTCTCTCTCCTTTTTCCCATGTCCATTCAGAATCATACAAGGACCCAAAGAATCATAGAAAGAAGAGAAAGCATTAATTCTGTGAGGGGCTCTCCAGTCACCCTGCGTAAAGGCAGGACAATTTCCATTTGAAAAGGACAATTGTTAATGAGCTCTATTCCCCTGGCCTATCACCCCACAAGCAAAGGGGCTGCTTTGAAGTCAACACAGTCTATTATGGGTGAAATAAACCCCTTAGAACAAAGGGCAGTTCAAGTACAGACTCAGGACACTGACGGCACCTGCCCACCCTCACTCCAGTCCCCACTGCCACTCCCCATCTGATGATGACGTGGACTCCTTAGGATGTGCGTGTCCTTAAGCATCATGGGATTGGATTCAGTGTCTCCCCTGGGGCCCCCTCCTTACTCAGACCCCTGGCAGCCATCTCAACGGTGAAAAAAACTCCCCCAAACAGATGCCTCTCATTGGCAAAGAAACTCCTTTCTTCATCGTCTTCAGGTTTTAGAGATCCTCGGGTAAGGGCCTTTTAAAGTTTCATCAAATTTTTCCCTTTCCTGAAATCATTTATTCATGGAGAAAATAGCATAGGTATACATTGAATAGACTAGCCTTTCTGGCTGTACCTGAAATGAATATTTTCTGCCTATAAGTTCAGCAAATAACAATGAGCAGCAGTGATTGGAGAGTGTGGTCTCTATCTCCTCCTCTTTGAGTAGGAGGAATCAGGCTTCAGATGCTAATTATTTTAGGCATGGATTTCATTTAGATATCACCACAGTATCAGGGCCAGTAGGAAAGCAGAAAAACATACAAAGTTCTGTACACAAAAGGAAAAAGAAAGAACATGGGATTCCCCCCAACTCAAATCTGAGCCAGGAAGGATGGTTCTATTCTACTCAAACCCCCGAGTTTGATCCTGCCTTGGCTGCTGTTGGCACTGCCTGGGCACTCATAGATGGATGGTGTGTGCAAGCCATTGTGAGCCATGGGTCTAAGGTTCCCTGTTTGCTCACTCAGGGAACCATGAGTCTAAGGGTCTAAGGTATCCTGTTTGCCCACTTGCGGAACACTGAGATTGTCCTCAGCAAGGCAGGATGGCTTTGAGAATCAAGTCAGTAAGAAGCTGGAAAAATAATCTGTGTGGCATCTTTTAATTGAAATTTTAAAAAGTGAACTCATAGTATTTACAATTTCATACCCCCTTAAATTGTATGTGAAAGAGGAATATTAATAACTCTATAGATACTGGGAGAGGTAGATAAATCACTCCTAAACTAGTGTGCATGTTGTCATGAAGGTAGACCAGTGTGCTCTATTTGGAGCTCTGATTTTTTTTGTGAGCTCTATTTGTAGCATGAAAAGCAATGTTCTTTACAATTTAGATAAAAGTAGGGGGTTTCCTTACTAAACTGGAGACAAGTCATATTTTAACAGTGATTGAAAAAGCTGCACCTCCTAGCAGTAACCTATCACCAAGACATTTTCTTCCCTTCTGTAGAGCTAATAATATGTTATAATTGTCTTACATAAATGTACTCACTGACATTTCTCATATGCTGTTACATGAACCCCTGGTCTTCTCTTCTAGGACCAAAGAATCACAGGTCCTTAGGCAGTGCCACGTTTTCCTCCAAAACTTTAATGAGGATGGGACTGTCACTGAGGTTTCTGTGCTTGTATCAACAGCTGTGACACGGTGCATTTTTCATTATGAGTTTCTTCTGCTTTCTATATCCTTCATGGCCTCTTTCCTTCAACCCTGAATAGGTGCGATAATTTTCTGATGTCCTTAACTACAGCTTCACCTATTCTGGTGCTAACAACATTTAATTTCATGGCATTTCTCTTTGTTGAGTTAACAGAAGCCTACTTCATGCTTGTTTTAGTCACCACCTTGCTAAAGGTAACCACTGTTCTGATTTCTATCCTCGTAGATAAGTTTTGTCTGTTTTAAAACATTATGTGAATGAAATGCATTATCTACTCTTTTGTCTTTTGCATCTGGTTTGTCTGTTTCCATATGATTTCTGCAAGATCCATCCACATTGTTTAATGTAGCAGTAATCCATTCTTTTTCATTGTTGTCTAATACTCTACCATATAAAAGAATGAGAACACATTTACATATCCTGCTGTTGATGGACATTTGTGGGGTTCTCATCCAGCTCTTGGCCATTACAAATAGTACTGCCAAGAACATTCTTGTGCATGTCCTCTGTTGAGAAATATGCATTTATGTTGGGTGTATATCTAGAGATGAAATTGCTGGGTAACAGACTACATGAATGTTCAGTGTTATCAGACACTGTCAAGTAGATTTCCAAGTGGCCGCATCACACACCAGCAGTGGGTATGAGTTCTGGTTACTCTACATCTTGTCAGCACTTGGATGCCATTTTTTCCCCTTTCATTCGGTGAATAAGTAGTGGTATGTTTGTAGTTTTAAGTTACAATTCTCTGATGACTAATTTGGTTGAACAACATGCTTAATATGCTAATTATCCATTCATTTAAACTATTTAGTAAAGTGCACATCAGCTCTTTTTCTGTTGTTGTTTTTTTTTAATTGACATTCACAATTATCTTTAAATTGTAAAATGTTATGTTCATTGTAGATTCAATACAATGCAAGAAATAATTCGGAGAGATTCTGTGTACCCTTGACCCTGTTTCCCACAGTGGCAATCTCTTTCAAAATTAAGGTACAATAATAAGACAAGCAGGATGATGACTCCAATACAATCGAGACACAAAGCATTTCCATCACCCCAAGAGTCTCACAAGCTGTCCTTTTGTGGCGGTATCCCACACCGTTTCTAATCCCTGGTAACCATGACTCCATTTCTATCATTTTGTCATTTCAGAAATGTTACATACATGGAATCCTCCAGTGTGTAATCTTGGGGACTGACTTTTTTGACTCAGCCCAGTTCTTTCAAGTTTCACCAGGTTGTTGTATCAAGAGTTTGCTCCTTTTATTGCTGTGTAGTGTTCCACGATGCGGTTGTACACAGTTTGCTTAGCCAGTCCCCGTTGAAGAACGTCTGAGCGGTTTCCAGTTTTTAGCTATGAACATTCATGTACGGGTTTTTGTGTGAACCCACATTTTCATTTTTCCAGGGTAATGATTTAGAATTCAATGGCTGGGTTATGTGGTAGTTGCATATTTCATTATAAATAAACTGCTAAACTGTTTTTTGGAGTAGCTATATCGTTTCACATTCCCATCAGCAATGGATGCATCATACAGTTTCCTTGTATGCTTGTCAGCATTTGGGTCTGTCCCTGTATTTTGTTGTGGTCATTCTGGTAGGTGTGTAGGGATATCTTGTTGTGGTTTTAATTTGCTTTTTTCTAACAGCAAATGACATTCAGCATTTTGCTCTCGTGCTTATATGCCATCTGTATAGCATCTAGGGTGAAATGTTTCATCATGTCTTTTTCCCATTTCCCAGTTGGATTGCTGGTTTTATTGCTGTTGAGTTTTTATATATTCTAGATACTATTCACTGGTTAGATCTATAGTTTGCAAATATTTTCTCCCACTATAGCTTATTTTTTTCATCCTCTTCCCAGGATTTGTCACAGAATAAATGTTTTTAATTTTGATGAAGTCCAAGTTTATCAATTTTCCTTTTATAGATTATACTTTTGATTATTTTTAGAAAACTGGGTTGTCTATTTCTTATTTAAGTACAGGAGTTCCCTTTATATTCAGGATCTAAGTTATTTGTTGTATACGTGTATGGAAAATATCTTCTCCCACACTGTGCTTTCTTTCATCCTCTTAATGATATTTTTAATATAAATATAAATTTTTGTATTGAATTAAGTTCAATGAATCATCTTTTCCTTTATGATTAATGCTTTTTGTTTTCTATTTAAGAAATTTTTGCCTACCCAAAGGTCACAATGATATCCTCCCATATTACCTTCTAGAAGCTATTATTGATTTGCCATTTACATTTAGGTCTATGATTCATCTGGCAATGAGTTTTGTGTATGGTGGGAGATAAGTGTCGGGTTCATTTTTATCTCAAGGATATCAAGTCTCTAAAATACCATTTTTTGAAAAGGCTATCATTACCCCACTGACTACCAGAGGCATTTAGTGATATATTAAGTTTAAAGATTATACACACACGTGAATACACATACATGCATATATACACATATATACATACACAGTCATGCGTTGCTTCATGTTCTTAGATATGCATCTTTAGGTGATTTTGTTCTGTGAAAGTCATAGCATGTGCTTGCACAAACCTGGATGGTATAGCCCACTACATACCTAGGTCATGTGGTAGCCTGTTGTTCCTAGGCTACAAATCTATACAGCATGATACTGTACTGAATATTCTAGGCAATTGTAACACAGTGCTAAGTATTGGTACATCTAAACATTAAAAAGTTATAGTAAAAATATAAAATATAAAAAATGGTACGCTTGTATAGAGCAATTATCATGAATGGTGCTTGCAGAACTGGAAGTTGCTCTGGGTGAGTCAGTGAGTGAATGGTGGGTAAATCTGAAGGCCTAGGACATGAGTGTACATGACTGTAGCCTCCATAAACAATGAACACTTAGGTGACACTAAATGTATTAAAAATGTCTTAATTTAATAATAAATTAATAATTAACTAGCATACTGTAATTTTTACTTTATAAACTTAATTTTAAAAAAATTTTTGACTCTTGTTATAACACCTCAAAACACAAACACATTGTACATCTGTACAAAAATATTTTCTTTCTTTCTATTCTTATTTTATAACCTGTTTTTCTATTTTCAATTCTTTCTTTCTTTCTATTCTTATTTTATAACCTGTTTTTCTATTTTCAATGTTTTTACTTAATTTTTAAATTTTTTTTGATAAAAATGATGACAAAAACATGAACATTCACCTAGGCCCACACAGGGTCAAGATCATCAGGAAGTCACTAGATGATAGGAATTTTTCAGCTCTATTATAAATATGGGACTGCCCTGGTATATGTGGTCTGTCTTTGACCAGAACAGTGTCCCAACTGCACATATAACTGTATACGTTTGTGTTTGTGGATTCTTTACCCTTGCATCATGAGTTTTAGTTATTAATTCTTTTCTTAAGTATAATAAATCTTACTTTCAAGAGTGCCATTTGCATTTTCACATCAATTTAAGACCAGTTTGTTAATTTCACACACACAAATCCTCCTCGGATTCTAAGACAGATTTTATTGAGGCTCTAGAGGTCTGGCATAATTCCACTATTGAGTTCGTTGATCGATGTGCACGGGATAGATCTTCACTCATTTCAGGCCCCTGTCATTTATCTCAGTGATGTTTTGCTGTTTTCTGTGTAGAGATTGTACATCTTTCAGAAGATTAATTCCTTGATAAATAAGATTTCATACTACTATAACTAATATCTGTGAAAAAATGATTTTCTCTTGTTTGATTCTAGTAGATAGAAATGCAGTTTTGATTTTTGTACATTAACCTTCAATCCAGATACTTTAATAAATTTACTTATTAAGCCTAATATTTTATCTGTAAGATTTTTCACATAAATAATCATGTCACCTAAAAATAATAAGTTTTAGTTTTTCCCTTCCAGCACTTAAACCTTTATTTTTCTTGTCTTATTACAATACTTAGCATGTCTAGTACAGTGTTGTGATTATAGTGATAACAGCAAACACTTTTTTCTTTTTCCCAATTCAGAAGGCACATTTTAGTATTTCGTCAATAAATATAATCTTTGCTGGTGTGTATGTGTGTGCTTTGTCAAATTAAGGAAGGTTCTTCCTAGTGCTAACTTGCCAAAATTTTATCATTAATAAATGTTGAATTTTATTAAAGTCATTTTCTGCTTCTGCTACAATGCTCTCAGGGTTTTTCCTTTCTACTATTAATGTGGTCAATTATAGTGACTAATTTTCAAATCTATACCAATCTTGAACCTAAAATAAACACTGTGGAGATGTGATACCACATCTTTTCTTTATCACTGAATTTGATTTGTTGATATTTTACTGGGGATATTTGCATCTATGTTAATTAGAGAGATAAGCCTATAGTTTTTCTTGTTCATTAATGTCCCTACCAGATTTTGGTGTCAAGATTATATTGGCTTTAAAAATGTATTGGAAGAGTGGTTTTTCTGCTGCTAGCTTTAACAAGGTGTGTGTAAGATTCATGTCATGTCTTTCTTAAACACTTAGAAGAATTCACCAGTGAAGCCATGTGGACACTGATTTTTTTCCTTGAAGATGTCTTTGAACAACAAGTTTAATTTCTTTAATAGACATTTAACTTTTCAGACTTCCTATTTCTTCCTCAGTCTGCTTGGTATGTTTCAATTAGTTTGCCCATTCCACCTAAATTCTCCAAAGGTATTGACATAAAGTTCAAAATCCCATGTTATTGCTGATCTTTTGAACGTCTGCATATCTCTGTTGATGGGCCTTGTTTTGTTTCTGCTGTTGGTGTTACTCTTTCCCTTCTTCTCCACCAGCCTCTCTATATCTATTTATATATGTTGTTGGACTTCTCAAAAAGCCAACTTCAGCCTGCATTTGTTTATTTTCTGCTGTATTTGCTTTATATTTTACTGGTTACTGCTCTTACCTTTATTGTTTTTTTCTGCTGCTGTTTATAACGTGCTATTAAATGCATGTATTGAATTGTTAATTTCTCTTATACTTTTCATTTCTTTGGGCTTGTTTATCTGTCATTTTTAGGCTCGAGATATGGGTACTTAGATCGCCAGTTCCCAGAGTGTCTCCTGGTAACTCTGGGGGTGTTCAGGATGTTTTAGGGGCTCTGTGAGATCAACAATATTTTTTATAATAACATTAAGACAATAATACAATATTTATTACCCTTTCTATTGTGTTTTCATTTGCACTGATGATGCAGAAACAATGGTGAATAAAACTGTCGGTGCCATAGCTTGAATTAGCATAGTGACAACCGCAATGTACTGGGAGTCATTTTATGCTTTAATGCCACTTACTTGCAAGCAAAATCCTAGTTTCATTTAAAAGTGTATTTGATGAGTAGCCAATAATTATTAATTGTAATATTCTGTATGGCACAATGGGAAGTATGCATAAAGCATTCTGACCACACTGAAGTCCAGTGATTGCCTCAAAGTAAAGCACTTTTGTAGTGGTTTGAGATACAAAGTGAACTTGCCACGTTTTCACAGATTTCTATTTTTACTTGAAAAAAAAAAAAAACACAAATAGCAGACAAGATATAGTTAACCTAATCTGGGTATCTGACAGACATTTTTTCAAAAGCAGAATCAAATGAGTCTATCATTTCAAGAAAAACCACCAAAAGAATGTATTGCTAATGATAAAATTCAAGGATTTCAGCAAAATTAAAAATAATGGAAAATTTTTAATAGTGCCTCTACCAACTATCAGCCCACCATGCTGGTTTGCCTGAGACCATGTGATTTTGTGGGTCACAGAAGTTTCAGTGCTAAAGTTATAATAGTCCCAGGAAAACTGGGAAGGTTGTTCCCACTAACTATTAACTCAACAGCTTCCCAAAACTTTAAGACTTTTATGATGAGACAGGTAGAGATATTAATGAATATAATTTAAAATAATTGTATAAATGGATATACAAACATTTGCAAGATGTGCATAACTCACTTAGCCAATATTTTTCAAATAACTATTGCATTATGCTACATAAGGATGCATGGGTGAAAAGTCCATTTAATGTGCAAAACAGACCAATAGGTTATAATGTAACTGTGTGAAAAACTGCATTTGTATGGGTTCAGATTCACATTGCAATTAACATTTAGAAACTACACCTGCCAGATTTTGGTATAGTATCAAAGAAGACCATATACAATTGTTTGACGAAGATATTAAAATACTTCTTTTTCCAACTAGACATCTGTACGAAGCTAGGTTTTCTTCATATACTTTAACCAAAATAAAATATCACAACAGTCTTCCATTAAGCCAGATAGTTTAGAAGTTTTCAAATATGTAAGACAATGCTACCCAATGCCAAAGCACTGAATATTTTGCTTTAGAAAACATTTTCTTGAAATAATGTTATTTATGTTAATATGTAATGGATTTATTATTATTAAGATAAATTAATAAAAAATTTAAAAATGTCTCAGGTTTAATTTAGAATATGGTAAATAAAATTGGCACATGAACAAAGGTTTTTGGAATCTTTGCTACCTTTTAAGACTGCAAAGAGATTTTGAGACCAAAACATTTGAATACTTCTGGCTTGGGTTATCACTGTTTAGGATTTTTATGTTTGTAGTATATGCATGTAAAGGCTACACATTTCTGTCTAGGCACTACCTTATTTGCTAATTTTGGTTTATATTATATTTATTATTATTTAGTCCAAAATATTTTCTAATTTTCATTATAATTTCTTTTTTACCATGCTTTTATTAAAAATTTATTGCTTAATCTGCAAATAAGTAGAAAATACATACTTTTTTTTTTTTTTTTTCTGAGATGGAGTTTTGCTCTTGTTGCCTAGGCTGGAGTGCAATGGCACAATCTCAGCTCACTGCAACCTCTGCCTTCCAGGTTCAAGTGATTATCCTGCCTCAGCCTCCTAAGTAGCTGGGATTACAAGCACCCACCACCAAGCTCAGCAAATTTTTGTATTTTTAGTAGAGGCGAGGTTTCACCATGTTGGCCAGGCTAGTCTTGAACTCCTGATCTCTGGTGATCCGCCTGCCTCAGCCTCCCAACGTTCTGGGATTACAGGCATGAGCCACTGCACCCTGCTGAAAATAATTTCTTATTATCTTTTTATTATTGATTTCTAGCTCAATTCTACTCTGGTCATAGATTATATTCTGTATTATTCCAGTCCTATGAAATTTTTTGAAACTTATTTTATAATGCATCATATAGTCTAAGAAATGTTTTATGTGCTCTTGCAAAAAACATATATCCAGCAATTGTTGGGTATGGTGTTCTATATATGTTAAATAAGTCAGATCTGTTCCTTGTGACTTTCAAATCCTCTATAAACTTACTGACTTTGCTTTTTCTGCTTTGCCTACCTTCCACTGAAACAGGTGTGCTAATATCCCCCATTTAAATTTGTGGATTTCTATGGCTTTACTTTTATTTCTTATTAAAGATTTTTATGGCTTTACTTTTATTTCTTATTAATTTTAAGTTCAAATCCTAAATCAAATTTAGGATTGTTTTATACTACTGCTTACCTGTCCCTTTTATCATTATGGACTATCGCTCTGTATTTCTAGTAATGCATTATGCCTTAAAGTCTATATTAAAATAGTCTTATTAGTCTTCTTTGGGCTGGTGTTTGCATGGGATCTCCCTTTTACTTATTTTCATTGTTTTACTTACAATTTAATTTTGTTCTTCTAATCAAAACAAGCATCATCTAGCACATATGTAAGCAGCCTGTAGTTAGGCTTTAACAATTTATTTAAAAGAAAATATTAGTCTTCTAATTGACATATTTATTCCATTAATATTTAATGTAACCTTTGGTATGAAGAGATTATATCTGACCTCTTTTTCTTTGGTTTTCATTCATTTCTTCCATTTTTCCCTCTTCTGACATCAGCTAATTTAATTACTATTTATTTTTTAATTTTCACCCTCTAGGGCCTACCTCAGACTGGGAAACTTGTACATTTTTGACTTCTAGAGACAACCTCAGTTTAGTTCTTTTTCCACTGTTCCAATGGCGCAAGGACCTTACAATAGTTTAACTACGTTTATTCCCCCTCTTCTCTTTTATACTGTTGTTGTTTTGCATTCTAATTATAAATATACTCCAATTCTTCACATATTATTGTTATTGTTTTAAGCAATCATTATTCCTTCAGATTTGCCTCCACCTATCTCCTTTCTGATGTGCTTTGTTTATTCCTACCTTGCTATGCTTTCACTTAGGACCATTTGTCTTGTGCCTGAATAATTTGCTTTACCATTTCTTTTGGTGTGAGTCTAATGGAAATGAACACTCTAATTTTTTAAAGTTTATGTGTTATTTTTCAAAGAACATTTCAATGAGCATATAATTCCTAACTTTGATATCTTTCCACTGTCTTTTTTTTTTTCATTTCTTCTGTGAAGCCAGCTGTCCATCTTCCTCTAAGATTTTTTTTTTTTCTGTCTTTGATTTTCAGCAGTTTTTACATGAAGTGGCTTTTGTATTTATCCTTTTTGTGGGTTCATAGAACATCTTGACATTCTTCTGTCAGAAGTAGAAAATTCTCAACTGACATCTCTTCAAATGATTCTTTTATCCTAATCTTCCCATTTACCATATGGTAGACTTTTCTTCCATATCCCAAATACCTCTTATGCTGTTGACAGTGTTTTCCAATTTTACCCTTTGTTCTCATTTTGGATATTTCATACTGATCTATCTATCAGTTCATTTATCCTCTTTTCTGCTGTATCCAATCTTCAATTAAGTCAGCTGACTGAATTTTTACATTCTGTCTTTCATTTTCCACTTTGATTCTTTCTTATGAATTCCACTTCTGTGGTACAGCTCTCTATTTTTCATCTATTTTCTTAAACACGTTTATTGTAGTTATTTTAAAGTTCAAGTCTGATTATTCTTCATGTCTGATTATTCCAACATGTGGATCACCTGTGAGCCTGTTCCTATTAAAATTTTTTCCCTTGATTTTTTGATAATTTATTTCTACTGCATGTCTTGCCTAATATTTTTAAATTGAATGTCAAAACTTGCATGTCAAAATGCAATGGTAAAGACCCTGGATACTGATATCATTTTCTCCTTGAGGAGGATGGAGTGCAGGAAGATGGCCTTGGCCCCCTCCAGGCTTCCATCTGGCTTTGGAAGGGGTGACCTATTTTGGGTTGCCCTTGCTCCTGGGCTGTGTTCCTTCAGGAATCTCAGCTTAAAAGCGTGCAGTACTTACCAGGGCCCCCTCCTTCTCAGTGGGCTCTGAACTTCCATTTTTGTGTCCCTAGGGCTGGGAGCCTGCCAAAATCCCTGCTTAGCTTTTAAGCTTCTTAGCTGCTTCCCCTCTCGGTTTCTCTTCCTCTTGCCCTGTGTCTGGGAAGCTCAGCTTTAACAAATGCCCCAGGGGGAATTGGGCGCAGAATATCAGGCTTCCTTCTCTAGGGGTTCCCTTTACACTAGAAGCTTGGCCCTTCATTTTCTGACTGTACAACACTTTACTTTTTGTCTTCTGAGCCCATTGAGACTTTCCCAGGTTCTCCCATTTTTCCTGTCAACTCTATGGCCTGTGCTATAAATTGGCAAATTTCCCCCTGGGAAAAAGCATCTGTGAGTGAGGACTCATCTCAGCGCTTCCTCTTCCCTCTGGGATCTCGCACCCTCAAGTCCTGCCTGTCTTGAGTGGTCTCCAATGTCTTCAAACGGATTTTTTTTTCTACCTAGCTTTTATAGTTGTTCTCGGTGGTAGGCTCACTCTGCTACAAGCTACTCTGCTACAGCCAGGAGTGCCAGACGTGTTCATTACTTTATAAGAGTTTCCCAAAATTCACTTTAAATTCAGCTTTGGACTCTTTCCAACCCTAGGGGCTAATACTGGACTTGGAATGTTCCTTGGGGAGGAGGGCTGGATTTATGCTGGGGCTTGATATTTGACAAAGGGTCATATCCTGTTTGTTTTTCTGTGGATTTTCTTTCACTGATTGAAATATCCATTTATACCCTTAAAATGCCAAGCTAGACATTACACTCATTCTGAAACTGGGGCTGGGTATGTGGGCATCACAGCCTCCACCTCGGGTGGAGAAAGAATTGCAAGCATTGTCTCTTGGGAAAATAAAATCTGGAGATACTGGGGCCCTTAGCAGGGGTTCTGGCATGGGTGGGCATCTGGCAGGTTCACCAGCAAAATGTGCTGTGGCCTCCATGAGCATCCCAGTAGCCTAATTTTTCCTGACGTATCATCCAGGTTACTTCCTGGGTAACCTCCGCACTCACTTCTACTCCACGTGGGAGAGAAAGAGAGCGCAGACCCTCGGGTGACTGGTGCCTTTGGTTTTGGGTTCTGCCTGCGAGGCGCAGCTTGGTTTTAACTGCATGCAGCATCTCAGTGGTCTGCTTTGGGTTTTAACTATCAAAACAAACCAGTTCTGGGTCATTACCCCATGGTGCCAGCCAGAGTTATGATCCTGGCGGTTTCTCCCCAAATCTCTGGCTCCCAAACAAATAGGCCCCAGATCTTTGCTTCTGTGTGACCCTGAGCATTTTAAAGCCCGTGCTTTCTCACACCAGCCAAAGTTACCACAATAACAAAGCCCTGTGCTTATTTTTCAGCTCTGTCTATTCTTTCTCCTGGCTCAGAAGCTGTATTGTGGTTGGCTCCGTCCCATGGCCTTCTTTCTTCTTGAGCTCCTGGCACCAGCTGCTGGAGCAAAGTCGGAGTTGCCACTTAAATTTAGGAAGCTGGGAGGCATGAAGTCAGGATGGATTCCCTTAGAAAATGCCCATTTTGCCCCAGTTTGCAACCTGGAGTTGCTGACTGATGGGGTGTTAACACTTATGGCAGCCCCTGGCGGGGCCCTTGGCATCTTGGCCCTGGACAGACCCCTTTGGCATTTGGAGTGGCCTCAGGATTCCCTTCTCAGAAGGATCTTTTTAATCTGTGAGATGAAATCGAATATTGAAATGCGGTTGTCATATAGGAAAATAACCAATAGATGGTATAGATGATGTAAGAAACGTGGTATGCGCTTATTTAACACATCCCTGAGCTAGTCTGTGGGGGGGCAAAGAAATCACCTTTTTGGAAGAAACGTGAGAATTGCTGACATTTTCTGGTCATGATGTGGTTGTTGCAGATACCTCAAGGCCTGTCTCAACTCCTATCATGATAAGCTGCTAATATCACACTCAGAGGGAAAAGATACATCACACTTTGGTAATATTTCCCGAGTTTAGGAATCCCTGAGTTCTGCCTTGGCGAAAACCTGGTAGAGATGGCTGCACCTGCAGAGGGAATTTCAGTGACTGCGCGTGGAACACAGCTCTTGCATCATGTTAACATTTAGTGGGTTCGTTTGGTCATGAGACCAAGGAGCAAACTTCATCCATCAAGCATTTATCAAAAATCTACTACTTTACGCCTTCGCTTGCTGCTGCAAGTCGCCGGGCGCTACCTGGGGCTTCCAGGTCCCTGAGTCTGCACAGTGTGGTGTCACTGGCAGGCCGTGCAGGCCGTGCTTTCAGAGCCAGTGTGCTCGCTCCAACAGCCAGTGTCACTAGGGTCCTGTTCATCACAGTCACCTCCCATAGGGGACAGTCCTCTCAGCTGCAAAAGCCAGGTGCACCATTCCAACTCGTGAGGGTATCTCATTTTCTCCTGTACATGCACATTCATACACAGACACACACACAGACACACAGACACACACAGACATGAATGCACTCAGAAACACACACAGACACAACACAGACACACACACAGATACGAGTACACTCAGAAACACACATAGACATAACACAGACACATGCACACACACAGGTGCACACACACAATCACATACATAGACACAGACATACACAAAGACACACAGACCCAGACACAACACAGATACACACAGATACATATCCACATACACACACAGACATAACACAGACACACATAGATACAGACATACATAGATATGCACACACACACACACACAGATATACACATATACACGGACACAAACACAGAGACACACACATAAACACAATACAGATAGACACAAACACATACACACAAACACACTGAGATATAGTTGCTCACAGACACACAAACACACACATAGACAAAACAGACACACACAGACACACATGCACAGATACACATTCTCACAGATACACATACACCCAGACACATGCATATACAGGTACACATAGACACACAGACACACATAGACATACACAGACATGCACACAGACACACATCCACACACAGGCACTCGTATACACACAGACACAAAATGCACCCAGAAACACACACACATAGACACGTACGAACATACACATACACACAGACACGTACCAACATACACATACACACAGGCACAGTAACGCACACAGACACATATACACATGCACTCATACATACAGACACATACGTACATACAGAAGCATACACAGATACAGACATACAGACACACACTCATGCAGACACACACAGACACAGAGGAGATGGAGAGAGACAGGAACCAACCTGGAGGGAGACCGTGAATGAACCGGATGCCCCGTCTAAGCCCTGTCCCTTTGGGAAGGGAGGGTCACCTCATCACAGGGCAGTCAGTCAGATGCTTTGAAGCTGTGGACTAATCAGTCAGAAGACAGTTCCAGCATCTGCCCAGTGCGTCAGGGTAGGAGTTTCTGGAAAAGCCCCCAGACCCTTGAGAGGAAACAGAATGCAGGCCTCCAGGATTCTGGCTGCAGTAACATTCGGGATGGCAGGGGTTGGGCCTCTGGGCCCAGGAGAGCCCGTGCAGAAGTGGGGCCCATGGGGGTCCAAGGCCTGAGGCTGATGCAGGTCAGGGCACCTGGCAATGCTTGTGACTCTGGGGCCCAGGTATGAGCTGGCAGGATGTGGGCTAGGTAAGGGGCTACCGCAGATTGCCAGCCTCCCCCGCCCAGGGAAACCTGTCACTTTGGTCATTTTATGACCTAATTTCTAATTTTTGTAATAAAAGACGATTTATAACAATAGTAAAGAAAACTAAAACATCATCGACCACAAGAAAACTCTGATATCCTCATGACCCAAGCCACCCCTGGCAGTGTTGAGCCCAGAGCAGGCGTATAGAAAGGCAGCCACATGCTGCATGTCGAAATATTGAAAAGTTATACATCAAATCATGAAGCTGTTGCATAAGGTATGATCACTCCTCCTCCTCTGAGAAGCACACCTCCAGAGGCTCCTGGAAGGCCAGGCTGGAACTGAGAATTGCTGGCCTCCTTGGCATTCGTGCCTGAGTGTGGCTGGCGGGGAGGGATGGCTCCTGACCTGTGGACCACGTGTCTTTCTCTGCACCCCAGACTGCATTGTAAATATTTTCTTTCTATCTACATAGACTTCAGAGTTAAAATATATTTTATTTGTTTTATTACTCTAGAAATATATAATCATTACAGATAAATAAGAATATACAGAGAATTATGAATAAAATAATTACTGCATAGTTCCAGAACCCAGAGATAGGTGCTATTAACATTTTGTATTTCTTTTCAGAATGTTTATGATACATATACATATATATTTTTTTCTTTTCGAAAATGGAAATTCCCTGTAATTGTTTTGTAGTTTGCTTGCATTTACCATATCTCAAATTTCCCCAGGTGAATACACAAATTTCTCCAACATTTTTCTCAGTGGCATTCAGTATTTCTTGGTATGGCTAAACAACAAAAATAATGACAAAAATCACACAATCCAAGCTGGCTATATGCCATGCTCTGCACCTGATTCCTGGCATCGATTCTTCCCCGTGTTTCTGAGAGGCAGGTGTCACTCTGTTGACCCTGTGGAAGCTTGGGCACCTCGTGGACCCAAATGCAGCATATTGCTGAGTTTCTGATATTATAAACGATACCGCATTGAACTTGGTGAAAACGGGGCTTTTTGTGCTTGTCCTAGCTTCCCTCAGAAATATTTCTAGAAATGGAATTCTAGGTTCAAAGACTATGCATGTTTTACATAAATTGTGTATGCATTGCCAAATTTCCCTCCAAAAAGCTTTTACCAATTTATGCTTTCACCCAGCAACGTAGGAGAATGCCTCCTTCCTTCCACTGGGTTCTTGAGAACAGTGCTATGGTCACTAAAGAACAAGGCAGAACAGAACAGGCAAACCAGCCTCTCATAGGATAGCGACAGGGAGGACACCGCGGGGAGCAGCAACGTGCTGACGCCGCGCGGCCTCTACCCACCGCTCCGTTTCTCTTCGTGAATCGTCTTGCCACGTTATTGGCCCATTTTTCACGCAGGGACTTGCCTTTTCCTGATTGATTTGGGAGTCTTTCTTTATGTCCAGGGTAATAACCATCGGCTACTCACACACTTAGCAAACATTGTCTCTCAACTTGCGTTCATTTTAATTTTTAATTAGGCGTTTCTCCTTTTAGCAGTGTTGTCATCTTTATCCAGAGAAATCTCTGGTCATTACTTCTGTTTTCTTATTTAGGTCTTGTGCTTGGAGCCTTTCTCACTCAGAATGTATATATGCTTTTTAAAATCATGTATATGTATCCTATTTATTTACTTGAAACAGAGTCTTGCTCTGTTGCCCAGACTGGACTGCAGTGGTGTGATCTTGGTTCACTGCAACCTCCGCCTCCCAGGTTCAAGCGATTCTCCTGCCTCAGCCTCCCGAGTAGCTGGGATTACAGGTGCTTGCCACCACACCCAGCTAATTTTTGTTTGTTTTGTTGTTTGTTTGTTTTTGGAGACACAGTCTCACTCTGCCACCCAGGCTGAAGTGCAATGGCACCATCTTGGCTCACGGCAACCTCCACTCCCCAGGGTTCTAGCGATTCTCCTACATCAGCCTCCCAAGTAGCTGGAATTACAGGCGCTTGCCACCACCCGCAGCTAATTTTTGGTTGTTTTGTTTGTTTGCTTGTTTGTTTTTTGAGACACAGTCTTGCTCTGCCGCCCAGGCTGAAGTGCAATGGCACCATCTTGGCTTACTGTAACCTCCACCCCCAGGGTTCCAGCGATTCTCCTACCTCAGCTTCCTGAGGAGCTGGGATTACAGGTGCCCACCACGTCTGGCTAATTTTTTTGTATTTTTAGTAGAGATGGGGTTTCCCCATGTTGACCAGCCTGGTCTTAAACTCCTGACCTCAGGTGATCTATCCGCCTCAGCCTCCCAAAGTGCTGTGATTACAGGTGTGAGCCACTGTACCTGGCCTTATCCCTTTTATTATATAATGCTATTTTTCATTTACTTCTTTATCCCATCTGGAGTTTATTTGTTGTAAGGTATAACATAAAGATCTAACTTTTTTGAAAAACAGTTTACCAATTATTTAGCATCATGCATTGAGTAATCTATTTTTCCTACATACATTTGAAATAAATCCATTATTTTACTTTTAAAAATAATTTTCTTTGTAGAAACAGGGTTTTGCTGTGTTACTCAGGCTGGTCTCAAATTGGGCTCCAGCAATCCTCTGGTCTCAGGCTCCCTAAGTGTTGAGATCACAGGTGTAAGTGACTCCGCCGCACCCGGCCTCCACTATGTTTTTAATGTTTTCAGAGCTTATATTTTTAGTCTAAGTTCTTTGTCCAGCTGTGGGCATCTGGAATTTCTGGAGTCACATGGTTTGCTGCATGTAACATGCATGTTAGTATACACTAATATGTGAAAGTGGAAATTCTTGTTTATTTTCATATTTCAAAGTATTATTGTTGTTTTCCTTGGGGGGAAATATTTCATTGAGTGCCATGTTTACTTTTATCAGCTGCATTGTATTCGTCAATCAATATGTCAGTTTTCTAAAGCATGTCTAATAAGGGCTTTAGCGTCTCTAAATTTCTCTAGAAGGAAGATATTTGAAAGGACAGTTTTGCTTGTGTTGAATTGCCACTCAACGATATATTCCCAGGTATCATCACTTGGAAAACATTCTAGTCCTTTCCCTCATATTAAGCTGCAGAGCCAAAATTTCCTCCTCTTGTGCATCCCTGAAAATACCCTTCACTTTCCTCCTTGGCTACCATCAGGCTTTTTCACTGGGGAGTGGCTCTGAGTCCCTCTTGTCTTCACAGCTTTGGATGAGAGCTCAATTGAGCCCTGGGTTCTGTGGGAGCCCACAGCCATGAGTGGCTGGCTCTGCAACGCCTGTTTAGAACTATGGATTGCCAGGGACTGTAGCATCACAGAGTCTGAATGTGTAGGGATTCTGGGCTTGGAGCCCTCTGTTGTGTCCTGTCCTGTATAACTAGGGGGTCCATGAAGGGCTTCATAATCTTGTGTGTTTGCTTAATAAAAGTTTCTTGAGAATGTGTTGAGCCTAAGAAAGCATAAAAAGAAAAATATGGGAAGTGGGGTCTCCTCTTCCTTCTCAAACTCAAATGCTACCACGTCCTGTGATCTTTGCTAGCTTAAGAGAAGCAGAAAGCAAACTTTATGTTTGAACTCAGAATTATTTTGAACATGTATTAGTATGTTCTCACGCTGCTAATAGTTCCAAGATTGGGTAATTTATTAAAAAACAAAAACAAAAACGTGGTTTAATGGTCTCACAGTTTCACATGGCTGAGAGGCCTCAGAATCATGGCAGAAAGTAAAGAAAAAGACACGTCTTACATGGCAGCAGGCAAGAGAGCCTGTGCAGGGGAACTCCTATTTGTAAAACCAGCAGTTCTCATGAGACTTATTCACTATCACAAGAACAGTATGGGAAAGACCAGCCCCCATGATTCAATTACCTCCCACTGGGTCCCTCCCAGGACACGTGGAGATTATTGCAATTCAAGATGAGGTTTGGGTAGGGACACAGTCAAACCATATCAGAACAGAAAGGGGAGATGGAAAAATCTAGTATCAGAATGCCCTGAAGACAGCAGAGCAAGAACTAAACCTACTATGCGCTCAGTCTGGAGGCACAACTCTCCTCTACATGAGGTGGATTGCTGGGGTCCTCCCAGGAACCCCTGTCAGCAGATCCTGCCTAAGTGCTCCCTGCTGGGCTCCTCAGTGGGCTGGAGTGCATGAAGTGTGGCTCTGGAACCTGGGAAGCCTTTCCTGGCTTTATCACTGGGCTCGGGGTGAAGGGAGAAGAAAAGGGAACTGCAACCTCAGGATAGAGTGGCCTCGGTGCTCCCATCACACGTAAGCGCTAAGCACTCCAACCTCAAGTGTCTGGACTGATCCGCCTTGCCTTTGGGTAATGAAGCCCATTTCTGCATCCCTTTTCTCTGCCTGGTTTCACAGAATTGCTCTGTTTTCCTACCGTTTTGCAAATGTGTGAAAATGCCCAGAAATTTTAGTCACCATGTGAGTCCTTTTAATACCACTGAAAAGTAGAAAGGGATGTTTTTATTTCAAACAAACGGCATTGAGGCACAATATGTTACGTTAAGAAAGGCTAATTTTGTATTATTAAATATAATCAGAAACACAACGTGGGACTCATCGTGTTGACATGGTGTGCCAGGTATCTCAACACCACGCAGCAGGCTGCCTTGTTTGCACACTGCTTAAACTTCCTCATCGATGAATCTTTGCATGATAACCAGAATATTAAAAATATATTAAAAGTGGCCTCATGCTACTCAGCAAATGCAAACCTGGGTTACTGGGAGATGGCTCCCCTCAGCCAGAACTGCGACTGCAAAGCCACGGCAGTCATTCAGAGCCTTCTCAGAACAGGTGGCAGGGAACCATGGGGGACTCTAGGCGCTTAGCACGGTCCCCATTGACAGACAGCAAGAAAGTAGGCACTGTATTCCTACAAGCACAAGGAACTGAATTCTGCCAACAGCCACATGAGCTTGGAAGGGGACCCTGACCTCCAGAAAACAGTGCAGCCCCACTGCCGACCTCTCTATTACAGCCTGTGAGAGTCCGAGCACAGGACCAGCTAAGCCACGGCTGCTCTTGATGGTGAAATGATGAATGTGTGTTGTTTTAAGTGGCTAAATTTGTAGTGATTTCTTAGTGTGCAAGGGAACGCTAGTGCACGTAGGAAAGAGCAGTTATTTCCATGCTTAGGAAATCTGTGCATTTCCAGGGTGACTGTATTCTGCTGGACCTGGAGAGGTGTGTGCACTTGGGATTTAATCACCTAGGAGGGACCAGGAAGAGTCAAACAGCCCTAAGTTCATGGCTTTCAGGGCCAATGAAGTGGCCAGCCTCTGAGAAGCTCATGAGAGGCACAGTGAAAACTAAAAGTGACTTGAACTGAAAAGGGTTCCAGTCTGTCTCCTCGGAAGTGGTTCTGGTGAAATTGTCACTGGCAAAAATGCGCCATTTTAAAATCCCATTGTCTTGACTGCACAGTGTCATTCAGCATGACCACATTGATTTCTTTTTCTGCCAAAACAAAGAACACATGTAACCTTTACAAGGTAAAATTGGTCTTCTTTATTTCAACCAAGTCAGGGGCCTCATAGTCCCTACACTTATAATAAGATCTTACTTTTCAAACTAAAGCTGTTTATTGATGGTCTACTGTTTTCAACGTGTTATAGTAGCATGTCAATAAATTGAAGAATATTTCAGTTTGTTAGATTTCCCCAAGCATTCTGGAGAAATCCTTAGACGATTTGCCGTATAAACTCAGTTAATTGCCTTATATAGTAGAGCTATGGCAACTATTTAGATACATCATATGACAGACATTCATAAAGTACCAGAAAGACATATTTGTCAATACAGTGATGTATAAAGTAATTATTTTTATTATGTGAATTTCTGAGTTGAAATCAAGATAATCTCAGTTGTACTAATGACTGGCATGGCCTTAACTAGTTGTCAAGAAAAAAGAAGAAAAGGCTCTCTCGATTATTTTCTGATTCTTCTCAGTTCTTCCTCATGCCTGGAATGTAAATCTCAGGGCACCATAAAATTGAATAAAAAAACCGTAAGTTTAAATTATTTTTTATTTTAAGTCAGGTAGGAGCATAATAGAAAAAGATCATCAAAAACAATGAGAAGGAATAATTGTTAATTTCTGCAGTACCTTGAAACAGAAGCCCAAGAGGATAAATGGAATAAGGATACTATTAAAATTTCCTCTTTTATTATATCTTCTCTGCCAGAGTAATTGTTGCTGTGTCCAATATATGCAGGGGACAATTTACTAGCTGTTTTCTATTAGTTTTTAACATTAACATATACAGAAATAAAATGAATAGCAAGCTTTCTTTGCTTAATTAAATGACTGACAAGGCATAGGTGTTGCCGGACCACTCTCCCTCATAATATCTAAAAGCTAGGCGAGCCAAATGCAAGTAGCGTAAGCAATGCAAACCTCCTCTTTTATTAAGTGAATATTGATGCAATATTATAGATTATTTTCAGGCTACCAAATAGAAAGGGACACATGGTCCTTTTTCCTCAAGAATTATATATTAGTATTCAGAAAGAAAAAAAATCCTCGTATGTCATTTACACACGGGTTGAAGGTTTTCATGGATTCTTTCCTCTGTGAGTCCTTGCTCTTCACAGACACTCTTCGGTGTGGATTTTTCTAGTGGTGAGAAGGCACAGGTGACAAGACACAGGAAATTATGGAGGACACACAGGCTTGTCCCAAATATCGGATTTCCTATATGATTTTTAAATTGACTTCATTAGAACCTCAGGATGTGTTCAGGGCTGGGTCAGCTCAGTATGCCATGTCAACAAGGTGTGATCAATGCCCACCCCAAATCAAATTGATGACTGTATTCTTTTTCTGAGAACATGCTACATAATGTACATCGTGCTATTCTCTCTCTGCTCTCTGTCTCTGCCTCATCTATACACACACATTTGTACATATATATATATATATACACACACCACAAATATCATTGTTCAACCCAAGAGCAGCTCTTTGAGATGGGCAGTATCATCCCCATTTTACAGATGAGAAAACAGAGGCACGGAGGTGAGAAGTCAACAAATGCATCCAGGTGTGCTGAACTCAGCATTTAGAGAGCTGTACCTGGATGAAGCGGCTGACCAGACTATTCACTCAGCAGTTTTTAGTGAGCCTCATTCTATACCAGGCACCAGACAGAGCATGGGGATGTAGCATGACCACCATAGACATAGTCTGTGCCTTTGGGACTCATTCTAGCTTAATCTTAAGGATCTGCTGCCTAGGGTGATATGAGCAGCATCACCACCCCACCCAAACTCAGCAAATTAATTACATCTCAGGAAGTTTAATTAGGTATCACAGGAAAATACCTGACTGCCTTATGACTCTGTCTGGGGCAGCCCTGAGACTTGGTGAGCCAGCCTTGTCTAGTTTCAATGAGGGCATGGCGTGCATGAGTGAGCCTTGGTGGTAGTGAGAGTGCTGTGTGTGTGTTAGGGCTAGTTAACAATTTGCTTCTTACTCCATTTATGCAAAGTGTACATAGTCCCTCTAGGTATTTCTTGTGTTTTTGACTTAGAAACCAAAAAGTCTCCAATAAAATGTAAAGCATGCCTACAGGTAAGTTGACCCATGTTTGCTTTATCATCTAATTCAGTAAAGCCCTTCCCCATGAAGATATTAGACGTTTTAGCAACAAGGATGAACCCAATAGACAGAGGCTTCAATTTTTATGACTCTAAAAATCAGGGACCTCCAGGAAGAAGCCATTCAGGCTGGGGGATCCCTGGGCCACCAGCAGCTTCACATTTCTTTGGTGCTCCCAGTGCATTTTCTGCATGAGCCATGATTTCTTTCCAATTGTCTATATGGTATTGCCTGGGCAGCCCCCATCCAAATGTAGATGCTGAAAGCTTTACAATGGCTGTATATAGTGCCACCAATGGTGTGTGAACTCAAAAGAACGTCCCGGCTGCAAAGATACAGTAATTCACATTTCCAATATTGCTAATAAAATTTAACAAATGGAAAACCAAAATGTCAAACAAGCAATAACACTGATGGTAATTTCTCTTAGGCCGAGTAAAGAAAATCATAGTGACTTTAATTGGTTAGAACAGTGAGAAAGAGAGAAGAAACCACCATGAGTTACAGTGACTCAACTAAAGGGAGAGCGAGTATAATTTTATTAAAAGTAGGTGGTAATGATGCAACATGCCTAGGAGAGGAGATATTTCCGAATGGTGGAATAGACTTGAATTAATTATGAGGGTGATGAATGGCATTCCACCTATGTAAATGAGCTGTGCCTGAGACTTCAGATCCACGAACATGCAGCTGTGCTCTGGTGGACCATTGCATCATATTTCATGAGGTTCAAGTTGTGAGGGAAGAGGACTGATATTTATGGAGTGCAAAACACTGTGGGATTCTGTGGGAAACCACATATATTCCACATGTCAGAAAACATCTTAATATTTCCTCCCACAATCCAGAGACTGAAGCCTCCCACATCTAAAGCTGTCATTAACCCATTTTCCAGATTGAAAGAAAGCTCTGGTAAATCCACCGATGCTGTTCTGTGCCCTGGAATGTCCTTTCTAGATTTTTAGTGTATTCTTCTGCCTTACCAGGAATAAGTGTTGATCATGATTTGGGTAATCTCGCTGAATAATCCTCTTGTTGTTGTTTGCGGCAATCAAATTCCATGCTGCTTATGTATCTCCCGCTGGTGATTTTTCCCTTAAAGCCTTCAGCCCCACAGTGGACCACCATCCACACAGAAGAAATTGCAACTATCTTTTTAAAAAGAAGTATCTTTAGACTGCAAGAACGTACTTCTAAAACAACAAGGCAGCACTTGGAATACACTGGTTTGGGTGTTTGCAGATGTGTAGATGCCCTGTTGGGGGCTCACAATGGCTGTGTTGGTCGGTGGCTGCAGGTTCCCTGAAGAGGGCATGGTGGGGACACAGCCTCGCACTTGTAGGCACTGATGATTTCGAAAAGACAGTTTTGTGCGTGGTGTCACGAGCTTCAGACTCTTTTTCATTATTCTAAACTCTAGCTAGCAGCAGCTCAGGTTGGGTCACCTGCGGAATAGGTTCTTGTTTCTCCAGTTTTTTGTTTATGTATGTTCAAGAGGTGGCAATTAGATGACAATTCCCGGCTGTTTTTTTCTTTTTTCCTTTTGTATTTACAATGATGTTGCTAAAAATCCAAAGACACATAAAATGGGGAATATGTCCAGATAGCTACAGTTTGATCCATGTTTCACACAGAGTTATCACATTAAGAAAGGTTAATTCTGTATTAAATATAATCAGAAGCACAACACGGGGCTTGTCAGGCTGACACGGGGTGGCGGGTACTATAATTCTGCTCAGCAGGAAGGCTTGTTATATTTTTTATATGTTGGTAGATGTCTACTTAGAATTGATCAAACCTTTGCTTCCGAAACATATATGCCAACACCTCCACTACACACCATAAACTAGACTCTCAGAGAACAATAATGATGCTTATCAGTCACTCGCCTTGAGTTTGCTTGTGAAAAACCCCCAGCCAGTGTGCTATTGGAGATCTTAAAACATAGATCTTTTTGCTGTACTGATAATTCACTCACAGCTTGAGATTGATGACTATGTGAAGTCCATAAAAGATGTTACCACTATATTTTGTTCTTATGATTTATTTTATCATGTTGTCAAGGTTTGCAGAAAACAAGAAACAAATCAATGAATGTCGTGCTTAAATATTAAAGAAGGCTGTAATACACATTTTTATTCAGATGCCTTATTCAATCTTGTGGCTCAGAAAAGAGTAGTGGCAACCAAGCTTTTATTTGAATTACTTTTGGAAAAATTAATTTAGGAGGACTGTTGAATTGTGAATGGCAAAAGGCAGCTAACCTTATTTGCCTAAATAAGAAGAGATGGTTGCCGGACTCCTCGGAAAAGCAGTTCTAACAACCACAGGGAAGTGAGTGGATTTTAAAGCATCAAGAACTTTGGGGCTGGAGTGTGCTTAACAAGTTCAAGCCCACAGCGTGGATAGCAGGGTATCTGGAGAGAAGCAAAGGGGTAAGACTTTGCTTCAGGGATGGGGGATGGGTGCTGTGTGCTTTGCTTTTGAAACGAATCATTTCCTTCATCATTATATGAAATCAGGATCACCATCTCTTCCTAGGGCAGGCACTGTCTGTGAGTGTGGCCTATTCCAGAACTGTTGGCCTTTCCCACACCTCATTAGATAGCCAGCAGAGAAGAACAGCTCAATCTTGCTTTTCTTTCTGAATTTGACTGGCTTCCTGAAAAAGGGGTTTACCTATGCCGATGTTGTCAAAGCCACATTGAAACGATCCAGAGAGCTGGAGACTGCACATTTCCAGGACATGAAAAAATATTCTCTGAACTTCAGGGCTTTTGCTTTTCTTTTCTGAAACAAGATGAAGGCAAGAAAAAAACATTAAAAAATCGATGTCAAAACCAAAGCGCCTGGCTCGTGTCCTTTCCCAGCCTCCGTAGGATGCAGCCTAATCTCTTTCTCAAAACTCAGCCTGTGCGCTTCGAGGTCCTGCACACCTTTGGATTATTGAAGAAAAAGTAATTAGGTTCAGCGTCATTTCGCTGTTAAATATATTTTATTGTATTTTATTATATTCTTGTTTTGTGACAATTGGTAATCAACACATGGTATATATGCTGATTCCGAATTAACATGAATATTCAATTAACCACAAGACCCTGCTCTTTGACCATTCTGAATAAACTAGAGTTTATTTGAATTTAGAAAACAGATAAATTAGGAGGTGATCATTTACATTACAATAGCACTCTTCATTCTAAGGGAGGATTCCTTATGGGATTCTTTTAAATAGAAAGCTCTCAAAGTACTTTGAAAAATATAATTTGATTTTTAAAATTTCTCTTCTCATGTAGTTTCTCAGGAACATGCCTATTGTGTGGAATGAGAGACAGATCGATTTGATTTGGTAATGAGCAAGCTTAATTGCAAGTATTTTGGACTTAAAAAAATTCAAATGGAGTCCCATGAAATGCATACCCAGACATCAAACTTGAGTTCTGTTTCATCACCATTGTCTTTCCATCGTGGTCAGCCTGAATGCAAATTCCCATGTTGTGGGTTCCCCATTTAACCTGTCCTCACTGTGCCAGTAGCTGAACAAGAGGAGATTATCTGAGGGGCAAATGAGATACCTCCACGCTCGATGATGGCTAGGTTATTCGTGTCTTCTCTTTAGTATACCAGGGATGGAACCAGAAGAAGAGGGCTTGGGGCTTACCGCGGCTGCCCCCAGAGCCTCCAGGATTACTCGAGCAGGTCTGGTGGGAGAAGATCTAGTTGCAATCCCACAAAACTGTTGTTTGTTATATTCGGCAAGCTCTGTGTGTGTGTGTGTGTGTGTGTGTGTGTGTGTGTATGTGTGTGTGTGTACAGTCACCAGGATGACTGCTCTGGTGCTTAAGAAAGACCACAAAGTAACAGAAATGCTGAGTGGTGGGGAGATTCTCAAATGGGCAGCCCTGCAAGGCTGTATGTGGCATAGGGAAGGAAGTCTGGTGTCCTGGTGGAGAAAGCCGGTGGGTCCGGACCAGGAAGAGCTGGCTATATGTCTGCCACTCCGCCTCGTTCTCCCAAGGACGCTGGGACCACTTCCTCTGCAAGTTGTCCTCCTGGGCCTGGTTTCCAAAAAAAAAGATCTCTGCTCAGACTAAGGGAACTCAAAAGATGAACCCTCTCTCCTTACTGCGTTTCCCAAGCCATGTGTGGAGGCCTAATGGCAAAAATGGCCATATAGTCAAAGAAGTTTAGAAACTTTGGGTAAGCAAAGTTACAAGGTTCTGAGAAGTCCTATCTGCAGGGTTTTCAAGAAGCATCTCTTATGCCAAGCGCTAATAAAAATACTCTGGAAAAGGCTGTGTGAGTCGTTGCCTCTGGGAGGTGCGGAAGGCAGTCTGATTCAACAGAGTCCACCTGTGACAGGGCTGTTCTCTCTTCTGAACGCTTCCTAGGGTATTTGTACATGCATCCAAAGAGCTCGTCAGCCAGAGGGATGTCTTAATTCAGGGATTTGGGATGTTGCAGAGACACTTTTAGAGGAGCAGAACCTTCCTAAATCTAGACTCTGGGCCATGCTGTGTCAGCGGGTCTCAGAGCTTCCAGGAGAACCTTGAAGCTACTCTCTGCCCCACTCCCACCCTCCTGTGGCCGTATTTTCTAACTGTCTTTCGCTTCTCCACTCTCCCCCCTTGTTCCCATGTTGCCCAGGGCTGCAGGCCACCATGAGGTGACCTCAGGGAGGTTGCTCCCTGGACAGGAGAAGAAGGCCTTTACATCTCTCTTAAGCTAAAATACCAAAAGAGGCCCTGATTACTCTCGAAGCTATTGGATGGAAGCTCCAAGGCCTGTTCCTGGGTGGCGTGGGAGGGAGCTGCATTGAACGCTATTAAGGAGTTCGGTGGGAAGGGGCACCAAGGGCTCTGCTCCCAAGAGGCTTCTTTCCAGCTCTGTGTCCTCAAGTTCCTGATGTGCTGTCTTTGTTCTCCCACCCAGCTTCAGCCTGCGTCCTCACCACCCAGAGCCCAGCCAGAGAGCAACTTCCACTCCCCCTACCCCCGACCCCACCATGCTCTGTGACTGCAGCTGTATGAGTTAGAAACTGCATTTACATTACAACTAAAAAATAGAATGGACCACATTTCTTTAGGAACTACACTTGGCTACTTCCCATTAGAATGTATTCACCAAAAGATTGCTCTGAACTTCAAAAAATCAAGCATTTATTCAGGTCCTCCAACTTCTTTTCTAATGCTTTTTAAAAATAGAGAGAACTCTGAAGGGATGTCCACTCCAATCCCCTTACTGGGGGCCCCGAGTGAGTACATGACCTCTCACCCCGGCCATGAGGACACTGGAGTGAAGCCTAAATTGGCCCAGCTGCCAACTCCTGCTCTGTCCATCCCAGAGCTCCACACGGCTCCTCAGGCAACAGGCCCACTGTTTTCAAGAAGCCTCATTGTTCAGTCATTTGGCCAAGTAGCCAGATTCTCTGGGTGCTTGGAGTGTGGTAGAAAGAGCCCTGTACCAGCTGGCAGAAGGGCTGGCCTTGAGACACCTGCTTGGTCCATTCTAGTGACTTTCTTGGGTAAGTCACATGTCAGGGCAAGGACAGAAAGACCCACCACACTCCACACTGCCCAGGTTTGGGGGATGAGGAAATCAAGCCTGCAGAAACACCATATAAACTATCAAGCATCATACAAATGTGAGATTTTATTTGTGTTTCGTTCAAGGTAAACTAAGATGCAAGGAGAACCCTTAGGCAGGTGATAACGTTGGTCCATGCGCTGGCACTATAATCCACGAAAGAGTTCATAGATCTGCTAAATATCAAAATTAGGCTCATCCAGGAAAAGAGCAGGAAGAACTTACTTCCTTCTGTTTCATATCTCCTGGCCCCTGGGGGTGATCCTGCAGCTGGACCTGCCCAGGCACCTGTGACTCATGCTGCCTCCAGGGCTTCATTCAGAGGGCCTCTGCCTAGGGGTCATTGCTGTCCTCAGCCCCTTGTCCCTCCTCACTCCACGTCTGTGCAGGGGCGTGAACGCACCCAGCCCTGGGAGCTGTGACTTGGTGATTGCAGGCTTCTGTGACTCTAGGAATCACCTGGAATTCCCTCTATACTTTATGAAAACAATGGTCCCCAGAGGCATGCCCACAGTGATGGAGTTGTGCAACCAGTGAGCAAGGGTCGGAATTCCTCTGCAGAAGGGGCCCACGTGGAGGCTTCTGTTAGAAGCACACGCACAGGCCGAAGCGGTGCACAGAACGATCTTGGTCCCGGCTTCCCTTCTTTTAATTACCTGCTTAATGGCAGGTGTGGAAGATCACTTGCAAATGATTGTGAGTGGCCTCTCAATAAACCAGAGGTCTGTAAGAAGATGGAGTGCCAGGCTGTGCTTGGGTGAAGCGGGCGGGTGGTCATGGACGTGTAGGCCCTGACAAGAGGCCCTCTCCACTGGGACATGTTCCTGTGCCCAAGCCCCGAGATGCTGTAGCGGGGGAGGCTCTGGGCCCCCTGTGAATTTCTGGGAGTGGGGATACACCCCCTGTCATTGCAGAAATAACACTGGAGCTGTCCCCTCCCAGCACTGAACCGCAGCTCTGGCCTTTTGAAAGATTCCAGCCTCAAGAACTCTCATCGTGTCAATTCCTGGTGGCTTCTCAGTAGGTTTTGGAAGATCTTTATTTCCTTTTGCTGAGTCTACTAGTCTTAAGATGGGGACATTTCTTAAAGGGGGCAGCAGAAGGCCACCTGGAAACCCAGTCCTTACTTGAAAAGGTGCTTCTTCAAGTTCCGTTACGCTGTCCTCCAATCTCCTTTCCAAAGGGACTTTGAGGCCTTTCTCAGGGTGTACCTGGAAGAAGACACAACACTGGAAGATTAGACTTGATGCCATGCTGCACAAAGGAAGCAGAGAGAGCAGGTGGCAGGGGCGTGGGGGAGCTGGCCACAGCACCCGCAGGAGGTACAGCCCTGCCCACTGAGATTTCCTGCCAGTAACCGCACGGCTTGTCCTCCCTGAGCGCTCCCAGCTGGTCTGCGTACAGCTGTGAGCCATGGCACACACAAATGTCCTGAGAAGCGAGGGACCCCCCCTTCTTGCCATCTGGCCTCTGCTTGGCCGGGTCTCTTGTGCTGTGGTTGCCACGGGTCTGGGTAGGAGTCAGCCCTGGGTTTCTCTTTGTAAGCAAGAGAGATGATTTGTGATTCTTAGAGGCTGGGAGCAGGGGCACAGGTCCCACTGGCAACTCTGGACCTCACGGAGGAGGCATAGGAGAAGAAAGCGTGCCACAGTGAGGTACCCGGGCTCTCTCGCATAGTGCACATGGTCACATTTCCAGGCTTTTCAGTCATTCCAGGGTTTTTCCCTGAGTAGGAGTTTGAGACCAAATGAATTTAAGGCTTGCAGTTCTTTATATTAGGCGTTTAGGCCGAGGAGGAGATATTGTCTTCTGAAATCATCAAAGTGACACTTTGTCGCTGTCACCCTGAACCTGGCTACCCACCCCCCACCACTTCTGCATGATTATTTAAAACTGGCCACTGAGAGTCTCAAAATGCCTCCCCCCACCCCTGCAGCCACAGGGCAGCAGCCAGGGGGCTGCTTTGTGCCAGGCCTCTTGCCCAGGCTGCCAGCCCCAGGGCCTGGAGCTCAGGTTGGGCGTCTGCCTGCAGCACCTCTTCTTTCCCAGCTGCACCGCCTGAACACAGACCTCCAGGTTGAGTCACCAGCTTCCTGCCCAGGCACTTCCAGGACCCTGCGTCCCATTCCGTGATGTTTCTCTAGAAACAGATCATAGCCTGAAGCCTCACAGGAAGGCAAACACAGGCACAATGCACACATGAGAGCGCACAGCCACACACACGCATGCACATACCACACGTGTGCACACACAGACGTAGACTGTACAAGCACACACATGCCACAGACATACACATACAGGTGCACGCAGCCACATGCGCACGCAGCCACATGCACGCACAGCCACATGTGCACTGCCTGTGTATGCAGGCAGTGCACATATCCATGCACACAACTACACATGCATGTGTAGGCATATACCTCACATACATGTGCACAATGCGTATGAGTAGGCATAGCATGCAAGCATGGACAAGTCACACATACAGGGAACTGTGCGTATACGAGGTCAGTAACTGTATGGAACTAGATGTGGGTGCCACATGTGTGCACTCAAGCAGACACACATTCACATGTAAACACAACACATGTGCACACACCACACATGAGAGCCATGCCCGGGGTCCACACTCCTGTTTCTGCCTGGCGATCATTTAGCTCTCTGTGCTTAGTTCCTGAGTGTGAAGTGCTGAGCAACTCTGTATGTGTAAGCATTCCTTCTAGAAATGTACCAGATAATTGCCTCTATTACTAAAAAATAATTCTGAATGCCAGCTGCTGAAAGGAATAAACAGGAAGGTGCCCCTAAGTTGCAGTTTCAGTCCATGTCGTGATGTTAACGTCTGTGCAAATTATTTTCAGGCTTTTCCTGGATGAAATTGGCATGGAATGTATGGGCCTTTCTCTGAGGATCCGACCTAGTATTGTCCTCTCCTCTCCTCTGCTTGGCGTTACAGCAAAATGGACTCTGCATCCTTCCCAGCTGTTTCACAGGCAGTTGTAATAGTCGATACAAGAAGATTTAAAAAAATAGTCGGATGTCTACATTACAGAGAAGAGGGAGTCGAGCGAGGAGAGGCAGGACCACAGTGTCTGGGCGATCACATTACTGTGTCGTCATCAGTTCTGTGTATAGGTCAGTAACTGTCTCTGCTTCCCCTCCTGAGCCTTCATCCACATCCAATTAGCACTGCCCTGCCGTGACGCAGCCTGCCTCTCTTAATGAGAGCCCTGCTCCAGCGGAGCACGTGCAGTGAGAGCCTTCAGAAACAGGTGCCTTTTGCAGAGCTGGTGTGGGGCGGGCAGTGCAGGCCCTTCCATCCAGCTCCAAACAGGCGGGCTGCAGCCTCTTGGAACCAGGACTTGGCTGGCAGGGGATCAATTAGGCCATTCCACTGTCCATGGGCTTCTGCATGGACGGGAGGGGGAAAGAGGGACGCCAGGTCTCGTCTTCAAGAGTGAAGCCCTCTCCAGCTGGGTGTTCGCTGCTCAGCGCCTGAGTACTTATTAGTGAATTGCCAGTTTGAGATGCTTCCCTGGAGGTTGAGGAGCGCTGGGTGATGTATGTGTCTCTTCATATATGCATATGGACACGTACACCAAATATACTAAAGAGTCTGCTCCTCTGTCCTTTTTAGGAAGTAATGTCTCAGTTTTTAGTAAAATGTGAGGGTCTCAAAGGCAGGTGCTGTCTTGCCCCACACTTCCATACCTGAGGCCTGTGGCTCCCTGGCTGCTGTTTGCCCACTCATTCCCTGATCCAGCGGTCTTTGCAGGACACCCACTCCATGCTGGAGAACCTAGTCGTACTGGGGGTGTACAGAGAACCCAGTAGTACTTGGGATACGCAGTGGTGAGCCAAACTCCATCTGTGACCTCACAGGGATTACAGAGCAGGGCAGGAGGGTGGGTCACCAGGGAGCCAGGGCCTCACAGCTGGGTATTTCCTTTCAGTGATACCGGGGTGGGGAGGGTGTGGCGTGGTCTGCAGAAGTGCACAGCATGGGGACCTGGCCTGTTCCAGGAGAGCCGGGGTTTTCCCCCAGGCAGTGAGATTTCAGGGATGCTCTTGGGAAGCAGGGCATTCTGCTGTGAAGTGGATTTGGGGAGAAGGAGTGGGAAAACGTCCCAGGCAGAGTCTAAATCTGCCAAGACAGAGTGGTCCCTGTGTCACCGTGTGATGGCAGCCTGTTTCCCTGGAATGCTTCACAGAGCTTTGTCACCAGTGACTGCAGGGGAACGGGACACTGAGTCACTTGAGCTCGTAGCTGCCTCGATGGCCTTTCCTTCTCTAACTGATGGAACTAGATGCTTTTCATCTCCTTCCTGGCAGAGGCCTGGGGTTCTGTTCCTGCCAGATGGCACCAGGGAGGGGCATGGGGCTGTTTTTTAAAATGACTTAATTGTTGTGGCTTCCACATTGGGCACTGCTGCCCTTTTTCTCATAAGGCAGAGACACTATGGAACCATGATTAGACTGGAAGCGCCTCCCTTTTCTGTAGAAAGAGGACTGACCTTGGTCCTGTGCGTGGGTGGAGTCCTCTCCCAGGAGCCCTTTGCTGTACTTTCCCTCCTTCCCTCCTAGCCTGTCTCTCCTGGCTCCCCTTCCCCCGAGTGTGGTACCCAACTGCACCTCTCAGGATACAACTCCAAGCAAGCCACTCCTAGTATAAAACCATCTATGGCTCCCTAGGGCCTATAGCATAAAACCTGCACTCAGCCTCAAACAGAAAATCCTTCACATGTGGCTTCACACCCTTTTTTCGACTCCTTTCCAGCAGCTCCTCAGCCTTACCATACTTGGTTTCCACCGAGGGTGGCCCTAAAACTTGTGTCCACGTCCCAGCCCTAGAATCTGGGAAAGTCGCCTCATTTTGGAAGAAGGATCTTTGTAAATCTGACGAAGTTAAGGATCTTTAGATGAGATCATCTTGGATTATCTGGCTGGACCCTAAATCCAAGCGTAAGTGGCCTTCTAAGGGACACACACACAGAAGAGAAGGTGGTGGAAAGATGTAGGCAGAGACTAGAGGGATTCAGATGTGAGTGTAGGAGTGCCTGCAGCCCTGGAGGCTGGAAGAGGCAAAGACATGCACCCCGAGAGGCTTTGGAGGGAGTGGGGTCCTGGGTTTTGGATGTCTGGACCCTAAATCTGTGAGATGGCATTTCGGTTGTTCTAAGCCACCAGCCCTGTCCTCTTCATGACGGCAGCTACAGGACACTAACACCCCGACCAGCCTCTGCATTTCTCCACCTCTGCACCCTCCCATGCCTTCCCTCCTCTGTGCCAGTGCGTGACCTGTTGCCCTGGCTGAGGACTCTTGTGCAACCTTCTACAGCCACCGAAGTCCTTTTCACTTCTCAACATGGCAGGATTACGATGTCACTCCACGTCGCAGCAAGGTACTGGTTGGGCGACTTGTTTTTCCTTAGAGAGAAAGGCCTACCTCTGATGTTCCTCTTCTTCCCTATTTATGAGGAAATGTCCAGCAAGTGATAGGAACACCACAAGTATTTGCTGAATAATAAACGAACGAGCCACTGTGGGTTCCAGTGTAGCAGAACGGGGAAAAGCCAGGGGGGATACGACTGACAGTGGACCATATTCATGCACTGCTGTCCTTCCGAGAAGTTCTGAATTCCAGGCCACCATTTAATCCAACACACAGTGCGTGGCTTTAACCACATTTCAAGCTGCTGACCTGGTCCCAAAGGACTCGGAGATGGAAATAAGAGATTTCTCTCCCTCAAGAAACTCAGTGTCCGGAGCCAGAGATTGGCCGATTCGCAAATGTAACTATCATTAGCACCAATCACTGAGTGTATTCATGTGCTGGGTACTGTGTGAAGTGCTTTACATAGTTTAATTAGGGTTGCCAGGTTTAGAAAATGAAAACACAGGATGCACAGTTGCATTTGAATGTTCACTACAGAACAAAAAATGTAGGCATAAGTATGCCCTATGCAGTATTTGGGATATACTTATATGGAAAGTCTATCCATTGTGTGTCTGAAAGTGTATTTTGAACTGGGCACCCTGTATTTTTTCTGGCAGCCCTGATTTAGCCATCACAGCAGTTCTACAAAGTAGGTCGTAATAGGATCTCCAGGTTACAGATAAGAAAACAGAGGATGAAGAGGCCTGTGTCATTTCACTTTGGCATCAAATGAATAAGCATTTTGTCCAGGAGCTGGTTATAATGGACTTACATAAGCATGATCCTGATGTCCAAATAGCAATTGGGAGTTTCTCAGCATGCACAGGATAGAATGTGCTTGTCAGAAACTGTGGGAGCCTGCTTTTTGGTAGAACTGGGGAGGATTATCTGCGGGGGAGCTGGGAGTGAGGAGGAAGAACTTGGCAGGTAGAGTTATACATCTGAGGGACAGGCCTACCAGTTGTAGATAAAGTGTGGAATCTGTGAGCTAAAAGGAGCCGAGAAAGTATCACATCCCGAGTTTTCCTAAGTGTGCTCTGCAGAGTGATCCTTAGAAAAGTCCACTGAAAGAGTGGATCTCGTGATCTCATGGTGTTGTGGCTAACCTTGGTGACCCTGATCACACCAGCATATGAACGCTCAACCAGCCTTGTAGAAAAAAGCGCTTGAGCTGCGTTAATGCAGTGTGTTGAGAACGTTCTTCAGCCCCAAAGCCTTTGCTGTTCCTTACATCATCTTATAGGAGGCCAGCAGCTTGTAGAACACGTTTGGACAATTCCGTATTCAAACCAGAGCAAGTGAGAAGTGGCCACCTCAGATGGACAAAGGCCTTCCATTTCAGACCCATGCATCCAGTATTATTGCACAAATCACACATGATCTCACCCACAAGCCCGTTCACCTTGCTAAATCAATCATCATCACATGCTTAGAGCCTAGTTCAGTGCCTGAGGGAAGTATGTTTTTGTGTTTTTATTTCCAACTATTATTTTAAGTTTAGGGGTACATGTGCAGGATGTGCAGGTTTGCTACATCGATAAACCTGTGACTAGCTGCACGGTCATCCCATCACCCAGGTATTCAGTCCAGCATCCGTCAGCCACTCTTCCCTCTGCTCTCCCTCCTCCCCCACCCTCCTGCAGGCCCCAGTGTGTGTTGTTCTCCGCCTTGTGTCCAGGTGCTCTCATCATTTGGCTCCCACTTAGAAGTGAGAACGTGTGATATTTGGTTTTCTGTTGCTGTGCTAGTTTGCTGAGGATAATGGCCTCCAGCTCCATCCAGGTCCCTGCAAAGGACATGAATCCTTTTTATGGCTGCATAGTATTCCATGGTGTATATATACCACATTTTCTTTATCCAGTTTATCACTGATGGACATTGGGATTGATTCCATGTCTTTGGAAAGTATGTTTTCAGGAGTGTTTGAATGAAAGGATGGAGGGCCCACCTGTTTATGACTCATATTCCTGGAGCCACCAGGAACCTGTGAGTGCTGGGGCAGCCCATTTCTTTCTCCACCACCATCCTGTTAGAAAGAGTTCATGAAACACCTTTCAGACAGTCCGCCTTCCTCATGAGCTTCCTCCATTCCCTTCTCCAGTCTTAGTCCAACTCCTTGAGTTGCCACCTCTCTCCAAGTGACAGTGACAGCTCTCTGGGTGTTGGGGGGACAGCTACCTCTCCTCACAGGGCTGGTATTAGGGACAGCTACCTCTCTTCACAGGGACCTCTGCACTGAGGCTGTCATGCTCAAGCACAGAAGGCACTGCCAGGACCCATCCCAGATCCATCTCCTGACAGCCGGGCAGGTGGAACTCAGGTGTGACCCGTCAGTGCAGCTGACTTCAAACTTGAAAGGTTTTGGAAAGGACTGACTGGGGGAAAGAGGATGAAATCAGGTAGGGACCAGGTGAGGGGATTGAGAACAATCGACCCTGAAAACAGGGTTAATTCCTGAGGCTGAGAATCATGGCCGCTGCGTAGTCTCCTAAATAAGCAGGCAGCAGGCTGGACTCTGGGTCCTAATGAGGACACCAGCCCGGGAGGAGTTACTGCAAGGGCTCTGCTCACCAACTGGCTCAGATGGAGGGAGCCACCATTCCATGGGAGAACCTGGCCGTTTTACAGACAGGGTGATGGAGGCTGTACCCAGCTGGGAAGCCAGGCAGCACCAGCTTCCTGCTCCTCATCACCCAACAGGCCAAGACCTATTCAGGTCTGCACATGGAGATGGCTGGGTCAAAGGCCAGAGCGATGTCCCCATGAAAAGACTTCTCACATTCTCTGACTCTTTTCCATTTGAAGCACCCTGTTTAAGGTCTAATGCTTCTTCCTGAACAATTTCTACAAGAGCAATGGCTTGATCCCTTCCTGTGGCCAGTCCCTACCTGCTGGAATTGCTCCAGGAGGTCTGGTCAGTGTCAGCCTCCTCCCAGCAGCTAGTGGAGGGGCCTGAAACCCACCTGGGCAGGCAGCGAGATGGCCCCAGTCAGGGGGAGGTCCTGGCCCCACTCTACCTGCATCCTGGCCCTGTCTTCATGGCCAGCTGGCCTTGGTGGGACCCCATGGCGCCAGTCCCCAGCCAGGCTCTACCCCACAGGAGCTCTGGTGAGGGCTGGCTCTCTGGGCTCAGGTCACACCTCATGCTTTTTCTCAAAGAAGAACCAACGCTTTCAGTGTTTGAGCTAGATTTGCACCAATAATCCACATACTTTATGCATATAGAGATTTAGCACCACAGATTAAAGAGGACTCCAGCCTGAGGGTTGGAATGACCACAGAAACCTTTTGCAAATGTGACCCAGAGAAGTCGAGTGAACAGCACAGGTCATGACAGCCCCAGCCGGAACGGCTCAGTTCTCACGTGCAGTTTACAGAGCAAAGTGGCTGGAGCACGGGCCGGGAGGGACAGCTCTGGTTTCACATCCCAGCCCTCAGTTCACCAGGTGTTCAGATTTGGCATCTCACAGAAGCATGCTAGCATGGAGTGTGCTCGTCTGTGAAGTGGGACGATGCCGGGATGATTCTGGTGCTGCATTCTTGGGGTTGTTTTGAGGGTCGCATGAGATGATTCAGATCAGAGGCTCAGAGTAGGGAACGGTGCAAGGCACATGCTCAGTCGTTGGCTCTTTTTGACACTTTCTGGCATCAGGTCTGTGTCCTAAGAGAGACGGTTGGTGGATGATGGGGATTATTATTTCTGGTCTACCTTGTAGCCATTTTTTAACCTGACACCCTTCGTCTTTGGCAGCACAGAACAGTGTTGGATAACTGCCTCCCCCTGCCCCGCCCCATGCTCATTCATAACTCACAGCTGGACACCCGTCTGCCCCGACGGCACGGTGGGAAGAGCAAGGACCCGGGCCAGATGGTGGGTTTCATTGCAGCCCTTCACCAGCTGTGTGACCGCGGGCAAGTCACACACTCTCTGTGCCTCCATCCTCATTTTAAAATGAGGATTAGAATAATAACTTCCCCCACAGATTGTTATGAGGGTGGATAAAGTCATGCAAATAATGGCCTCAGAATGTCCTTGGTACATGCTAAGCACTCTGACAGTGTTTTATAAAATCAGACGCCATCCGTGTTTGCTGGGAACTCGGGGGGAGGGAGACAGAGCACAGGGGAATTTTTAGGACTGTAAAACTATCCTGCGTGTGTTACTGTGGTGGTGGATTCATGACATTATGATTTGTCAAAACCCACAGAATATACAGCCCAGAGAACGAACCCTAATGTGAACTGCGGACTTAGTAATGCCTCAACATGGGCTCATCAATTGTAACAAATATGCCCGCCAATGCAAGGTGCTCCTCATCTGGGAACCTCTGGGGGTACATGGAAAGGAAGAGTGAGAAGGCATATGGGAGTCCTCTGTCCCCTCTGCTTCATTGTTCTGTAACCCTAAAACTGCTCCCAAACAAAGCCTATTAGTTAAAAATGATTAGTTACCCACATGTCACCCTGTTCCATGATTTGACCTGACCTTTCCACATGTGGTCCATGTGGTGGCCACTCTCTTCATTTCCTTGTGACTCACTCTCATCCTCTTCTTCCTTTGGTTCCAAAGCCATGCCCACCATAGCTGTCTGCTCTTTTGAGTCCCTGCACCCACTGGCCTTTGATGGATACTAGATGAGCAGAGCTTCTAGGCTGCGCTAGAAAAATTAGAGAGGCTCCCGGACTCTCTTCTACCCCCCTCCCTCTTCCGTGTCCCCAAGCAGCAGCCAGCCCGCCTCGGCGCCACCTCTCTTGTGATGGGAGGACATCCTGAGTGCCTGCTCCCATGCCCTACAGCTGCCAGCTCCGGCCTCTGGTGCCGAGGGGTCTGAGTCCTCGCTCGGATCAGCTCTGTGAGTCATCAGGCATTTTGCACCGTATGCCGACTCAGGAAAGCCTACCTCGCCGAGAAGCAGAATGTGGAGTGAGGCAAACAGGGCTCACTAAGGTGTTGACTTGTGCAGTGACTTCCACTTAGGCAGGTATTAATATCATGCTGCACTTGTTTTTTCTTACTTATGTGATTTCTCGCCAGCAAAACTGCACAGCCTGTCAGCTGTCAATGATAACTTTCTCTAGGCTATTTTGTTTTACATGTTTCTAAGCTTTGCACGGCATGTACATATTACAGTTTCTGAAAACTCAGGAAAGTGCACCTGTGCTCCAAATCGGGAAGAATCAGGGACAGGAGGAATTCCTGTACCTTCAGTGTTAGAGTGAGTTTTGAGGTCATTGTTGTGTTTTATCCCTAAACTTTATCTACAGCACATGTGTGTGGGTGTGGGGCTGTGTGTGTGTGTCCCTGGTCTGCATTCTTTGCAAAAGTTAGAACTTTCTCTGTCAGTCACCTCAAAGGACGCTTCCCAGAAGACATTAGAGCTGATCTAATGGCCCAAGCTTGATGCTGACCCAAGAAACTAAAATGAGCTCGTACGAGAAGGAGATGGTGGTGCTCACCACCCGCCTGGCTCATCTCCTTAAAGACTCTCAGGATTTTTCTTGATGCAGTTTAATGGACTGCATGTGTTCTGGTTAAATAAATACCAAATAGAGAATTGCATGATTTTGCCATAAATAAGGGGAAAAAGCCCTTTAGAATCTGCTCACTCTGAGGGCTTCAAGGGCTGCCCATCCCTACAAGCTCAAGTTAAATACTCAGACATCTTGCGAGCATTGGATCCAAAATGCAAGAGTTCCACAGCATTCATAATGCCAGCATGACAAGTTGTCACCTTGCTGTGTGCTCCTTAACGTGGCTCAACCTTAATAGCTG